>OW052247.1:66347500-66947500 GCA_932526585.2 Philonthus cognatus | reverse complement strand
TCACAGACAGACAGACAGACATTTTTCAAAAATGGTCTTATTCGACTCAGGGGACCTCAAAACGGATATTTCCGCTAAAATTTTCACGAAAACAATACTTTCCCTTTGTATTACATATGGGGGAAAGTAAAAATAATATTTGTAGGTGTTATTATTATTGTTATATTATTTGTTGATATTTTACTATTGCCATAAATATCCTAGTTATCGTACGAAGGTGGCGCCATCTATTTTTTATATCGCCATCTATTTTTTATATTAAAATACGTATGATTTAATAATCAATCTCGATTTATATATCCATTATTTTAAATAAACGTTAGTAGACGTCAATTCTAGCGTAAAATTTATATCGTGATATTAGCTGAATTAATAAAGATAACACTACAAATTGGATGAATTACGTCCTCATTTTGGAGATAATTTTATCATGTGTGTAATTTGTATCTGTAATGTGCTTATTTAGCCGAAAATACGACCATATATAACCTCAAAAGTGGAACTTAAAATTCGATTTACGGCCAAGCGGAAAGTCGCCTCAACCAACGAACTTTAGATTCGTGCCTTCCATACACCTTTACCCTGATTCCATTTTCAGAATCTCAAAAATCATGGTAAATCAATATGCAATGAATCCTTTGAATTTGCCTGCGCACGACTGGCATATTACATTTCTAAACTCGAAATTTAGCTAATATGAGGTTTACGGGAGATTCGCGAAAATTATTTTTTCTGCTGATTATTGTAGATGCATGTAGGGAATAGTCGAATATGGCAAAAAAAATCCGCGGAAACCACGTGGGGCTAAACGTGGTTTCCGTGGATTTGTTTTTGGGGCGCCGATGTAGATGCATGTAGGGAATGGTTGAATATGGCAAAATAAATCCGCGGATACCACGTTTGGCCCCATTTAGGAGCCCCGAAAGGCTAAAAATCAGTTCTTTTTAAATGGTGTTTTCAACGGGAAAAAAATTAAATGGCTAATATGAAGTTTACGGGAGATTCACGAAAATTATTTTTTTTTGCTGATTATTGTAGATGCATGTAGGGAATAGTCGAATATGGCAAAAACAATCCGCGGAAACCACGTTTAGCACCATTTCGGGGCCCTGAAAGGATGAAAAGTATCTGTATTGTTTTGAGTTTACGTGAAGTGATTAATCACAAATAGAAAGACTGTTATTCCTCACTTCACTTTTTATTTTTATGTTAGATGTACATTTCTCGAAATGTACATCTAACATAAAAATAAAAAGTGAAGTAAGGAATAACAGTCTTTCTATTTGTGATGAAAAGTATTTTCAAACGGTGTTTTTAGCAGGAAATAAATAAAATGTGGTGGTAATATGTATTCGCTTCGCAAAACTAAACGGTTTAAATGTGTTTTCATAAAGATAGGACTTACGGTTTGCTTAATACTTCCACTTAAAGCTTACGATTTTTGACAAGTTATTTTGACATTTAATCCCATTGTTGATTCATAGATATAATATCATAATTATAACAAAATGCAAAAACTGAGGTGACAATTGACCTAGATAGCAAAATAGGCCACCCTGGTGGTTGTTTCTAGAAGTAAAACAGTATGATTGTTAATTTACTGAACTTAGTGATATAAAATGCGGGAATGCGGGGGAACCATTCCGAATCAGAGGTGATTGCGAGGTCTGCCTGCGCGAACTGCGATTGCAAACTGAGTCAGCGTGTTTCGCTAAAATTGGGATTACGATTTTTGACAAGTTATTTTGACATTTAATCCCATTGTTGATTCATAGATATAATATCATAATTATAACAAAATGCAAAAACTGAGGTGACAATTGACCTAGATAGCAAAATAGGCCATCCTGGTGGTTGTTTCTAGAAGTAAAACAGTTGATTGTTAATTCACTGAACTTAGTGATGTAAAATGCGGCAATGCGGGGGAACCATTCCGAATCAGGGGTGATTGCGAGGTCTGCTTGCGCGAACTGCGATCGCAACCTGAATCAGCGTATTTCGCTAAAATTGGTAGAATAACGGTCTGTTTCGCTCATTCGATGGCAATCGCAGGCCCATTTTCGCTGAAACCGAAGACTGTGTAATCGGACATCCTTAAAGCGCTGGATTTCTTGTTTATACAGAGAGTTTTATGTAACACCGAACATTTTTATAACGAGAATTTTTCTTTGAAGTATCCATATGCATACGTTGCACGTTTTCTGGTGCTCGGTTTATTAAAAGAATTCAATATGAAGCTTTAAGCGAGTGTTTTCCACTCCCAGGCTAAGCATGAAGTAAAATTTCGAGTTTAGAAAAGCCCCGTGAAAATTTGTCGAGGGTCGCGCAGCGACCCGAGACAAATTTTCGGGGCTTTTCTAAACTCGAAATTTTACTTCATGCGCCACCGGTACAAAACACTGATTCAATGTAAGGTTTAGCCGTGTGTTTTAAACTTCGTAATATGTCAGTGTTTTGTACCGGTGGCGCATGAAGTAAAATTTCGAGTTTAGAAAAGCCTGAAAATTTGGTTTGGCCGCTCCGCGCTTCGCGCTACGCGACCAAACCAAATTTTCAGGCTTTTCTAAACTCGAAATTTTACTTCATGCTTAGCCTGGGAGTGGAAAACACTCGCTTAAAGCTTCAAATTAAATTCTTTTGATAAACCGAGCATCGAAAAATGTGCAACGTATGCATATGGATACTTCAAAAAAAAATCTCGTTATAAAAATGTTCGGTGTTACATAAAACTCTCTGTATAAACAAGAAATCCAGCGCTTTAAGGATGTCCGATTACACAGTCTTCGGTTTCAGCGAAAATGGGCATATGGATACTTAAAAAAAAAATCTCGTTATGAAATGTTTGGTGTTACATAAAACTCTCTGTAAGTGAATCTCACTATTTAAAATACTATATTTTGATTTATTATTGAAATAGTTGCTTGATTTTTAAATATTGTTGCTGCCACCTGGTGTACAGAAATTGAACTTTGAAGTTGAATCATAAACGAATTCTGTTTGCATAATTATGCTATATCTATGAATCAACAATGGCAGTAAATGTCAACGTAACCTTTCAAAAACTGTAATCGTTAAGTGGAAGTATTAAGCAAACCGTAAGTCCTATCTTTATAAAAACACATTTAAACCATTTAGTTTTGTGAAACGAATACATATTACCACCACATTTTATTTATTTCCTGCTAAAAACACCGTTTGAAAATACTGATTTTTATCCTTTCAGGGCCCCAAAATGGGGGGAATGGGACGTTTCATCGCCGGGCCAGTTCATCGCCTGGCCAGTTCATCGCCGGGCCAGTTCATCGCCGGCTGTTTCATCGCCAGGCCAGTTCATCGCCAGGCCAGTCCATCGCCAGGCCAGTTCATCGTTAGGCCAATTGCGATAGGATATGTCAGGATAGGTTTGGATGGGTCAGGATAGGTTAGGATACGTTAGAATAGATTGGGATAGATTATGATAGGTTAGAATAGATTGGGATAGATTAGGATAGGTTAGAATAGGTTAGGATAGGTTAGGATAGGATGGGCAGCTTGGTGGTGTAGTGGTTAGAGTGTTGTACTGCCACGCCACGGACCGGGGTTCAAATACCGGCCTAACAAGTTGTCTGCATTTATATAGGTTAGGATAAAAATGCCAAACAGTCCGTCTTCTCGGATATGACGTTAAATGCATGTAGGACCCGTGTACTGCCTGGATGTTGCGTGCACGTTAAAGATCCCTACCGGTGGGTTGGAACTCCCACCGGGTTCGGCAAAATTCCCGGATAGCTGTAGACCTAATCTCCGGCGTCATGATTAGCCTTAGCAGCGGAAATAGATGACGTTAAAACCAAAAAAAGAAAAGAAAGGTTAGGATAGGATAGGTTAGGATAGGTTAGGATAGGTTAGGATAGGTTAGGATAGGTTAGGATAGGTTAGGATAGGTTAGGATAGGTTAGGATAGGTTAGGATAGGTTAGGTTAGGTTAGGATAGGTTAGGATACGTCCTACGTGGTCACACCGCCAAAATTTAACACATTGGTCAGACTTACTGTTTTTGTCAAAAATATACATATGTCCTATGGATAAACTTTTCTTTTCCTCTTTTGGTCAAAATTTGTGTGTCCATACTTGCGAATAGTAAGCCTTAATCTGAATTGCACTCAATGACATATCAAAAAATGACAGAATTCTCATTCGATTTTTATTAAGTTTGAGTAACGACTACTTGGTTATAAAACCTAATATTAAATTAGTGGACAATTTCCAGAATTGGATAATATTTGAAATTATATAATTAGATATGATCTTTCTTTCAAAATTTATTTTATAAAAATATTGGTGATGAACAGGCCTGGTGATGAAACGGCCGGCGATGAACTGGCCCGGCGATGAAACGGCGGCGATGAATCGGTGGCGATGAAACGTCCTAGACCGCAAAATGGGGCTAAACGTGGTTTCCGCGGATTGTTTTTGCCATATTCGACTATTCCCTACATGCATCTACAATAATCAGCAAAAAAAAAATAATAATTTTCGTGAATCTCCCGTAAACTTCATATTAGCCATTTAATTTTTTTCCCGTTGAAAACACCATTTAAAAAGAACTGATTTTTAGCCTTTCGGGGCTCCTAAATGGGGCCAAACGTGGTATCCGCGGATTTATTTTGCCATATTCAACCATTCCCTACATGCATCTACAACAATCAGGAAAAAAAAAATAATTTTCGTGAATCTCCCGTAAATTTCATATCGGCCTGAAATTTTACTCCATGTGCAACGCGTATAAAACACTGATTGCAAGTGAAGCTCAAAATATACTTTAGCATGTTTTAGCAGTATATTTCAAACATCACTGTAATTCATGTAAGTGAGAAACGAATGAAACAAGTTTTGCACTCGTTTTGAAAACTTGACAACCGACATGTCATTAAAGTCATTTTCATCGAACCTTTCATTCATGTTTCATCATTGGGGGTGGGAAAGGGAAGCTGTTAAATTCCGATGAATACGTTTTAAAATCCGTTGCTCCCTCGCGAGGGACAAATTCGAAGCTGCGAAGTATTTTTCAAAAAAAATTCGTCATACAATCCGGCGGATGGATCGAACCGGCATATTCCTTCTACTATTTGGTGATAAAGAAGATGGCACTACCTTCAATCCTAACTGATATCATGAGTCGTCATTATTTAAGGTTTTAAAATATCATTAACTATATAAAATTACGAAAATATTCGCATAAATGAACTGAGAAAATGAATAAATAAACCACATGCAGTAAGTCTTAATCAGAGCTGGGACAAATCCTCGTAAAAAGGATTCGAATCACGAATCCGAATCACCTAATATGATTCGGTTCACGAATACTAGAACAAAGGATTCGTAAGAGATAAATATAATTCGAATCAAAGATTCAAATCCTGTTTTTTCGAATGACGAATACAAATCCTTTGAGAATAAATTTGATTTTATTATTTTTTTGTAACCATTAATATATAAATATCGTTACTAGTTGTTTTAGCAGAAATATTCAAAACCTAATTATTTATTGTTAACAGATATTTAGTCTGTTATCAACGATGTTCAGTCGTTGATAACAGACTAAATATCTGATTCCCTGTTACTCTGATTAAAGATGTATTTGTGTGTTTCTGAACTTCACTTCAACTCAGTGGTTTGTACGCGTGGCGCATGAAGTAAAATTTCGAGTTTAGAAAAGCCCAAAAATTTGTCTCGGGTCGCTGCGCGACCCTCGACAAATTTTCACGGGGCTTTTCTAAACTCGAAATTTTACTTCATGCTTAGTCTGGGAATGGAAACACTCGTTCAAAACTTCAAATTGAACTCTATTATAAAATCGACGAATGCCTGAAAATTGCGTAAATAAAAAATTCACTGAATATCATTAAAACCGGAAAAGTCAGAGAAAAGTCATGGAATTATATTCAAATTGACCAAAACACTAACAAAAAAGCCAGATGATATTATTAATTTTATAAAATTAACTTAAATATTAACAAAAACAATGAAAACAGTTTAACAAAATGGGGGTTCCCACTGAGCAAAAAACAAACAAATAACGTTATATCAACATTGTAATAATAATAATAATCTTTATTGCCCAACAGGCAAAAACCCAATTACAGAGTAACAACTATAAACTAAAATAATCATTCGAATCAAAATGTTTAAAAAATATATATATACACAGGGTGAGTCGGGAGGAGCGCACCAAACTCTAGAAGTGTATTATACACGTGAAAATAATGTAAAAAAACTCATTTGTTCTTATCCGATTTTCATTTGTTTTCAAGTTATGGCGTAATTAAAAATGTTCATGTAGCTTTCCACTTCTATCTGAATTTTAACATTATCAAAGTATACCATGTTCGAGGCTTATAAACATTTGATAATTCTGACGTTTTGATGAACTGTCAGTGTACGGTGAACAGTAACTGAACGTTTAAGTTCGAATTAATGTGATTGTTAGTGTTGCAAAATGCCACATACTTATTCAAATTTAGAATATGCAAATATGGTTTCTGTAATGGAAATGCTACAGCTGCTGTTGAAGAATATCGTGAACGTTTTCCACACCAAAGACATCCTGATAAAAACATATTTATTAGAGTTTTCAACAAATTGTGCGAGACTGGTAAGCTTCCCAGTGCTAACATAACATATGAGCGCGCTGCTCGACAAGGTTTTGTAGAAGTAGAAAATATTCTGCATCTAGTAGAAGAAGATGCAACTACTAGCTCACGGAGAATTGCCACTCAATTGGCAATTCCACAAAAAAGAGTGATGAACACGCTACACGAGCAAGGCTTATATCCTTATCACGTTCAGAGAGTACAGCACCTACAACCAGGGGATTACGCTAACCGTACGGAATTTTGTCGGTGGATAAATAATAATCATCGTAATGTATCGAGTATACTCTTTACGGATGAAGCTACATTTACCCGTGATGGCATTAACAACACTCGTAACTCTCATGTATGGTCTGATGAAAATCCCCACGCAACAGTCGAAAGCAATTTTCAACATCGGTTTTCTGTAAACGTGTGGTGTGGTATGGTTGACAGTTATTTAATCGGCCCTTTCATTTTGGAGAATCGTCTCACAGGAGGCAACTACCTCAATTTTTCACAAAATGAATTACAAGGCCTGCTAGAAGATGTTCCTATAAATATTAGAATGCAGATGTACTATCAGCACGATGGAGCTCCTGCACATGTCGCTCGTCAAGTCACGCAACATTTGGACGAACGTTTTCCAGGGCGTTGGATTGGTCGTGGAGGTCCTATTAATTGGCCTGCAAGATCTCCAGACCTCACACCACTAGATTTTTGTTTATGGGGCTGGATGAAAAATGAAGTCTACAAAATAAAAGTGGACACACGGGAATCACTAATTAGACGAATTGAGAATACTGCAGCCCATATAAAAGAAGAAAGAAATGAATCAATTGGGAGAGCAACAAACGCTCTTCGTAGACGAAGCAGAAAATGTTTAGAAGTCAATGGCGGTATTTTTGAACATTTGTTGAAAGAACGCTATGATTAAGAAAAATGTTTTGTATAATAACTTGTTTATTTGTTAATATGCTATAACTTGAAAACAAATAAAAATCGGATAAGAACAAATGAGTTTTTTTACATTATTTTCACGTGTATAATACACTCCTAGAGTTTGGTGCGCTCCTCCCGACTCACCCTGTATAAGCAAATGTATATATAATTTACAAGCTAAATAAATTAAATTAAATTAAGTGTAAAAAAAACAATAATACAGTAGGTAGTCAATCGCAGTTAACCCTAAATGTTAAATTCCACACTAGAAATTAATGCCTTGAACTCTCTCAGACTACAGTTAAATATGTCACAATCGAGATTATTGTGACATGCGCAGATACGACGCAATGGGGAGAATTCAAGGACGTTAGACCGCGCAGTGTTAATATGGAAGCACATACAATGTCGACTAGATAATCTAGGGGTATTAAAGTTAATTTTAAATAAAAGGTCTGGACAATCAATCATGCTGTGAAGGATTTTAAATAAAAATAATTGACCCAGAATATTTCTCCGTGATTGTAGCGAGACCGCATCAAACTCATTTAAAAGCAAGTCGTGGCTGAAACCCTGCGGAGGATAGTTTCTATGCCTTTTATACCACAGGTACTTGAAGAATTTACGTTGGATATTTTCAAGAGATTGATTATGTGTGTGATATATCGGATTCCAGATGATCGAACCGTATTCAAGTACAGAACGTACATACGAATTGTATAGAACTTTTAGTGCTTCTACATTTTTGAAAGACCTAGTATTACGAATAATAAACCCAAGAGTTCTGTTGGCTTCACATATGATTGTATTGTAGTGAGTTTTGAAATT
This sequence comes from Philonthus cognatus, assembly GCA_932526585.2. Taxonomy (NCBI): domain Eukaryota; kingdom Metazoa; phylum Arthropoda; class Insecta; order Coleoptera; family Staphylinidae; genus Philonthus; species Philonthus cognatus. The sequence goes on along the minus strand of OW052247.1, from coordinate 66,939,119 downwards.
GAAGTGAGCATCAAAGGTAACACCAAGGTCTTTAAAAGTTGAGAGTCTTTCCAAAGGTTGATTTCCAATGGAATATCTGAATAACATTGGATTACCTTTACGCGAATAAGTAACTACTTTACATTTAGCAATGTTTAGAGTTAAATGATTATCACAGCACCATGCAGCAATTGTATCAAGCATATTTTGTAAATTTAGACAGGAACATTGTGTTTCAATATTAGAAAATATTTTAAGATCATCTGCAAATAATAAATGGTTACAATCTAGTAAAACACTAAGGTCATTAACAAAGAGAAGGAATAATAATGGCCCCAAATTGGATCCCTGGGGTACACCCGAACGAGCAACAAACGCTTTAGATGAGAAACCATTGATTGAGACATATAGACGGCGGTCAAATAGATAAGATTTGAATAAGTTAATCAGGTTGACATGAAATCCGTAATTTCCAAGTTTATTTAGGAGTGTAGTATGATCGACACGGTCGAATGCCTTAGCAAGATCCGTATATATACAGTCAACCTGATCCTTACGATCGAGCTCACTGCAGACATATTCGCTAAAGCAACACAAATTGGTTGTCGTAGATTTACCTTCCATAAAGCCATGCTGATTTGTAGAAATATAATTTTTAACCTTTGGATAAATGTAATTGTAAATGACTATTTCAAATACTTTTGCGAAATTTGACAGCAAGGTAATGGGTCGATAGTTAGCGATTTCCTTGAAATCACCAGACTTAAGCACTGGACATATTTTTGATTCTTTCCAAACTGACGGAAATATCGATGATTTAAGAATAAGGTTAAAAATTGTTTCAAGTGGTTTTATTAAGAGAAAAGCAGCATCTTTTATTAAAAAACTTGGAATTCCATCTGCGCCGCAGGACATTGTATTATTCAAGCGATATATGGCATGATGAATAACATCGGAATTAATTGACGATATGTTAATAACAGGGAAATTATAGTGCGTATCGGGAAGCGTATTAATTTGTGAAGCACTAGCATATACGTTATTGAAAAAATCAGCAAAAGCGTTTACAATAGGAACAGGCGAATCTAGTGTGAAACCATTGTGTTGCATGACACCAGGAATACGAGTAGTGCGTTTTTTTGAATTAATAAATGACCAGAATTGCTTCGGATTAGTAGAAACGTTGGAGGATATGTTATTAATATAATCCTTATAAGCTGTAGTTACAGTAGTGGAAAAAAGTAGAGCAACTTTTGAAAATCGTTTATTTCTTTAATCAGTAATGTATGACAGCCATATTTTTTTTATAATAATCCACAACTACAAAAGCAATTTATTTTGGGGGTAAAAATAAATATTTTTTGTATGAAGTATTTTTATATTTAAAGATAATTTTTGGGTGGAAAAAAATAGAGCAACTTTGCTTGAAAATTGTTTTTTTTTAAATACAAATAGTTAAAAATATATATTAATTAATATTTTGTAAAGAGCCCGTTATTCTTAATAACATGTTGACAACGTTTTGGCATCGATTTTATCAGTTTAGAAATAATCGCAGTATCCATATTGACCCATGCTTCGTTCAAGGCTTCAAACAATTCTTGGTGATTGCGATAGAATTTTCCTCTGATTTTGGAATCCAAAATGTCCCACAGATTCTCAATTGGATTGAGATCTGGGGACTGTGAAGGCCATTCCATAACAGTGATGTTTTCCTTTCTGAACCATTCTTTTACGAACCGAGAAGTATGCTTAGGATCATTGTCCTGTTGAAATAAATGTCTTAAAGGCATAATCTCGTCGGCGTATGGGACCATTTGGTTCTCTAATATGTCCTTATATTTAAATCGGTCCATAATACCTTCTATTTTATAAAGGGGCCCCATACCATATCCCGAAAAACAGCCCCAAACCATTACCGATCCACCACCATGTTTTAAAGTTGGACACGTATACTTAGGGTTGAGTCGTTCATTGGCAGGACGTCTTACATACACAATACCATCACTTTTAAATAAAGAAAACTTAGATTCATCGCTCCAGATAACCTTTTTCCAGTCATTCTCAGTCCAGTGTTGATGCGTTTTATCAAAACTTAAACGGGATCGTCTGTTTTTCTTAGACAACATGGGTTTTTTTGCTGGTCTTCTAGCAAATAATTTAGCTTCTAGTAGTCTGTTTCTCACTGTCCTAGAGGTCACATTTACTCCAAGTTCTTCAAATATACGGTGCTTTATCATGTTTATTATTTTAAAATTCACTTTAAATCAGTGTTTTATGCGCGTGGCGCATGCAGTAAAATTTCGAGTTTAGAAAAGCCTGATTTGGCTTGGTCGCTCCGCTGCGCTACGCGACCAAGCCAAATTTTCAGGCTTTTCTAAACTCGAAATTTTACTTCATGCTTAGTCTGGGAGTGGAAAACATTCGTTAGACTTTTAAATTAAATGTTTAAAATAAGATCAGGAATGTCTGAAAATTTACATTGAAAAATCGTAGCATGTATACCTAAAAGAAAAAGTCCTTGTATTTAGAACGTTTTTTAACATTTGGACATATCGTATGATTAATAAAAAAAACCTCTAGAGTGCCATGGAAAGAATTGTAGGTTGGCAACTCTGAAATTATAAATTAAAATTATTATGTCTGAGGTTTTATACGTCAATTGCCAAAGCGTGTGGCAATTTTTATAATTTGTTTATCCGTAAAGTGAGTGGTTTTTCTAGGTCTCCCTGATTTTTTTTTGACGGATGTATCTCCCTTTACACGATATTGCTTAATTATTCGCGACACAATAGATTTATTTAACATAAACATGTTTGCAATGGTAATCTGTTTTTGACCACTATTGTATAAATCAACAATCCGATTTTTAATATCAGCGGATAAATGTTTGCCTCTGGGCATGTTGACAAGTGAAATACGTTAAACTGATGAATTTAAACTTATACTAAACTAAATACATTGCAAATTTATCAGGTTATTGAAAAAGTTGCTTTATTTATTTCTATTCTAAAATATTCTTTTTTATATCCAATGGAACAACGAAAGAAGAATGGGGATTTTTTATCAGCAAACTATTTATAAATATCGTATGTTTTTATCTACAGACAAATTATGGCCAAAGGTAACATCAGAAATTTTATTTGAGCAATATATTAAAGTTGCTCTACATTTTTCCACTACTGTATATGGCGTTTGCTTTGAGACCTAGCTGCTCGAAACTGCTCTAATGAGTTTGGACTTTTAGTGCGTAAGCATAGTTTACGTTTAATGTTTTTTATGAATAACGTCAGCGGTAAACCAGCAAGGAAATTGACTTTTGTATTGTTTGTGTAAAGGGACATATTTATCTAAACAAGAATACAAAGTGGTATAAAAAGCATCAACAGCATCCTCCAAATTCACCTCCGAGTTAACTTGTGACCAATCGCAACGACTTAGTTCCGAATAGAGTTTGACTAGGTTGCATTTTTTTAAATTATAATTTCTATTACTAATTGTTTGATTTGAGTTATGTGGAGTATTATAATTTCTATTATTAGATGAGTTTGATAAAAAAAACTAGCAGGTTGGGAATACACTAATTCAAAACTGAAGAGTAAAACTGGGTGGTAATAATCTTGCTTGATGAATAAATTATAGCCTTCTATAAAGGAACAATTTAAATTTGTAAATATGAGATCTAATATTTTGTTGTAACTGTTACCGGCGTTTTATCGAAAACGTCGTAACTTGATTATTTTATTCACATTCGCGAAAACATCGGACTCCATTTGTTTTGCTCATTTCATTTCATAATCATTTTAATTCCAAATGACTCAAGTTCGTAACCATTCATTCGATGTTCTTTTGTATATATTTTTTTCTTTGTAAATATGTTAATTACTCGTACATTCAATTCCGCCCGAACGTGACCAAGAATACGACTTACGAATTTTTCAAACAACCCCATCATAAACCGCGCGACCAGCTTCGACCGAATTTTACCACCCCAAGGACGCCCGTCATAAAATACTCCGCGCCTCCGAGGATTGGCATCATAAACCCCACGGCGAGCTGTAGATGTTTTACGACCATGGAACAATGCCTATAGAAATCTCTTCCGATTTTGGAAAATTTCAGGGATAAGGCATATGGTCGTAACATCTCCAGCACAAACTTGGACACGCCGCAGCGGTCGAAAACCAGAGGCCCCAAACCAGAGGCCTCAGGGAGGAGTTACCACCAGGGCCCAACCCCATCCCCAAAACTTACTCCACCACCATCTTCGACCGATCACCGTCACCCCCAAGATACATGGCGGGGGCGAAGACATCGGTGGTTGGGAAGACCGAAGAAATAAAAGGAGTTGGAGATTGAATTATTAATCAGTCCAGTCCAAGATTTCAATCTATCATTATCAGTTTACTTCAGTCGAGCCTCATCATTCGGGTTGTATCATCAGTCAAGTGAATCATCATCATTCAGCAATCACCATTATCATCAAAGTTCGAAGTAACTTCAAAGTGTCGCGATTCATTAACTCACGTCGTAAGTCGTTCATTCATCACAATCGTCACGTTGATTTAATTAAATTATTGTTCATTTCGTTTACGTATCATATTCATTCATTGCATTTCATTTTATTCATTTCATTTATCATTGTGTTTATTTTTAATCATTGTATATTTCTATTCGTATTAATTCTTGTTCATTATTAGTCTTGTTTTTCGTTGTTAATCAATTTTATATTGTTGTGGGAAATCAAGTCATTCATATTCAATAATCATTTTAACTTCATATTTTTACATAAACAAGAGTGAGTGCAATCTTTACGGATATCGGTAAGTTTATTTTATAATTATTTTTGTGTCTGTATATAACTGAGCTAACGGAGTTGTTTCGGAGGAACGTCGCTCAGTGCAAAACTCATGCTCTCTATAAACTTATAAAAATTAGCACAAATCCCAAGCGACGTCCCGCACCCTGATAACATAACTATTTAATGTGGAATTAACTTGTTTAAGGTTTAGATATGACGTGAAGTTACGAGGTGCATTGCATAAGAGGTTATTCGCATTGTTACAGTCGTTTACATAACTAGGAATATTAAATTTGGATTGATTGAGTTACTTGAAGATAATTATACTTTGATTAAAAAAACACTTAGAACCTTTCTTCAATACTTTATTTTGTAACCAAATGTACATTGTATTATGTATTATGTATTATGTATTAGTATCAAACCATTGATAATGGACACTTCGTGTCCGAAATGTACATTTGGTTACAAAATAAAGTATTGAAGAAAGGTTCTAAGTGTTTTTTAATCAAAAGGAATATTAAAGTTTCCCATAATCAATATATTACAATATATTATCTGCGTGATTGCATATGTTACAAATATTTATTTATTTATTTTTTATTTATTTATTCATATTCAACGGGAAACCCCTTTTACAAAAACAAGTTAATGCTTAAATATATCATGTATAAACTATACTAAATTTAAAATACACAATGTAGACAATCTAGATAGTAATGCAATGTATTTGAAATAAATCTAAAACTAAAACTAAATAATTATACTATGCTCACTAAAAAGCAGTTATTTTTTATTGTATTAAACACCGAAATCATGCAATAAAAAAAAAAAAATTAACAACACTAATCAAACAATAAATATGAATTATCGCACAGTTTATCGGCTATTTGTTAAAAACCTCTAAGTGGGTTAGATGATTCTTAAATGTAACTAAATTGGATCCGAATAACGATATAAATTCCGTGTCCAAACTATTCGCAGCTCGCATCATCCTTGCAATGGGATTATTATGACCATAATTAGATGAAAACGTCCTCAGGCGAAAAATTGGGTTAGACCTTAGACTACGATCATGGCAGGGTACGTAGAAGTCAAACATGGATAAAATCTCTGGACAATCAATCGCTCCGTTTACAATTTTATGTAGATAAATTAAGTCAAAAAACGATTCAAGATTAAGAATAGTAGGCGTTCGGGGTATATAAATAACAAGTATATAAAGTATAAAATTACCAAGTACTATTTTGCAGGCAGTAACGTCAAATAATGGAAACGCATCCAATAGAGTATCAGTGTTAACTTTATAAGACTCGATGTTTTTTTGTATTGCTAACAAAACACCACCACCACGAGAGAATACATCTATTTTACGATCCTGCCTATAAACAGTATATGTAGAATTAGGGAACAATTCAATATTTTGAACAGATTCGGTGAGCCAAGTTTCAGTAATCCCAATTATTTGAACATCATTACACGCTACAAGACAGTTAAAATCGTCTATTTTATTATTAAACAAAATTTTGTAAACTAGATTATTATCTTTAAAAACATTTTCAGTCATTTAATGTTCTTATCAAAGCATTCATTTTGAAGTTTCGAACGAGCGTTTCCACTCCCAGACTAAGCATGAAGTAAAATTTCGAGTTTAGAAAAGCCCCGTGAAAATTTGTCGAGGGTCGCGCAGCGACCCGAGACAAATTTTCTGGGCTTTTCTAAACTCGAAATTTTACTTCATGCGCCACGCGTATAAAACAGTGATTTAACGAGAAATTTAAAACACACAAAACAAATTTTTCATTTTAATCCTCACAAATCCTTTTGTAAGTATTCGAATCATTTTATAAATATTCGAATCCTTTTATAAATATTCGAATCCTTTTATAAATATTCGAATCCTTTTATAAATATTCGATTCCTTTTATAAATATTCGAATCCTTTTATAAACATTCGAATCCTTTTATAAACATTCGAATCCTTTTATAAATATTCGAATCCTTTTATAAACATTCGAATCCTTTTATAAATATTCGAATCCTTTTATAAACATTCGATTCCTTTTATAAATATTCGAATCCTTTTATAAGGATTCGAATCACCCACATTGGGATTCGAATACGAATCCTCTTAAAATAATGTAACGAATCCGGATCACGAATCCAGTTGAACTAAAGTATTCGAATGCCTCTTTTGAATCCTCTAAAAGGATTCAAATCTAGGATTCGAATCCTGCCCAGCTCTGGTCCTAATTATTAAGATTATTAAGATAATAAATAATAAATACACTGCCGAAAATTCAATAATACAATGAAACATTTAAAATCTTATTCGATGATCATTAATGAAAAATGATAACAATTTTCAATTATAGTATAATATTTTTGGTTTAAAGAATCATCTTCATTCAACGGTTTAACTTCGCTTCACAATCTTTGCATCATTTCTAACAAATTACCGATTATATTTTATTTTCAGGCAAAGGACGTCGTCGAAAAGTATGGAGAGATACGAGAAAATTAGTAAATTGGGCGAAGGAAGTTATGGTTTGGTGTATAAATGCCGGAACAGGGACACCGGTGAAATAGTGGCAATCAAAAAATTCGCCGAAAGTGAAGATGATCCGTTAATCAGAAAAATAGCACTTAGGGAAATAAGACTACTCAAGGTAACTAATAACATAAAACAAGATAAGGTTAATAGGCGAGTGGCGCGACCCACTGAGCAATCACATCTTAGTAATGTATCATCAACATTAAAACAACGTTTAATGCTGCGACAATGTTAATATAACGTTATTTGTTTGTTTTTTGCTCAGTGGGGGGTTTGTAAAAAAATAATTATTTTACGGTAATCGGTAGAGCAAGTTTAGTGTCCTTGAATAAAATGTAAGGTTCTAAAAAAAACGATAATAGAGAGTTTAAGTTTATCGTTTTACGAAAAACAACAACGCTAACATCTAAACTCGAAATTTTACTTCATGCGCCACGCTTATAAACAATAAAATATTGTGATATTATGTATATTTAAAGTATGGGGATACTTTTCCCACGATTTTTTTCCAATGGACATTTTTCCCATGACTATTAGATTTCCCATGATTTTTTCCCACAGCTATTACCTCTGATTCGATTTTCATGTTGTCGAACATTTCAAGTATTTCGAATACTTCGAACTTCTTAACCTGCGTTTGTCATAGCATTTGTCATTCGTTCACCATCATTCGTATCAAAATTAACCAAATTATGGCGGGAGCTTTTTTACCAATTACCCTGGAGCTTATAGAGAATGGAAGAGGCGGCCGGTTTCTGCACATCGACGGCTATCTATACTACAAGCATTCCGTCACGAAAAAAGGTCTCGTCAACTGGAGTTGCCGGAAAAAGGGTCAATGCTATGCCAGTGCGCAAACAACCGCCATATCGGGTAGGCCCAATGGTTTCTGAGCATCTAGGCCACGCACCTAATCTCGAAGAGGTCGAAGCTGTTCGCGTCGTGCGGGCCATCAAACGAAAGGTTGCTGAACATCCTGATATGCCCCCTGTCTAGGTTATGCGTACTCTGGTTGGCGTGCCGAGTAGCGTTTTATCGCAGTTGCCAAGCAGACCGAATATGCGGAAGGCCATTACGCGGAAAAGACTAAAAGATATGCCGGCAAATCCAGTTGCGATGGATGATCTTGCTGGTATTCCGGATAAATATAGAATCACTCTACTGGGTTATTATTGCTTTGATACACTTTGACTTTAACTTCGACTTTTCTTTGACTTTTACATTAAATTACAGGCGAAAATTTCATTTTATACAATTCTTATGAAGACGATGACTTCGATTTGGCATGTGGACGCGTTATCGTTTTTGGAACAGCTGAGAATTTGAGGAAACTTCAGAAATGCAGAACGTGGTTCGTCGATGGAACTTTTAAAGCAGCCCCTACAATTTTTACTCAGCTCTTCGCAATTTTGGGATCCATAGACGACATCGGTCAAGAAACCGCCCTTCCCTTTGTGTACGCTCTGCTGGCAACGAAAGATGAATCTGCGTACAGAAAAGTCTTCGATGTCGTCGAATCACAATGTATAGAACTGGGCCTGCCATTTCGCCCTCCTCAAATTCTCATGACCGATTTCGAACTCGCCATCATCAATGCGGCCTCCAAATCGTATCCGACAGCAGATGTCAAAGCGTTTTTTTTCCATATGACGCAGTCGATTTTTAGGCGCGTTCAAGCGGAAGGTTTGCAAATCAGATACAATGACCGGGAAGATCGCTCCACAAAGGAGGCATCGCAAATGATGGCGGGTTTGGCATTCGTTCCATCGGATAAGGTTGCAGAGATGTTCGACATCTTCGCAGAACAGGCTCCTGACGATTTCATGCCCCTCGTCGACTATTTTGAGTTAAATTATATTCGCGGAAAACCTGCCAGGGGACGTAGAAAGGCCGTTACTGTTCGGTATCATCCTTCGTTATAGAATCAGTATGATTCGGTGCTAAATCATGTAGCTAGGACGAACAACATTAGCGAAGGATGGCACAATCGTTTCCGCGTGATCACTGGCAAAAATCATCCCAGTTTATACGCTTTTCTGACGGAAATACAGAAGGAACAGTCGGATACTGAGACGATGCTGCGGCAGTCGGCCCTAGGGCAAAAAGTTAAAAGGAAACAAGGGCCTAACCGAAAAATAACCGAGGACAGGATTTTCAACATCGTCTCAAAATTCGAAGATTATACAGACGGCGAAGACATTTTAGAATACCTTAGAATGATTGGATACAATATAGAATTTTGATTATTTACACTTGTCTTTGTATACAATTTGCACTTTTTTAATAAAATGATATTATTGGAAAATAGTTTTATTGGAAAATAGTATCATTGGAAAATGTTATCACGGGAAAAATGGCATGGGAAAAAAATCCTGGGAAAAACGGCATGGGAAAAGTGTACCCCAATCATATTTAAACCTCACTTGAAATCTGTGTTTAATACGCGTGGCGCATGAAGTAAAATTTCGAGTTTAGAAAAGCCCAGAAAATTTGTCGAGGGTCGCGGCGCGACCCTCGACAAATTTTCACGGGGCTTTTCTAAACTCGAAATTTTACTCCATGCTTAGTCTGGGAGTGGACAACACTCGTTTAAAGCTTCAAATTGAACTCTTTTAAAAATCAACGAATGTCAGAAAATTTACAGCTTATGCATGTTTACTTAAAGTTTACCCTGAAGTAACCACATTTAAATACAGCGCGCATTTGTGACGTAAACGATCTCTGCCCCTACTCTAAAATCTTCGATTCTGTCGATCCTTCTTACCGTATACTCGACCGTCCTTGAGCGTTACCATATTTCGTAAAACGATAAACTAAAACTCTCTATTACTTAATTTCTTGAATTAATTTCTCATCTGGCACTTGGTGAAACATATTACACTATGTAAAGTTAATTAAAGGAAAGGCACTTGGTATTGTTTCACAATTAAATCTTTATTCCGACTAGTTTCGGTTTGTTAGACCATTTTCAAAGGAATGTGACACATTCCTTTGAAAATGGTCTAACAAACCGAAACTAGTCGGAATAAAGATTTAATTGTGAAACAATACCAAGTGCCTTTCCTTTAATTAACTTTACATAATCTCTATTACTTATTCAATAACTCAAAAACTCTCAAATAGAATACTGACGAAGATTCGATTTATTCATATTGTGGATCTTAAAATAATTTTAACATATTTGTGATTGTAGAACCTCAAACATCCTAATTTAGTTAATTTACTGGAAGTGTTTAGGAGGAAGCGAAGACTGCATTTAGTATTTGAATTCTGCGAGAGGACTGTACTCAATGAATTAGAAAGGTAAAATTAGACAGTTAAAATTCGCGGCGATAGCCGCACGCCATTGGTCGTTCGATTCACAACACTGTCGAACGTTGCCATTGATTGGTCGGTTCACAACACTGTCGAACGTTGCTATTGGTCGGTTGACAGTGCTGACAATCGAACGACCAATGGCAAGCGTCTATCGCTGCGATCATACGTTGACGTCACTGTTTCTTGAATTTAAACGAAATTAGAGCTAAGCACGTGCTCTGTCGTCGCGAAGACTGCATTTAGTATTTAAATTCTGCGAGAGGACTATACTCAATGAATTAGAAAGGTAAACCATGACAGTTAAAATTCGCGACGATAGCCGCACGCCATTGGTCGTTCGATTCACAACACTATCGAACGTTGCCATTGGTTGATCGGTTCACAACACTGTCGAACGTTGCTATTGGTCGGTTGACAGTGCTGACAATCGAACGACCAATGGCAAGCGTCTATCGCTGCGATCACACGTTGACGTCACTGTTTCTTGAATTTAAACGAAATTAGAGCTAAGCACGTGCTCTGTCGTTGCGAAGACTGCATTTAGTATTTAAATTCTGCGAGAGGATTATACTCAATTAATTAGAAAGGTAAAACATGACAGTTAAAATTCGCGACGATAGCCGCACGCCATTGGTCGTTCGATTCACAACACTATCGAACGTTGCCATTGGTTGATCGGTTCACAACACTGTCGAACGTTGCTGTTGGTCGGTTGACAGTGCTGACAATCGAACGACCAATGGCAAGCGTCTATCGCTGCGATCACACGTTGACGTCACTGTTTCTTGAATTTAAACGAAATTAGAGCTAAGCACGTGCTCTGTCGTCGCGAAGACTGCATTTAGTATTTAAATTCTGCGAGAGGATTATACTCAATTAATTAGAAAGGTAAAACATGACAGTTAAAATTCGCGACGATAGCCGCACGCCATTGGTCGTTCGATTTACAACACTATCGAACGTTGCCATTGGTTGATCGGTTCACAACACTGTCGAACGTTGCTATTGGTCGGTTGACAGTGCTGACAATCGAACGACCAATGGCAAGCGTCTATCGCTGCGATCACACGTTGACGCCACTGTTTCTTGAATTTAAACGAAATTAGAGCTAAGCACGTGCTCTGTCGTTGCGAAGACTGCATTTAGTATTTAAATTCTGCGAGAGGATTATACTCAATTAATTAGAAAGGTAAAACATGACAGTTAAAATTCGCGACGATAGCCGCACGCCATTGGTCGTTCGATTCACAACACTATCGAACGTTGCCATTGGTTGATCGGTTCACAACACTGTCGAACGTTGCTATTGGTCGGTTGACAGTGCTGACAATCGAACGACCAATGCCAAGCGTCTATCGCTGCGATCACACGTTGACGTCACTGTTTCCTGAATTTAAACGAAATTAGAGCTAAACACGTACTCTAATTTCGTTATACAGAGAGATTATCTTTTAAATATGCACATCCCGATAAATTATATCGTCGTTTAAGTTTCAACATCGCATATCTCAGTTTTCCCTAGATTACAAGAGATCGAAATAACTGTTTTGAGATATATGAAGATTTGTGATCTAAGATATGTGAAGATGATAAGAATTGTGGGGCTTTTAAGCATCAAAACGATGAATTGTTGCTATCAACATAATGGCAAGGAAATATAAATCCAAAAATTTAATTAAAACACTTAACTTTGTTTCACCACTTTTATTTTTACTTTTCAGTGACTATAGTTTCGACTACAAGCTAGTCATTATTAAACTAAGTCACTTAGTTTGATAATGACTAGCTTGTAGTCGAAACTATAGTCACTGAAAAGTAAAAATAAAAGTGGTAAAACAAAGTTAAGTGTCTTAATTAAATTGTTATGAAGATGTATAGTATTTTTCAAGCTCTAGTGCTGAGCAATAAACAATAATCTCGAGTACCGCCAATAAAAAATACAATGCCTCTTTAAAATTGTAGCCGCTACTGCATTAGGCATGATTTATAGGGGGTTGATTTCAGAGGGTTTCTACCTGCGAAAAATGTTTCCATATTTTTGGTATTCTGACAGGAAATATCTCAAGTAATTTAAACAAAATATAATTCTAAAAATGGCAATGTGTCCGTCACAACATTTTCCCTAATATTTAATAAGTAAATTCATCTTTACAATTAGCTATTCAAGGATGTTTGCGCGTAACTTCTTTGCAATGCTTTTTAGTTCATCTCATTTTAAATTTTATGCAATCAACATGAAACTCATAGAATTTATTTGGAATGTATTTAACTCACATCTTATAGAAAGAAAATTGAATCATCTTGACGTATTTTCCTAAAATATTTAGCCATTGATATTATGCAATAAAATTTACAATTTTGTTAAAAATTTAAAATTTTATACCATCAACATGAAATTCACAGAATTTACTTAGAATTGTTTGCACTTACATCTTGTAGAAAGAAAATTAAATTATATTATCACATTTTCTTATAATATTTAGCCAAAGTTGTAATTTTTAAATAAAATCAACGATTTTTAAGAGTGTTTTCATTTAAACAATTGTAAAAAATTAACAGATTATCAAAACAACTTAAAATTCTAAGAATCTGCACATAAATGAATAAACTTTGATTGGTTATAATTGAAAAATATCTTTACTAGATATTCCAAAATATCAAATCAAAGTTAAAATTTGAATTGATTTATATTTATTATATAAAATTAAATTCCATTCAATTTGAATAAATCATTTTGAACTTTTACAATTTTGTTTCTGATTGATCGCCTAACGAGGGTTTCCACTCCCAGGTTAAGCATGAAGTAAAATTTCGAGTTTAGAAAAGCGTGAAAATTTGGATTTGCCGGGGCGCGCGAGCGAAGCGAGTCGCGCCTCGGCAAATTCAAATTTTCACGCTTTTCTAAACTCGAAATTTTACTTCATGCGCCACGCGTACTAAAGACTGACCTATAGTGGAATCTTCAACCAATTGGTAGGAGTGAAATAAATTTAGTATGTTAATTATCAACTGTTTAATTGACGGGGAAAGACACATCACCACCTATTTTAAATATTTGGGTTATAATTTTTGTTTCACGCCCTAAAACAATTATACTTTTTTTTACTACTTGTGTAACAGAAAAGCCAACAGTGTTGAATATTTATCTTTGGGTTTTATTTGTATAAAAATTTAATATCTAAATTTAGACCAGAATTATCATTTTACACCCTAAAATAAAAATGACGTTTATCTTTATTATAAAAAATACTTAGAATGAAATTAAAAACATTGTACATTTTCTTCCTTTAAAAATTACTGAATGAAATTGAATAAACTGCCTTTTTCCTTTCATTAAAAATAAAATAAAAGGAAACTTTCTATTTTCCTCTGTTCATTTTTTCACAATTTTTTTTTTCATTTTTTAGACGGCATAATTTGTTAATTACATAAACATACATAAAAATTTTTATATTTTCTATAACTTTTATTAAAGAGATTTTTTTATATGATCATTTTATAGAAAAATTTAAAAAAATGCTAAGAGTAAACTACCAGTTCCGGTTCCCGCATTTTTTTTTTTTATTTATTCTTACGGGTGGCCAATTACATAGAAAAATAACATATATAATAAAAAATACAATAATACAACAATACAAGAACATTACTTATGAGTTAGAATCTAAAACTACACGACACGTACGCTTAAAATACTTCAGACTAACTCCGAACATATCAATTAAATTATAATATTTGTTAACATTATATATTAAGTAATTACGAGGGCTATTAAAACCAAATACCGATTTGCGAAATTCACAAGCAAGAAGTTGCTGATGCCGCGTTGCATGTCTGGGGATAAAAAATGATAAAGATGACAATACATCCGAGCAATCGATTAGATTGTTAAATAAGCGATAAGCAAAACAAAGCGAAGAATAAATTCTTCGTTTATATACCAAAAGCTTTTCCTATCCTAGGATTGTAATAAAAAGCTTAAGTTTATAATGTCATCTTAACATCTTGATTGGTTTGGGCTGTACAATGGTGACAGACACACTTTTTTTTTTAAATGGTCTTAGTTAACTACTATCGGGGAAACAAATCTCAAAATGTCATGTTGACTATCATGATGACATGACAGCATCATTATTTGAAAATTGGTTCATAAATAATTTAATACCAAACTTAGCTGCAAAATCAGTAATAGTTTTAGATAACACTTCTTATCATAGTTGCCAAATTGACAAAGCACCCACAGCGGCAAATAAAAAAGATGAAATAGCTAAATATTTATATGAAAATAATTTGTTTTTTGAAGAACATTATACCAAATCCCAATTGATTGAAGTTCTAAATAGTCGTAGTAAAAAAAGAAAAACATATTATATCGATCAATTGGCAGAAGAACACGGACATACAGTGGTACGTTTACCTCCGTACCACTGTATTTTTAATCCAATTGAGTTAATATGGGCTCAATTAAAAGGAAATGTGCGGAAGAATAATGTAACTCCAAATTTAAATAAATCAGTAATAGATTTAGTCAAAAAAGAAATAAAAAATATATCTGCCGACCAGTGGTCAAGATGTGTTAAACATACAATACGTATTGAAAAAGAGTATAATACGTTTGATTCAAATTATCAATTTTTTATAAATACACAAGACTCTGACAGTGATGACTCAGATATAGATATAGACAATTAAAATATTATTAAACACAATTTTTAAAAATGTTATAAGACAACGTTGTAGACAATAATAAAGTAATGTTTTTCGTTATTTGACATATAATACTTTTAAACCCTTTGTCTCTGTGATCTAGTTATTTTGTTTAAATTTAAAATGAGATGAACTAAAAAGCATTGCAAAGAAGTTACGCGCAAACATCCTTGAATAGCTAATTGTAAAGATGAATTTACTTATTAAATATTAGGGAAAATGCTGTGACGGACACATTGCCATTTTTAGAATTATATTTTGTTTAAATTACTTGAGATATTTCCTGTCAGAATACCAAAAATATTGAAACATTTTTCACAGGTACAAACCCTCTGAAATCAACCCCCTATAAATCATGCCTAGTGCAGTAGCGGCTACAATTTTAAAGAGGCATTGTATTTTTTATTGGCGGTACTCGAGATTATTTTTTATTGCTCAGCACTAGAGCTTGAAAAAAACTATACCACAAAGTGAACGCCAACCAAATTAAAGATCAATCTAACAGTATGCATAACTCAATTTCTCTTTTTTTGGGATATGAAACTTAAACGATGATATACGCTATAAGTTTTCAGATATTCGTCGTTTTTGAAAAGAAAAATCATATTGAAGCTTGAAACGAGTGTTTCCACTCCCAGGTTAAGCATGAAGTAAAATTTCGAGTTTAGAAAAGCCTGAAAATTTGGATTTGCCGGGGCGCGCGAGCGAAGCGAGTCGCGCCTCGGCAAATCCAAATTTTCAGGCTTTTCTAAACTCGAAATTTTACTTCATGCGCCACGCGTATCAAACACTGATTTCAAGTGAATTTTGAAATATACCATCAATGCAGTATGCTAAAGATGTGTATTTCTAACTTTACAATCATTCAGTGGTTTATACGCGTGGCGCATGAAGTAAAATTTCGAGTTTAGAAAAGCCTAAAAATTTGGTTTGGCGCTCCGCGCTTCGCGCTACGCGACCAAACCAAATTTTCAGGCTTTTCTAAACTCGAAATTTTACTTCATGCTTAATCTGGGAGTGGATAACACTCGTTAGAAACTTTAACAATTTACAGCGGATGCATGTGTGTATTTAAAAGATAAATCCCCTGTATATTTACACATAGTTTGTTGTGATTGGTAATTTAGGCTTGAAATATCAGCACTTGTAAAAATATATTTTAAATATCTCTTTGTCTGATAAGTATTACAATTTATGAAACGATACCTAAAAAAAATGTTTTCTCTGTGTATGTTAGGTATCCCAGAGGGTGTCCTGAATTACTAACACAGCAAATCGTTTGGCAAACTCTTCAAGCGGTCGCCTACTGCCACCAACACGGGTGTATACACAGAGACATTAAGCCTGAAAATATTCTGCTCACCGGAAACGGAGTGGTGAAGTTATGTGATTTCGGATTCGCCAGGATGTTAAGTAAGTCAATTCTCTGACGATATAAAATTCAGATTGAAACAAACAATGAACATACCCAGCAAACATACATATGTAAAATATATGTAAAAATACGTACTAAATACATACATATGTATAGCTAACAGCGACGTCTTGCAGCCTAACTTCAGGGTAGGCCACAGCACCAAGGCACACAAAACTTGAGGTTGGGATCGCGCTTTATAAATACAAGGAATTGCACAACAAAGTCACCTTTCAACAATGGATACATATTACCTTGGGTCTCTGGCCTCTCCTGAAGGTAGGCTGCGAGCCACCGCTGATAGCTATTATTTAACATTCATGTATATATTATACAAAATAATTTATATAAAATTTATTTTATAATATATACATAATTTATACATTTATACATTTATACATTTATACATTTATACATTTATACATTTATACATTTATACATTTATACATTTATACATTTATACATTTATACATTTATACATTTATACATTTATACATTTATACATTTATACATTTATACATTTATACATTTATACATTTATTTGCTCTTAATTTTCTCCAGATATCGCATAATATTTCCAAGGTATTACGTAAATATTATATCATCTAGTTTGCTGGGTATACTTTTCTCAAATAATGTATTAATACTGGATGTATTATTTGAAAAAAGGAAATGTTCATTGTTTCAATCTAGAAACATTTAATCAAACAAAAAGAACAGGTTATTATGGCTATTTGGCTCTGGCGTGTTTTCTTTCGGCGTCGGTATTAAATCTATTTTCTGTAGGGGCTACTAAGAATTAATTACACACGTTTTTAGGTCGTCCACATTATTCATATCTCACAAAAATCCGTTGGCCTAAATGTTTGCACGAATGTGTTTTAGTTATAAATCAATGTTCTCCTTACTTAACTATGTATATCAATCTTAATCTCATAAGTTTACAAGTTGGGAGAGATTTTAGTCGGTAGTCCTCCAGTTTGTAGGGAGTCCGACACTTCGTCTTTAAATGAATTTTCCCCTCCCACACAACAAACAAAAAAATAGTACACGCCCACTGAGCAAAAAACAAACAAATAACGTTATATCAACATTGATAATGAAGGTTTAAATTAAATTACACTTGGTTTGTTTCACAATTTTTTACTTTACTATTTACTCGACTAGTTTCGCGTTTTACAGCATTATCAGGAGTTATATCAACATTGTACCAACATTAATCGTTGTTTTAATGTTGATGAAACATTACTTTAATGTGTTTGTTCAGTGGGCATCCTTTCCACCATCATCCGAAATGGTGGTAGAATTTTTTTCTCGAGAAATTAAATAGTATACATCCTTTCTATCACCATCAAAGGCCTTTATGAATTTTTTAAGATTTTTCGGGAAGAACCAATTTTTCACCGAAATTCGAAAATATCCAAATTGTATGTGTGGAAAAAAGTCAAATCTCGTCGAAAATCTGAAAATCGCCAAACGACTTCGTATTACACCAAAATATAGCTAATGAATAGGAGCATAATCTGTGTAAATTTCGGCTACATCTAAAACATAGTTTCCGATCACGACGCGCGCAAAGTGGGCGAAATTGTTTGCCGAGTTTACGACTTTTTTGTGAAGAACACCACACCTATATAGACGATCTTATACAAAAATATAGGTGTATTCTTCAGAAATCCAATGCTTCCAACCCCGAGATTCTACGTCGTCTGTGAACTGGATAATTGCACTCACAAAGGGTTCGCGTCCGCCAGCGTCGATCGCGCCGATCGACGCTGGCGGACGCGAACCCTTTGTGAGTGCCTCTCTTAAACAGTCCCCATAAGACGTCATGTTAATTTTTCAGGGCAGCTCAAATGGCCCGAAACGGTGGAAAATTATTATTTTTTTTAAATATATAGTCCACGCTCTCCCTGTTATCATCAAGGACCTTCGTAATTTTTTTTTAAATTTATTTGGGAGAAAAAACGTTTCACAGAAATTTGAAAATATCCAAATATCCCCTTTGGATATTTCCAAATATCCCCTTTGGATATTTTCAAATTTCGGTGAAACATTTTTTCTCCCAAAGAAATTTAAAAACAATTACGAAGGTCCTTGATGATGACAGGGAGGACGTGGACTATATATTTTAAAAAGAAAAATAATTCGCGGAAATATAGAAAATCTCCAAATGACTTCGTATTATACCAAAATGTAGCTAATGAACGGGAGCATAAGCTGTGTGAATTTGGGCCCCATCGAAAGAGACAGTAAACGTAAACACCCGATCGCAGCGATAGGTGTTATTCATTACGAATCGACCAACGGCTTGCATCCATCACTGCGACAACGCGTCGCAGTGACGCTCTTGAATTCCAGCGCGCACTAACGGTGCTTTTACATTTGTACATTTCTAACTGCAACTTTTTGTTGCGCAATTTTTAAATAGCAAACGACAATATGTCAGTTTAAAGACAGATTAGTAGTAGTTATATTCCTTTATCTATTTTATTTAAATTCTATATGTACACTTCAAGCTCCATTCGCCTTTTTTCAATAGAATTTATATAAAACAGTAAAGATAAAGGTATATAACTACTTCTAATCTATAACTAACCCTTCACGTAACTAAAACAAGAAGATCTTAAAAACATTAAAAGTGCCGACATTATTTACGCAATCTACAACAAACTTGTCTTACAAAGACTAAATCAAATCATTGAAACGAATACTCTCCGGGCTAGTACCCCGACGGATATTAGATCATACAACAAGAATTTGCTGTTACATACAGTAACCTACTGCAAATGTAACAATTTGGGTCAAATTATTTAGGCCATCTATAGACGCGCTTCGAGATTTATCTCTCATCACTATGCCGTATCAAAGGGGGAAAATTAAGGTGTCGGCTCTTGGGAAACAATCACCCCGATTTTGAAAGAAATAATATTCAATAAGTTATTGGCCTTATACTCAAAATCGGATCACCCTCGATTACCTAGCAGCTCGTAGGCAGAGGTACCACACAGTTACTTTAAATATAACGAAAGAGAAAAATATAATAATAAATAACTCACCCTAAACATCAGGTCCTGGAACAGCATTTACAGGAACAACTCACTGTGCATATATATATTTCGTATTTTCAGGTAAATGCAAAAGGTTCGTTAAATGAAAGATTAAGGTTTCCGAAAACATTAACAAAGGTTGTTTATTACAAATAAACAAATAATAATAACGAATTTACAATCGGAGAAATATATATATACAATTAAATAAAACTACACCTTACGCGACGCGACTACTTCTTAACGGTTCGACCACTTCGTAAACAAAAAGGATTTATACAACACTACTTACTGGTTACCGCACTATTCACCAGACTCAAGAAGATTATTGTTCACCCCCGTGAACCAACAGTTTTGTTAACCACCTTCTCCCTTCCCGTAATTCTCGCATGGAGGGATGTGAGAGCTGGAGGTGGTTAAGGCTCCTGCCTCTGATTGGTTCAGCAGTTAGGGGTGCCGTGCGCAAGTGAGTTGCGCTTGATCATTACGCGCCTTGGCGTAAACGGATGATGCAATCGGCATCCGAATTGCTAATTATTTGTTTAATAATCATAGCTTTTATATATTAAATTAATGCTGCTAATTATTATTATTATATATATACATACATATATCCATATATATCCTGGTTCTAAATCTTATGGTTGTTGTCACTTTGAAGTGTGCAAGTTTTCATATTTCTGTTGTTAGTGAGTTTAGAAATTATCGTATGTTTACATAAGTGAAATGATCGGCCGTTATAAAATATGTACAATAATTTACGTATCTACTATGTCTGACGTGATTGATTTAGCTATCAATAAAACAATCCGCGAAAAGAAAAGAAAAATAAACATGAATAAATATTCGGTATTTTCCCTTAATCTGAATTCCAAGCAGCTAGGTTGTAAATGCAGCCTCTTTCGTAATCCGGAGGGCGGTGCCTAGCTGTGAGCATTTCGGGAGCAAATCTGTCGTGCTTTTGTTGTGATCACGAAATGCCCTAATTGTGAAATTTCCCCGGATTAGGGCCGCTGCTTGGAATTTTGCGTTTTATGATCCAAAAGGGATTTGTGCCGCGTAAGGTAATAAATCTAAAATCTAAACCCTAATAAAAATATGAAAATAAACTAATCCTATATTTACAAATAATATTTACAAAAACCCGAACACTCCGTATATGTAAGCGAACTTAATTCATTTGATACTAAATGATTATGAAGGTGAAAATAAGGTGATTAAAAACAATGTGGGGTCCGTTGTTATCGCGAGACAGAATAAAAATATTTAAATCGCCGAAATAATCATAGTTGCGGCGTTTCCGGTAAAACGCCGGTAACAGCCGTTCACTCTAAACAATGTGACAGTTTTAACTGGCATACTCGTCATATAATATTTTATTTTAAAGTCACTCAAATCGATCTATAAACTACAAATTTATCGAGTGATTTGTAGTTTATAGATCGATTTGAGTGACTTTAAACTAAAATATTGTATGACATATAATAATGTATAATATAAATTTTGATAAAAATGTTGTACATTGTTTTTATTTTTAACACAGGTCCCGGTGAAAACTATACAGACTACGTGGCAACACGATGGTACCGGTCTCCAGAACTACTTGTTGGTGATACTCAATATGGTACTCCTGTGGACGTATGGGCAATAGGTGTGTGCAGTGGAGAAGCTAGCTTTACAATTTTAAGAGGGGGCTCAAGCCTCAGGCGTTGGGCGTTTCACGATTTATTTCTTATCAATATAGCTTTACTTTAGACTTTCTATACAAATAAATAAAAATTAGATACAAACAGAAAATTAGGTATGAATAAAACTGCCAACACTTGGTTGTAGAACACTTTTTAACACAGAATAGTTACACAGAAATGATAAAGTGTTTTGTGCAAACAGGTAACCTGTTTAATTGTTTAAAAAAAGAGGGATATGTTACTTAAAAGAAACGTATTACGTATCAGAGCTGGGCAGGATTCGAATCATTCAGGATTCGAATCCTGGATTCAAATCCTTTTAGAGGATTCAAAAGAGGCATTCAAATACTTTGGCTAAACTGGATTCGTGATCCGGATTCGTTACATTTTTTCAACAGGATTCCTATTCGAATCCAAATGCGGGTGATTCAAATCCTCATAAAAGTACTCGAATATTTATAAAAGGATTGAAATACTTAGAAAAGGATTCGTATACTTATAAAAGGATTTGAATCGTCAAAAATATTTCGAATTAATTGTGAGGATTAACATGAAAAATGCCTTTTGTGTGTTTTTAAATTTCTCGTTAAATCTGTTTTATACGTGTGGCGCATGAAGTAAAATTTCGAGTTTAGAAAAGCCCCGTGAAAATTTGTCGAGGGTTTCTGAACACAGAAACATTTTAAACATTGCTTAAATGTTGAACATGATACTCATAATATCTTATCGACTTTTAACTTCACTTCTGTCAGACAATTACGAGACGGGTACGACACAAGCACGAGACGTGCACGACACGAGATGAGCACGACACGAGCACAAGTCGTGCATGACAAGAGTATATTGAACTTCAGACAGAATGAGGGTTTTATGCGCGTGGCGCATGAAGTAAAATTTCGAGTTTAGAAAAGCCCCGTGAAAATTTGTCTCGGGTCGCTGCGCGACCCTCGACAAATTTTCTACGCGGGGCTTTTCTAAACTCGAAATTTTACTTCATGCTTAGTCTGGGATTTTATAAACTATCTAAGTAACTGGTAACTACCTACTGAACACAGAAACATTTTAAACATTGCTTAAATGTTGAACATGATACTCACAATATCTTATCTTTTAACTTCACTTCTGTCAGACAATTTCGAAACGGGTACGACACAAGCACGAGACGTGCACGACACGAGATGAGCACGACACGAGCACAAGTCGTGCACGACACGAGTATATTGAACTTCAGACAGAATGAGGGTTTTATGCGCGTGGCGCATGAAGTAAAATTTCGAGTTTAGAAAAGCCCCGTGAAAATTTTACTTCATGCTTAGTCTGGGAGTGGACAACACTCGTTCTTAGAAGTTTCAAATTGAAGCATTACTGAGTTTATTACCATTTTACAAAGGCTACAGCTCGAAGGACCAATCATGGTCTTAGGAGACCGAAGGACTACAGGGAATCGAAGTACTTTTACAAGAAAACAACGAATATCTGAAGGCTTACAGCATGTATAGGAAAGAAAACATCCAATTTTGAAAAAAATATCGAAGTTGGATTGGTTTTCAGTGCATTTTTTACTTTAATTTAAATCAGTGTTTTATACGCGGGGCGCATGAAGTAAAATTTCGAGTTTAGAAAAGCCCCGTGAAAATTTGTCTCGGGTCGCTGCGCGACCCTCGACAAATTTTCTACGCGGGGCTTTTCTAAACTCGAAATTTTACTTCCTGCTTAGTCTGGGAGTGGAAACGCTTGTTTAAAACTTCAAACTGATTGCTTCGATAAGAACATTAAATGACTGAAAATGTTTTTAAAGATAATAATCTAGTTTTCAAAATTTTGTTTAACATTAAGAAACAGCTAACAGTCTGGAAAAACTGAAAGAAGAAGTAGACAGCCCTAAAGGGTCTATCGAAAGAAGAAAAAGAGAGAATGAAACATTGAAAGGCGAGCTATCAATCATGAAGACGGAAATAAAACAGGTAGATCAGAAAATTGTTGGGGGGCAGAGTTACGCTGAAGCCCTGAAGAAGCTTGAAAAAAAAGTGGAAACTATAAAATCCCTGGTTGACAAAGATTTTGAAGAAACCATGTTCGAAATGAAGGAGAGAGAAAGTCGCGCTAGTAACATCCTTTTTTTTGGCGTGGATGAATCAGAAAAAGATGACAAAGTGAAAGATGACAAAGACAAGATTGGCTTTCTGTACCAAAAAATGAATTTGAGTTTGCCCGAGGAGTCTAAAATCTTTAGACTGGGACGGGAAATGCCAAACAAAAAAAGACCTATAAAAGTTGTTTTGCCTAACAGAGAAGAAGCCATGAAAGCGCTTAAAAGCAAGAGAAAATTAGAAGAAAATGTGCAAGATGTCTACATTAAATCTGACCAGACAGAAAACCCATGGAAATACTTAAAACAGGTATTGACTGATTTGGATAAGCAAAAAAGAGAAGGTAAATTAAATTTAATAATCAGATATGTAAATGGATCCCCTAAAATAGTTGAAAAAGTGGTTAAAAACTAAGTACAGTGGAGGTAGTTGAAATAACATTTTGGTACACAAATATGAGTTCTATGCTAAACAAAGTCGATGAGTGGAAAGCAAGGGTACTATCAACATGCCCTACAATAATCATGCTGACGGACACCTGGCTTTCTGATGGTACTAATGACAGTATAATAAATGTGCATGGCTCTAGTATCTTTCGAGAGGACAGGCCTCATCAGAGAGGAGGGGAAGCATGTATACTGGTTAAGAACGAAGTTAATGGATACAAAGTAAGCTGTGCACTTTCCCAGAACTATCCCATCGAAGCCCTGGTTGATGCAGTATCTCTAGATCTAAAAATAGAAAATACCAAAATTCTCATTGCATGCATGTATAGGCCAGGAAACTACAAC
This sequence comes from Philonthus cognatus, assembly GCA_932526585.2. NCBI lineage: Eukaryota > Metazoa > Arthropoda > Insecta > Coleoptera > Staphylinidae > Philonthus > Philonthus cognatus. Next base: position 66,914,730 of record OW052247.1, on the reverse strand, counting down.
AGAACAAATTAATACACAAATGATTAACCAAATAGGTAAGGCATTTGCATGCAAAAACCCAACCTTTATACTAGGTGATTTTAACTACCCCAACATAAACTGGGATACCCTAGGGGTAATTCCAGCTGATAAAAAAACACAGGATTTTATGGATATGTATAACCAATCCAATATCTACCAATTAATAAGCTTCCCAACTCGATATAGAAATAGTCAGAGCTCCCTTTTGGATTTATTTTTATACAGCGAAAACAGAAGTATTTTTGACCTTAAACCAGAGCCACCTGTTGGGCGAAGTGATCATGTTGTTATTACAGCAAGAGCACAGATAAAACTACCTCCGAAACAGACCCATAAGGTTCAAAAAAGAAATTTTCGCACAGCCAAACATGAGCAAATTAATGAATTTATCAGGCAACAGCCAGTTAATGCAGAGCAGTCAAAATTCGACAACTTTCAAAATATTATAAATGAAGCTATAGAAAGGTACATTCCATTAAGATCAATAAAAGTGAACCAGCAGAAGCCATGCTTTACTCCAGCACTTTTCAAAGAAATTAATAACAAGCGAAAACTTTGGGACCGATACAGGCAGAATAAAACACCAGAAAACTATCAGCTTTACAGAAATCAAAACAATATTCTGAAACAAAAACTATTTGAAGCTAGAAAAACACATGAACACAACTTAGCCGAGTCAAAGTCACCTAAATTGCCATACAAGTACATAAGTAGGAATCTAAACTCTAAAGTATCCACAATAACGCTCAAAAATCCAACCAGCCAAGAAATTATGGATAGCAAAACCATGTCGGAAAAATTTGCAAAACAATTTAATAAATCATTCTCTCAATCACAGAACTCCATCCTTCCACCATTGCCGGTTAGTACCAGAAACCGAAACTCGATCACCAACATAGTTTTCACGGAAGAAAAGGTAAAAGGGACCCTTAAGAAAATGAAAAAAGAATCAAGTCCCGGCGTAGATGGAATTCCTACAGTCTTGCTCCAAAACTGCAGTGATACGATCAGTCCGCACTTGACAGAAGTGATGCAGGAATGTATTGAATTGGAAAGAATCCCCGAACAATGGAAGCTGTTAATAGTAACACCACTATTTAAAAAAGGAGACCGACACAAACCAGAAAATTATCGTCCCATAAGCCTTAACTGTAATCCATTGAAGTGCATGGAAAAAATAATTGTGAAGGAATTAACATCATTTTTCACAGAAAACAATTTAATACCACCATCGCAACATGAATTTCTTCCAAAACGGTCCACAACAACAAACCTACTGGAATGTCTTAATGATTGGACAGAGAACCATGACAACTCCCAACCAACTGACATTATTTATCTGGACTATGAGAAGGCTTTTGATAAAGTTCCTCAGAATTTTTTACTTTGCAAACTTGAACACTATGGCGTGCGAGGACAAATATTGTCATTGATAGCAGATTCCTTATACAAAAGACAATATCAAGTGAGAGTGAATGGAGAAATGTCTAGACAACATCCAGTCAGCAGTGAAGTTATCCAAGGCTCAGTAATAGGACCTCTGCTCTTTACAGCTTACCTCTTTGATCTTGTGGATCTCATTGAAACAAAAATGAAAAACTTTGCTGATGACGGTAAAATATATGCAAACCCTTGTCTTTACTCAGACCAGCTTAAAAGAGATCTTCAAAAAGTCAAGGAATGGTCCAATACATAGGGAATGAAACTGAACGAATCTAAATGTACAGTATTAAGAATTGGTCCAAGCAACCCAAATGAAGAATACGTTTTGAACAACACAGTATTGTCAGTAGTGGAAGGGCAAGAGCGGCACTATCGTCAATCAGGGAGTCCATATTGGGTGAGAGATGGCCTACAATGGCCTACATAAGAGATCTACCCACCTCAGCTATGCTAGAATACCTAAACAAGGTGGACTGGCTAAACTGAGGATGGGTGATCTACGGGAGGTGGCACAATGGGCCTAATGTGGCCTAAGTGCAGTGCAGAACTGCACACTCCCCTTTGCACCAGAACCAGAACCAGTGGAAGAGCAAAATGACCTGGGTGTTACTGTGACTGCAAATTTAAAATGGGAAAACCATATTGTAAATATTGCCAAAAAGGCCAACTCCTTTGTTTATCTGGTAAAGCAGGCATTCAAAGACCACTCAATAGAAATGATTGCAAAACTATATTAGGCCAAAAATAGAATATGCTTACACTGTATGGAACCCATATTGTGTCAAAGATATTGAGATCCTGAAAAAGATTCAGAGAAGAGTAACCAAGATACCCACTGAACTGAAAGAATTATCATATCCAGAAAGACTGCAAAGACTCCAGTTAACAACACTAAGGGAACGGAAACATTTCTAATCGAAACTTATAAAATAATGAGTGGACACTGTCAGTGTGAAATCAAAAACATCTTTCATCTTAATCAGAACACATAACTTCGAGGACACTCTATGAAAATAGACAAAGAAAAAGCTGCTAAACTCCAAAGGAAGAACTTCCTGACTAATTGTGTGGTCTATTCATGGAATGCACTTACAGAAGAAACAGTTACCGCAGCGAACGTTAATATATTTAAAAACCGGTTGGACAAAGAACTAAAACAAAGTGCAGCAAGAATCAATAATGAGTGCATGATAAATATAAGTATAGTGTAAACAATAACACATGTTAAGAAACAATAGCTTCATCGGTATACCGCTTGCTATTGGTTAATTACAGAATTATTTGAAGTAAAACTGACATGGTAGCCACAATCTGAAATGTTGAAGTTTTCCGACATTTTTCATTGTTTTTGTTTCATAAATTTTTACGTGTTTTGTAATTTTTATGATGCCTGTTGATTTTGACAAATTTAATAAAATCATATGGCTTTTTTGTTAGTGTTTTGGTCAATTTGAATAAAATACCATGACTTTTCTCTGACTTTTCCGGTTTTAATGATATTCAGTGAATTTTTTATTTACGTAATTTTCAGGCGTTCGTTGATTTTATAATGGAGTTCAATTTGAACTTTTGAACGAGTGTTTCCACTCCCAACTAAGCATGAAGTAAAATTTCGAGTTTAGAAAAGCCCCGCGTAGAAAATTTGTCGAGGGTCGCGCAGCGACCCTCGACAAATTTTCACGGGGCTTTTCTAAACTCGAAATTTTACTTCATGCGCCACGCGTATAAAACATTGATTTCAAGTGAAGTTAAAAATGCACTGAAAACCAACCCAATTTCGATTTTTTTTTTTAAATTAGATGTTTTCTTTCTTATCCATGCTGTAAACCTTCAGATATTCGTTGTTTTCTTGTAAAAAAAACTTCGATTCCCTGTAGTCCTTCGGTCTCCGAATACTATGATTGGTCCTTCGAGCTGTAGCCTTTGTAAAATGGTAATAAACTTAGTAATCTAGAGTGATCCTTCAATTTGAAACTTCTAAAAACGAGTGTTGTCCACTCCCAGACTAAGCATGAAGTAAAATTTCGAGTTTAGAAAAGCCCCACGTAGAAAATTTGTCGAGGGTCGCGCAGCGACCCGAGACAAATTTTCACGGGGCTTTTCTAAACTCGAAATTTTACTTCATGCGCCACGCGTGTAAACACTGATTTAAAGTGAAGTTCAAAAACACACAAATACATCTTTAATCAGAGTACCACAGATATTTACTCTGTTAATAATAAATAATTAGGTTTTGAATATTTTTGCTAAAACAACTAATAACAATAATTATATATTAATGGTTGCAAAAAAATAATTAAAACAAATTTATTCTTAAAGGATTTCTATTTGTGATTCGAAAAAATAGGATTCGAATCTTTGATTCGAATCATATTTATCTCTTACGAGTCCTTTATTCGAGTATTTGTGATTCAAATCATATTAGGTTCAAAATTGAATTTGTGTTCAGTATTCCGGCACCAGATACCCACAGACGTGTTTCGGACTTCAAGGTCCTCTTCAGTGTGGTCCCGACCCAGTGCTGAGGAATACGGAACATTTCTGACTATTTCAAGCCAATATGTGAAAACTAGTTTTCACATATTAGGTTATTCGGATTCGTGATTCGAATCCTTTTTATGAGGATTCATCCCAGCTCTGTTACGTATTTAAGAATATTGACAAATGTTTTAAATTAAAGTTGTAGATCTAAAAAATGTTTTGAAATCGAGTAACTCTATTTTCTTTACAACTTAAAATAATTTGTAACTTATTTTATTATAGGTTGTGTATTAGCAGAGCTGATAAAAGGCGAAGCGTTATGGCCAGGAAAATCCGACGTTGATCAATTATATCTAATCAGATGTACAGTGGGTGATCTACTTCAACGACACATGCAGGTCTTTAAAACGAACGACTTCTTCCGAGGCGTCATGTTACCGGTTCCCCAACAGTTGTGCCCCCTCGAAGTAAAGTTACCGATGTGCACTACAGTTACGCTGGAATTTCTTAAAGTACGAATACTGACATGAACATAATTGTAAATAAAATGTGTTCGATTTATTTTTAGAAATGTGTCGACAAGGACCCGGGAAAGAGATGGACCTGCGAACAGTTGCTCACTCACAATTATTTCGAAGGGTTTCATTTCAAAGTAGACGAAGACGATATGCAAAACTTTGAAAAATTAAGTCGGGATAGATCAAGAGTAAGTCTTTTCATCTGCGATATTCGCTGAATCTCCACAAACATAAGAGCATTTGAAATAAAACAACACAGTTGGAAGGGTTTCACTATTATTGTTGAACATTAAAAGGATTGTACGACATTTTTACCACTCCATTTTTACCACCATATATTTTTTACCACCAATTCTTTTTACCACTCCGGTTTTACTACCATATATTATTTACTACTAATTTTTTACCATTAGTTATCTTACAAATATTTCTGAAGTATTTACAAATCTGTATAAAACATTCATTCGGTGACCTGGGCGAGGCGTTTGATATCTTCGTGGAAGATATGCCTGACGCTTTCCAAGAAATTGCAGATTATTGTGAGGATAATTATATAAGAGGCAGACCCGTGAGAGGAAGACGTCGAGTAACTGCACCTAGGTATTTTATGATACTGTGATACTATGATACTGTGATTTCTTATCGATTATTTATTCAGGTACCCACCAAGGCTGTGGAACATGTACGAGGCCGTGCTGCAGAACAAGTCAAGAACTAACAACATGAGCGAGGGGTGGCACAATCGGTTCGCAGTAGTCGTCGGCAAGGATCATCCCAGCCTCTACGCGTTCTTGGCGGAGTTGCAGAAGGAGCAAGGGGATACTGAGACGATGCTTCGAGAGTTGGACTTGGGAAGAAAAATTAAGAGGACTGAAAATCTGTCCAGCGTCAAAGCGGAAGAACGAATTTCCAACATCGTGCGCGATTATGAAACCCGTAAAGACGAAGACGAATTTATTGCTAAGTATCTTAGGGCCGTTGATCACAACATCCAATTTGGATGTACCCAATTATGATGTAAATCAGGAAAAATATGATTTGTAATAAAATATGATGGTAATAATATGGTGGAAAAAAATATAGTGGTACAAAAATATAGTGGTAAATATAGAGTGGTAAAAATGGAGTGGTAAAAATAGAGTGGTAAAAATGGAGTGGTAAAAATGGAGTGGTAAAAATGACCCCTAACGCATTAAAAGTAAAACTCTCCCAACTGTGTTGTTTTATTTAAAATAGTATTATGGAGTTTCATCATCCATCCGCCCCATCAATTAAATATGAGAGTGTTCCAGCATCGATTGTTTTAAAATAATTTTTTTTTAGAATTCAAATACAAGTATGACGTTACCACAACTAACAATGACGAAACCGGTGAGCCCATTAAAAGCACAACAAAACCAAAAATCGAACAAAGTAGATCATCTGCCGACTATATGACAAAAGTTTTCATTCTTCAAATGACCTCTGTTCCGTTAACGAAGATTCCAATTAAAAAAAAATTGTTTCGTTTTGTTTGTTCGCAGTAATTTTAAGCCATTAAAAATCTGTATTCTTTTTAATAAAGTGTATTTATCATTGTTTTATGATTATTTAAATTCAAATTATACACTATATTTTAATAAAACTGTGATGAATTACGGCGCATGCTGTAATTTGAAACTCATCCCTCATATCATATCACTAATCTTAGTAAATATTAATACGTTATATTTAATAAATGTTAAATGAGAGAAATTTTTCTAATAAAAATTTTAAAAAATACACGTCGAATTATTTTCTATAATTTCTGCAATTCTAAATGTAAAGTTACGCTAACTTGAACTGTGGCGTCACAAACTTAAATTCAGTTCAACTTAGTACAGTGCAAGCAAACAAACCTAATGACAAATACCGGGCTTTCATTAATTCCCGAACCCCACGTGACCAAAAATAATAGGCAACCAAATGTACAAGGTGGTATGGCTCACACAAAAATTCTCTAGATTTAAAAATATTTATTCGCCGGCGTATTATTATGACGACTGAAAATATTATATTTAAAATGATTAAAAAATAGGCTCATCTTCAAAACTGGAACTAATTTTTATTAATTTTCGCAGTATTTGCTTATCCTAGCAAATTGACTCTGCAAAATAAATAGAAATAAAACTCAATGTTTCAGAATAATTAAACAATTTTTGCTTACCTGAAAATTCCGGGCGAATCTTGTAAGATCTCAAAGGTTGGTTTAACGATGCACCGCGCATAAACGTTTATATCAAATTTGACTTTAGTAACGGTTGGTTACTTTTTTCAAAGCCTCCAACGTACAAATACAATAATTTACGCGGCAATTTTAAATTTAGTCACGTGGGGTTCGGGAATTAATGAAAGCCCGCTATTAGATTACATTTACGCATTTCAAAATCCCGCGCGCTGATCTCAAAACCTACCAACTATCGCGAAGAAATTATGGTTGGTTTCAAAAGTGCTACCAACTGTTAAGCTAAAATTTTGTTTGGTTCCAAAAATGCTACCAACTCTAGACCTGAAAAAATGCTACCAACTGCGGACGTGAATATACCCTGCTTATTGTTTTGTATGTTTTGTTCACATTCTATGATTGTCAAATTTGTCAGTAATTTCTAACCTAAAATTGTTTATAATATGTTTATATTTTATAGTCCGGTAATTTACTATTCTGAAACTTAATCATGAGCCTAAATTGAGTGTAAAAATCTTTAAACATAGTTATCGGCAGTAATTTTATCGATTTAGTATACGTGTTTGAAATATACTGTTCGGTGTAAACAAGGATTCAAAAACTTATTCTATTTATAAAGTGATTAAAGTAGATAAAATGAATAAATACAGTGATCCCGATGGACCGATGCCCGAACTAGAATCCCAATTTATCCTGCGGTTACCTGTCGAACCGGCCCGTGTTTTAAGGGAATTGATCCGAAACAACAACAACCTAAAGGACAGGGTCACCCTAAAAATTGACAACGATCTGCGCCACGGCGAAGTCCGCGTCGACCACTGGCTGATGATAGCCAAAGTCGTCGACCTACCGACCATCGTGGAATCGCTGAAAACGATCGACTCAAAAGGCTTTTACAAAACAGCCGACATATGCCAGATGCTGATATGCCGCGAAGAGGACGACAGTGTAACTGAAGACGAGACCCAGCAGAAGACCAAAAAGAAGGACCCCAATAAAGTGGACAAGAAGTACCTCTGGCCGCACGGGATAACCCCGCCGACGAAAAACGTGCGGAAAAGACGCTTCCGGAAAACCCTGAAGAAGAAATACGTCGAGGCTCCGGAGATCGAGAAAGAAGTGAAACGGCTGCTCCGCATCGATAACGACGCCGTCGGTGTTAAATGGGAGGTTATAAACGAAGACGACGATAATAAAGTCAACAAAGGGACAGTTATTAAAAAAGAGCCGATTGATTCTAACCCGAACGTTGCCGAGCACGATATATTTGGGGGTGCCGTTAGTGATTCCGAAGAGGAAGACACGACGCTGCACGTTTTGGAATTGGACGAAAACAGTCAGAACTCGGCGGAGGACAGTCATTTGACCGATTCGAATTCGATGATGCATAACAACTCCGCCGATAGCAAGATATTAACGGAATTTTCGAATGATATGTTCAAGATGGAGAATTCCCCGCTGCAGGATTTGGATTACTACCAGCCGCAGTCGAACGTGTCGTATTCTTCGATGAACTTTTCCAAGGCAAACATCGAAGCCCGTTTGGAAGAGCTTCACGGCGAGTTGAATGTTTTGAAGGCGAGGCGGCAGCAGCAAGAGGCTGAAGTGGAGAATATCGAGAATCACGCTCTGCGCCAGAGGTTCCAGGATATTTTGGTGCAGTTGGCGCAGGAGCAGATGGAGAAGGAATCAGAACAAAGGGATTTGCAGCAATTATTGAAGCAATCTTTGCACTAAATTTTATGATGAACACGTTTTAAATTATATTAACAATGATTTTCTTGTAAAAACAAATTAATTTTAAACTATTTACAATTTAATATTATCATAGAAAATATATATTATATTATTTGAAATAAAACAACGCAGTTGGGAGGGTTTCACTTTTATTGTTGAACACTGCAACATGTAATAATAATAATAATAATCTTTATCTAGCATCTTTGCTATATAATAACATAGAAAAATATATGTATATCTATATATATATATATAAAATAAACATTTGATCATCCTTAATCTATAAATTGTGTATGTATAATAAATTTATCACATAATAATACTTAATATATAATCTTTTTACTACTTTAATAAAATCAGTCTAAAACCATACTTAAATATCTATGTAAAAATAATAAATCCATAATACAACAATACTTATACATTTATGCAAAAAACAATAACTAAAAAGGTAATAATACTTATTTAAAATTTGTACTTATACATATAGGAACAATTAATAATATATACACACAATGCACAGCCCATACACTACGACTATTTCTGAAGACTCTTCAAGTAATCTAGCAACTTTGATTTAAACTTATTAATATTTTCTTCTTCTTTTATTTTTATTGATAGCTTGTTGTGTTCTTTAGCAGCTTTAAAAAAGAGTGAATTCTGTCCTGCCTTTATGTTTTTGAATGGGAGAAAAATATTTCCTCTGCCTCTTGTGTTGTACGTATGGATATCTGCATTAGTGATGATACTTTCATCAAAGTATTTGGGCATCTTCCCAGTGTAAACTTTGTGAAGAAAAATGAATGCCTTAAATTTTACAAAATTCTCTATGTTTATCCAATCCAGTTGTTCTAACATCGTTCTTATACTTGTATATTTATTACAATTTAAAATTATTCTCATTCCTTTATTTTGCAATATTTGGAGTCTATTCAAAGATCCACTATTTGCAAGATAAAGAATAGATCCTGCAAAGTGAAAATGTGGTAGTATAATAGTGTTATATATTGTTTTTTTGGTAGCTTGCGACATATAATAACTACTTCGTCTTAATACTCCTAACTTTTTTCCTATTTTTTTACATGTATAATCTATATGTTCATTGAACTGTAATCGTTTATCTAATTGAACTCCTAGGTATTTTATTGTATTGACATATGTTATGGGGCTATTATTGAATTTAATTGTATTATTTTCTATGGACTGATCTTTTCTGCTAATTATCATTGCTTTTGTTTTGGTTGTATTAATTTTCAAACTATTATCCTGTAACCAATTGTTTAAATTAATTAAGTCGCTATTTATTTCATTTGTTGCTTTTATTATGTCTACTGATGTTCTGTATATAATAGTATCATCTGCAAATAGATGGAATTTGCAGTGACTTAAGCAGTTTCCAATATCGTTTATATACAACACAAAAAGCAGAGGTCCCAAAATACTACCCTGTGGTACCCCTGTTTCAATAGATAGAGTATCCGATAATTTATCTCCAATCTTTACTTTCTGGGTTCTTTTATTCAGGTAACTAGTAAACCAATTTAGTACTGTACCCTCCACACCATAATTTCTGAGTTTTATAAGTAGTCGCTTCCTATCTATTGTTTCAAATGCTCTCTTGAAATCTAAGAAAACGATACTAGTACTTTGTCCCGCATCTAAATTATGTTTCCATTCATTCACAAGATACTGCAATGCCGTTTCACAATTATACCCTTGTCTAAATCCTGACTGATGTTCTATTAATATATCTTGTTCAACAATATGCGCTAGTATTTGTTCATATACAATTCTCTCTAATATTTTTGATATGGTTGGTACTGTATTAATTGGTCTAAAATCTTCAATTTTTATACTATTTCTCACTTTTTTAATTGGTATTATTGTACTGCTTTTTAGTTTTTCTGGAACTTGTCCTGTCTCTAATGAAATATTTATTATATTAATAAAATGCGGTAAACTATTAGGGAGACTAGTGATCAAAACTTTACCAGTTATTTCATCCGGACTTGATTTGTTTGGTTGGTCAAGTATCATTTTCATAAGTTCTTCTTCACTAATTAATTTAAAATCTTTTATTTTTACATTAATTATAATCACATTATTTACAGTACTTGTTCTATTAGTAATTGTATCTAAAATTTCGTTTATGCTACTGATAAAATATTCATTGAATTTATTGCCAATAATTTGCGCGTCTGTGTAAATTACTCCATTACATTCTACTTGATTGTATGTATCTGTTTTATTGTTAGAAATGACTTGTTTTAATGTTTTCCACATTGTTTTTGGGTCGTTTTTATTGGAATCTATATATTCTTCATAATATTTCCTTTTTTCTTTTCTTATTGCATCTACAACTTCATTGCGTGCTTCCCTTGTGTTTTTGTATTACAAAACGTTTTATATCTATTATCTCTGCTTTTTATTTTATTTATTATATTTAAATTAATCCATGGACAGGATTTGTTCTTTATACGAGTTTGTTTTATTGCAGAGACTTCATTAAATATATTCATCAAGTTTCATAATATGTATCATATTTTACATTGATATCTTGATCCCTATAGTTAAAAGGTATTTCGGTAATTTTTTGCCAAAATATAGTTTCATCTGATATTTTTGACCTAATTGTTTTAATATGTACATGCTTTGATTTATTATTATCCAGATTTATTTGTATTAATGAGTGGTTATTGAAAACTGTTGTGTGAAGCATCTTACAATTTAGATTGTAATTATTACTTATAACTAGATCAATCTTAGAACAACTCCCATTCACCACACAGTGGCTTCATCAGGCAGATGAAATAATGATCATCATTATTTCATCTGCCTGATGAAGCCACTGTGTGCTGAAACATGTTGCAGTGTTCAACAATAAAAGTGAAACCCTCCCAACTGTGTTGTTTTATTTCAAATAGTATTATGGAGTTTCATCATGTATCCGCCTCATCAATTAAATATATATTATATTATTATTTTAAATAATTCTGATTGAATAAGAATAAAGTTTAACTAAATGAACTAATTATAGTTTACCATGTATCAGGTAAATCTTCATTTCTCAGTTAACGTTTTTAAATATTAAATTCCGCGCCAATTATTTCATTACGCACTTGCGCTACTCGCTACCAGATGGAGCGGAACCCCAACAAAAAAATACGCCCATCTCTTTCTAGAACACCGATTAGCGTGAGTCAATTTTCGTGGTGAAGAAGTGCGCGCTGATCCGTGTGAAATAAAATCCCATCTTTCTTCGTGATTTTCCTGCCACAGACACAGAAATGGTAATTATCGCAATCTCATTTAGGCCCCGCGAAAACGCTGCGTATTTTCTTGACGCTGACATCGTCCGCTTTGGTTGTTTTCACAAAACAAAAACCAGGTGTGTCATGGAGGAAATTTTTCGACCGGCTAGAGCCGTGCACGTGCTTAAATTCAACGACAATTCACATTAAAATACTGTTAGTATGCATGTGATGATTATGCGGATGGGTATAGTTTAAAAAATGTTTCGAATTTGGTGTAGTTTTGTCTGTTATAAGGGGGTTATTTATTGTCAGTGTTTTGAGGTTATGTTGTAGGTGTGGGTGGCTTGAAATCGTTTCTAAATAAGGAATACAGAAAGCACGATTAATTAAATTAATTATAATCCTGGTGTGCACAATAAATAGACTTTAATTTGTTACAATATTCGATTTTTGTAACCACTTATACGTGTACAAAGTACTGAGTACATAATAATAATAATAACAGTTCTTTATTCCAATGTTAATATCACATACAAATTTTGCACATATACATCTACACGGAATAGGGTCAAATCAAGATTAATACATATTATGTTTCTCTAGAGAAATATTCATGCATATTATATGGTTCTAAATCAAGTAAGAACTCTTTAATAGATTGTTTCCAGCTCGAAAACGTATCCGATTTTTGTGTGTTTGGGGGCAGACTATTGTATATTTTTATACAAACATATAGTGGATTCTTTTCAAAGAAAGTTAATCTATGATACGGATATTTAAAGTCAATCCCGTGTCTCGTGAAGAATATGACAACAATAAATAAATACACGAAAAAGTAGTCTTTGGTAAAAAAAATGTTTTTTTATATTTTGAATTTCACATTAAATCATTGTTTAATACACGTGGTGCATGAAGTAAAGTTTCGAGTTAAGAAAAGCCTGAAAATTTGGATTTAGCGGGCTCGCTTGCTCCGCCCAGCAAATCCAAATTTTCAGGCTTCTCTAAACTCGAAATTTTAGTTCATGCTTAGTCTGGGATTGGAAAACACTCGTTAGTATAATACTGCACACTGTACTCGAGTTTATTTTGCGGTCTAAAAATGCGTCTAGCACAATTGGAAAATTAAGTACTCGTAGGCTGAGTACTGAGCAGAGCTGGGATGAATCCTAAAAAACAGGATTCGAATCACGAATACCCGAATAAAGGATTCGTAAGTGAAAAATATGATTCGAATCAAAGATTCGAATCCTCATTTTTGAATCACGGATACAAATCCTTTAAAAATAAATTTGAATCTATTAATTGCAACCAGTAACATTTTATTCCATCAGTTTCTATTAACAAAAATGCTTATTTGCCAACTAAATACCTGATTAAATAATGATTTTAATTAATGATGATATATCTGTTATTGAACTTCTTTTTAAATCAGTGTTTTATACGCGTGGCGCATGAAGTAAAATTTCGAGTTTAGAAAAGCCCCGTGAAAATTTGTCTCGGGTCGCTGCGCGACCCTCGACAAATTTTCTACGCGGGGCTTTTCTAAACTCGAAATTTTACTTCATGCTTAGTCTGGGAGTGGACAACACTCGTTCTTAGAAGTTTCAAATTGAAGGATCACTCTAGATTACTAAATTTATTACCATTTTACAAAGGCTACAGCTCGAAGGACCAATCATGGTCTTCGGAGACCGAAGGACTACAGGGAATCAAAGTTTTTTTACAAGAAAACAACAAATATCTGAAGGTTTACAGCATGGATAGGAAAGAAAACATCCAATTTTGAAAAAATATCGAAGTTGGGTTCACTTTAAATCAGTGTTTTATACGCGTGGCGCATGAAGTAAAATTTCGTGTTTAGAAAAGCCCCGTGAAAATTTGTCTCGGGTCGCTGCGCGACCCTCGACAAATTTTCTACGCGGGGCTTTTCTAAACTCGAAATTTTACTTCATGCTTAGTCTGGGAGTGGACAACACTCGTTCTTAGAAGTTTCAAATTGAAGGATCACTCTAGATTACTAAATTTATTACCATTTTACAAAGGCTACAGCTCGAAAGACCAATCATGATCTTCGGAGACCGAAGAACTACAGGGAATCAAAGTTTTTTTACAAGAAAACAACAAATATCTGAAGGTTTACAGCATGGTTAGGAAAGAAAACATCCAATTTTGAAAAAATATCGAAGTTGGGTTGGTTTTCAGTGCATTTTTTACTTCACTTTAAATCAGTGTTTTATACGCGTGGCGCATGAAGTAAAATTTCGTGTTTAGAAAAGCCCCGTGAAAATTTGTCTCAGGTCGCTGCGCGACCCTCGACAAATTTTCTACGCGGGGCTTTTCTAAACACGATATTTTACTTCATGCTTAGCCTGGGAGTGGACCGTCAAGATTTTCTACATGTCGAGATTTTTGATATTTCTAGATTTTTTGTCGATTGATTCACAGTTTGCTATTATATTAAATGCAACTTTAATATTAAATAAATAGTTTTTCTTAGGAATAGAATATTCACCCATTTAAAGCCGAGCAAATTATAAAGTTAACTCTAAAAGTTAATTTTAGGTAAAATTTTGCATCTTTTTTTGTGATTTTAATGAATGGTTTATTTATTACATACGTCAATTTTATAAAAGAGTTAAATTTAAAGTTCAAACGAGTGTTGTCCACTCCCAGACTAAGCATGAAGTAAAATTTCGAGTTTAGAAAAGCCCCGCGTAGAAAATTTGTCGAGGGTCGCGCAGCGACCCGAGACAAATTTTCGCGGGGCTTTTCTAAACTCGAAATTTTACTTCATGCGCCACGCGTATAAAACACTGATTTAAAGTGAAGTAAAAAATGCACTGAAAACCAACCCAACTTCGATATTTTTTCAAAATTGGATGTTTTCTTTCCTATCCATGCTGCAATCCTTCAGATATTTGTTGTTTTCTTGTAAAAAAAACTTTGATTCCCTGTAGTCCTTCGGTCTCCGAAGACCATGATTGGTCCTTCGAGCTGTATCCTTTGTAAAATGGTAATAAACTTAGTAATCTAGAGTGATCCTTCAATTTGAAACTTCTAAGAACGAGTGATGTCCACTCCCAGACTAAGCATGAAGTAAAATTTCGAGTTTAGAAAAGCCCCGCGTAGAAAATTTGTCGAGGGTCGCGCAGCGACCCGAGACAAATTTTCACGGGGCTTTTCTAAACTCGAAATTTTACTTTATGCGCCACGCGTATAAAACACTGATTTCAAGTGAAGTTAAAAATATACTATTAAGGTTGGAAATTTTTCATAGTTAAATAATCAAATATGCATTCACAAATATTTGAATTATTCGGAAATTTAAATATTTATATTCAAATATGAATAATTTGGTGATTTAAATATTCATATTAGAGTATGTAACTATTTAAATTAATCGAATTTGAATCCCAGCCTTAATAGCGATGATTCGAATTATTTGGGAAGATTTGAATCCGTGTATGAAGATTCGAATCCTTTTATAAGGATTCGAATCTTTTTATATGAATTCGAATCCTTTTATAAGGATTCGAATCATCTACGTCTTGATTCGAATACGAATCCTTTTAAATAAATGTTACGAATCCGTTTTTACTAAAGTATTCGAATACCTCTTTTGAGTCCTCTAAAAGGATTCGAATCCGGGAATCGAATCCTGAATGATTCGAATCCTGCCCAGCTCTGGTACTGAGTACACGAAAGGTACTCAAAGTACAAATTTTGAGTACTTGTACTCGAGTACCACCCAGCTCTCAGTGTACATAAAAGATATTTAAAAGAGTTACAATATTGTAATAAAAAATTACTACGTATACAAAAACCATTAGTTGCAGCCAACAATTGTTTTATTTTTTCTTGAATTAATTTCTCATCTGGCACTTGATGAAACATATTAGAATATGTAAAGTTATTTAAATTATTCTATGTTTTTGTAATCTTCAATACTTGAAAGAATTTCATACTTCCGCTTTAGTTTCATTCATATATTCAGGGAACTAGAAGTCCAAAATCCTCAGCAGTTTTTAATTATTATTTATTATTATTTTATTATTATTATTATTACATAACATGAGTACATATATTTAATAATAATAATAATAATCTTTATTTAGCATCTTTGCTATATAATAACATAGAAAAATATATGTATATCTATATATATAGCCTCCACAATACAGAATCTATATATATATATATATATAAAATAAACATTTGATCATCCTTAATCTATAAATTGTGTATGTATAATAAATTTATCACATAATAATACTTAATATATAATCTTTTTACTACTTTAATAAAATCAGTCTAAAACCATACTTAAATATCTATGTAAAAATAATAAATCCATAATACAACAATACTTATACATTTATGCAAAAAAACAATAACTAAAAAGGTAGTAATACTTATTTAAAATTTGTACTTATACATATAGGAACAATTAACATCCGTTCTATAATATATTTCTTTTATATTGAGCAGTGTTCTGCTCAACGTAATGAATATCCAGATGTAACAATAATAGTTCAAAGCACCTAAGTGAGTGAACACTTGTAGCGTGCTGGCATGAAGTTCTTAGAAATTTTGTGCAATATATGATACATTATTAATTCATTCAATGCTATTTTTCTTTCATAGGTATCCCTAAATCCGATTAGAATATTAAAAAATGAAGCAGAGGAAGAAAAGGGAGAACTGGCCCGCATGTCCAGCTTCATCGGTGCCATAGCTATTGGTGATCTCGTAAAAAGCACACTGGGACCTAAAGGCATGGACAAAATCCTTGTTTCCTACGGACGCAGCGCCGGGCAAGTCGAAGTAACCAACGACGGCGCCACTATTTTAAAATCGGTCGGCGTCGACAACCCGGCGGCAAAAATCCTAGTCGACATGTCGAAAGTGCAGGACGACGAGGTCGGCGACGGCACGACGTCTGTCACTGTCTTAGCTTCCGAGCTGCTGAAAGAGGCGGAGAAGTTAGTCGAGCAGAAAATCCACCCGCAGGTTATAATTGCTGGTTGGAGGAAGGCGTCGGAGGTTGCTAGGAAAGCCCTTTTGGATTTCTCAATGGATCACGGGGAGGATTTGGAGGCGTTCAGAGAGGATTTGTTGAATATTGCGAGGACAACGCTGAGCTCTAAGATTTTGTCGCAGCACAAGGAGCATTTCTCGAAGTTAGCTGTTGACGCCGTTTTACGATTGAGGGGGTCTGGCGAGTTATCCGCTATACAGATTATAAAGAAGAAGGGCGGTACCCTGGAGGAGTCGTTTTTAGACGAGGGATTTCTGCTAGATAAAAAGATCGGCGTCCATCAGCCGAAGCGCGTCGAGAAGGCGAAGATTC
The DNA here is from genome assembly GCA_932526585.2 of Philonthus cognatus. NCBI lineage: Eukaryota > Metazoa > Arthropoda > Insecta > Coleoptera > Staphylinidae > Philonthus > Philonthus cognatus. The sequence goes on along the minus strand of OW052247.1, from coordinate 66,897,720 downwards.
TGATTGCTAACACTCCCATGGACACCGATAAGATTAAAGTATTTGGGTCTCACATTAAGGTCGATTCCATGGCGAAGATAGCCGAGTTGGAATCCGCCGAGAAAGAAAAGATGAAGGATAAAGTTGGGAAGATTCTGAAGCACAACTGCTCCGTTTTTATCAACCGGCAGTTGATTTATAATTACCCCGAGCAATTATTCGCCGACGCCGGTGTTATGGCAATCGAACACGCAGATTTCGACGGTATTGAAAGATTGGCTTTGGTAACAGGCGGTGAAATCGTCTCGACTTTTGACCACCCCGAATTAGTCAAACTCGGCACCTGCGATTTAATCGAGGAGGTCATGATCGGCGAGGACTTCCTTTTGAGATTTTCCGGAGTCGCCCTAGGTGAGGCCTGCACGATTGTGATTCGCGGCGCGACTCAGCAGATCATCGACGAAGCCGACCGTTCGATCCACGATGCTCTCTGCGTTTTGGCCGCTACTGTTAAGAATTCGAGGATCGTGTTCGGAGGCGGGTGCAGTGAGATGTTGATGGCCGTTGCGGTTAACAACGCAGCCGCTAAGACAGCGGGAAAAGAGGCTGTCGCCATGGAGGCATTCGGACGCGCCTTGCAACAGTTGCCGACGATCATTGCGGATAATGCTGGGTATGATTCCGCGCAGTTAGTTAGCGAGCTAAGAGCTGCGCACGCATTGGATTCAAAATGCACAAAAGGTAAAAATAAGGGCTGGAAATTTTTCAAATTGAAGTATCAACAAATATTCATTCTAAAACATTTGAATACAGTAGAACCTCGTTATACCGGGGTGGCTTTTGGCTATACCTAGCACGATATAAGGAAAACACCGTATATCCGAATATATGTAATTTGTATAATAGTCACATACACACACGCGCATATATATATATATATATATACATATATATATATATATATATATATATATATATATATATATACATATATATATATATATATATATATATACATATATATATATATATATATATATATATATACATATATATATATATATATATATATATACATATATATATATATATATATATATATATATACATATATATATATATATATATATATATACATATATATATATATATATATATATATATACATATATATATATATATATATATATACATATATATACATATATATATATATATATATATATATATATATATATATATACATATATATACATATATATACATATATATATATATATATATACATATATATATATATATATATATATATACATATATATACATATATATATATATATACACATATATATATATATATATATATATATACATATATATATATATATATATATACAATTATATATATATATACATATATATATATATATATACATATATATATATATATACATATATATATATATACATATATATATATATATATATACATATATATATACATATTTACATATATATATATATACATATATATATATATATATATATATACATATATATATATATATATATATATATATATATATATATATACATATATATATATATATACATATATATATACATATATATATATATATATATATATATATATACATATATATATATACACATATATATATATATATACATATATATATATACATATATATATATATACACATATATATATATATATATATATATATATATATATATATATATATATATATATATATATATATATATATATATATACATATATATATATATATATATATATATACATATATATATATATATATATACATATATATATATATATATACATATATATATATATATATATATATACATATATATATATATATATATATATATATATATATATATATATACATATATATATATATATACATATATATATACATATATGTATATATATATATATACATGTATACATATGTGCAGTAGCCACCTACATAACAAGACATACTATATAATACAATAATGACGCCGGAACGTTTTACCTAATCAGAGCGGTACGCAGTCAATTGTTAAAATTAACATCTTTAAAAAAAAAGAAACCTGAAAAATGACCCCGATATATCCGAATTACGGTATCTCGAGGCCCGGTATAGCGAGGTTCTACTGTATTTAAATTATTTGAATAGACGAATATTTCACCTGACAAGGGATAACAGAAGAAGAAGAATATTTCAAATATCTGAAAATGTTTTTGAATGAATAATCGAATAGTTCAACTTTAAAAAAATTCCAGCATTAATCGAAACATGTATCACTATTTTATTTTAATCTTGTGATAGATTAGCAATAATTAAGTATATTTTTTAACTTCATATTAAATCAGTTTCATACAGGTGGCGCATAAAGTAAATATTTCAGGCTTTTCTAAACTCGAAATATTTACTTCATGCTTAATCTGGGAGTTGGAAACCCTTGTTAAAAGACAATTAAAATCTTCAAGCACAACACCAAATTAAAAAAAAATTAACAAGACAATTTAACTAAACTCATAAAGTTTATGAAAATAATTACAGTATGCGTTTGTTTTCCATTTTCCCTAGAAAATCATTGTTTTCATTAAAGATTCAAACAGCTGTTAAACAAGTGTTTTCCATTCCCAGGTTAAGCATAAAGTAAAATTTCGAGTTTAGAAAAGCCCCATGAAAATTTGTCGAGGGTCGCGCAGCGACCCGAGACAAATTTTCATGGGGCTTTTCTAAACTCGAAATTTTACTTCATGCGCCACGCGTATAAAACACTGATTTCAAGTGAGGTTCAAATTTACATAAATTTCACAGTATTTTAGTGTTTTGTACCGGTGGCGCATGAAGTAAAATTTCGAGTTTAGAAAAGCCTGAAAATTTAGTTTGGCCGCTCCGCGCTTCGCGCTACGCGACCAAACCAAATTTTCAGGCTTTTCTAAACTCGAAATTTTACTTCATGCTTTATCTGGGAGTTGAAAACCCTTGTTAAAAGACAATTAAAATCTTCAATGACAACACCAGATTTAAAAAAAATGAACAAGACAATTTAACTAAACTCATAAAGTTTATGAAAATAATTACAGTTTGCGTTTGTTTTCCATTTTCCCTTGAAAATTATTGTTTTCATTAAAGATTCAAACAGCTGTTAAACAAGTGTTTTCCATTCCCAGGTTAAGCATAAAGTAAAATTTCGAGTTTAGAAAAGTCTGAAAATTTGGATTTGCCGGGCGGAGCGAAGCGAGCCCGGCAAATCCAAATTTTCAGACTTTTCTAAACTCGAAATTTTACTTTATGCGCCTCCGGTATAAAACACTCATTTCAAGCGAAGTTTAAAATATACTACTTAACCTTAATATTTTTAAAATTGAAGTATTGAATTATTCAATATGAAAATATTCGAATATGTCAAAAATGTTTTAATTGAAATATTCATTAAACTATTTAAGTTATTCGAATCCCAGCCATGATAAAAATGTTCAATAAAACGAAATTATTGAACACTAATGATGAACGTCGACTATTTTCGACAATTTAAATAATTGCCGATTTTAGTTAATTTAGTGATTTTAACAATAATGTTAATAATACAATGAAACACTTTTAACTTTGTTTGTATAACACGTTTTATTTAATGTGACTGCAGTTTCGACAAATTTAGCTTGTCATTATCAAACATGCAGTGTTTCATGTTTGATAATGACAAGCTAAATTTGTCGAAACTGCAGTCACATTAAATAAAACGTGTTATACAAACAAAGTTAAAAGTGTTTCATTGTGTAATTAACATGTATAACGAAGTAGAAGCCTCCACAATACAGAATGTTAATAATGTATGCAAAGAATTTACATTAATTCACAAATGAAACACTTTCTATTTATGAATTATGATGTATAACAAAGTAGAAGCCTCCACCGTTAACAATTTACACTAAGTTGTCGAAGTTGAGCTTTATTTTATATTTTATTTTTGTTATAGGTTTAAATATGGATAAGGGCGAAATCGGTGACATGAGGACATTGGGAATCACAGAATCCTTTGTTGTGAAGAGGCAGGTACTACTTTCAGCGTCAGAGGCCGCAGAAATGATACTCAGAGTGGACAACATCATCAAAGCTGCACCGAGGAAGCGCGTCGAAGATAGGGGACACTGTTAGATCTGTTAATTTTTTTTTTATTGTAAGCACTTACGCTCGTTTGCTTTCATCTCTCCATTGTTTTCACCATTAATAATCGCTAATGTCGTTTATAATGAAAACCTTAATCACAATAAATAATATTTAATATAAATAGTGAATTTTATTGAGTATTTCACCTAATTTAGTACACAATCATTCTGGAGAATGTTGTAAGAGAATTTAGATGCAATATTAACAAAATTTATTAAGCAATAAGTGAGTAGAGAAAATGATATTGTTGGATCCACCCTTAATAAGGATTCTTTTGTTCACTTATCATTTGCTTAGTCAGCAGTATAAATATAATATAAATACGGATCCAGCGCATCCACAGCTAGTCTAGTTTTGTCAGCCACGCGTACCGCTGCGCGTTATTTTTAGTTCATTTTTAAGTCAATTTAAATTTAGTTAAGTTAGAGTTATAATCTTTAGGAAATATATTAAGTGTCTTTAAAAAAGTGTTTCCTTAAAAAAGCTCACCCTTTAATCATATCCGATTCGATTCGTAAACGTTTAAAATCATAAACAATTCATCATTCGCGGCTGGGATCCGTCAAAAATCACCCTGGTGTCAGAAGTAAGATCAATAAAAAAACCTTTCGTGATTGTGTGTCGACCCCTAAAAATCAGGATTAGTTCGGGACGCAACAATATAAACAAAAATGTAAATGAAATTTGAATTTTGAGGTTATCTAGATCATGGATAATTTGATTAGTGGATACTCGATTTTGCGGAGACACTTTTTGCTGCCAACATAATTCTACTCAACAAAAATATTTATAGCCGTAAATGGTAATGTCAAAGGTGACCATGAACGGTCAAATAGTTTTGTAGAATAAAATCAAGTTGTTTTTATTCTGAGAGATCAGCATGAAAAATTAATTAAATAAAAATATTTCAATTTCAGTTCTCATAATTATGACGACAAAAGTAAAATCATGCAGAATTCACTCGTTATTAATAAATAAGTCATCATAATTAAGAGCTCAAAAATTCTCATGCAATTAAAATGGTATATGTAAGTACATACATTTTAATAAAACTTGCTCTTTAAAATTTTGCTAACTAAAAGAAGCATAAACTTATTTTTTCAAATTCAAATAGTTTTGAATTTGAAATATTCACGTTAAAACTTGTTCTATTTATTGATAGATGTCATTAGTAGTAGTACAATCCGTGAAACAATTATTAATAAAAGCGAAAATTGCTGTAAAATAAAATATTTACAATAATTTATTGTAAAAAGAATAACATTCTCTGTCATAAATGTTCGATGGAACGTTTGATTGATAAAAATAAGTGTTGTAGTAAACCACAATGATTTGCGAAAATGTCGCTCAGACTGTACTAGAGTGGCGAACGTGATAAAAGTGAACTCTAACCTCGAAAACTCATCCGCCGAAAAAATCGAGAAAACACAAAGAAAATGCCCGAATTAATCGCCGACACCAAAGCTTTTCAAGAGAAAGTAAAGTAAGTTTCCATTTGGCAACGATAAATTCATTCAGAGTTACGTACTTGTCGTTTTTTTTATGAAATCAAAATTGTACTTTCACTGGATTTTTATGCATAAAGTAGTAATTAAATAATTCGAAAAATACGGTATTATAATTATTAGCATAGGTGTAATTTTATTATACGCTGCCTCTTTGAGCTCTAACATAATTCCTTATTTGAATTAAGTGGACGCAAAGGGTGTAAGTGCTTAACACGTTGACTGCCGTGTGAATCAAATAGGATTCACATTAAATGAAAATCTACCAGCGACGGCTCGCAGGCTAACTCCAGGGTCGGCCACAGCTCCAAGGCACACAAATTTTGAGGTTGCGATCGTGTTTATAAATACAAGGAATTGCACAACAAAGTCACCTTTCAATAACGGATACATGTTACCTTGGGTCTCTGGCCGACCCTGAAGTTAGGCTGCGAGCCGTCGCTGAAATCTACATGTGTAAAAACATTGCGGCAGTCAACATGTTTACATCAAATAGTGGAAAATCCAGCTCTAAAGTTGAAGTGATTAAAACAAAAATAACCTCAGGGAAGGCCTAGAAATAAATAGGGCAATAAAAGACGGAAAACACCTCGTCAACGACAATGAGGATATTTGGAATTCCCCAATCTTAAAATCCCTTATTACCTGACCATATATAAGCTTGTTGGTATCTTTTGTAATTCACTCCTGATAATGCTGTAAAACGCGAAACTAGTCGAGTAAATAGTAAAGTAAAAAATTGTGAAACAAACCAAGTGTAATTTAATTTAAACCTTCATTATCAATAAAACAAACCTACCAAATTAGCAGTGTTAATTTCTTGAATTAATTTCTCATCTGGCACTTGGTGAAACATATTACACTATGTAAAGTTAATTAAAGGAAAGGCACTTGGTATTGTTTCACAATTAAATCTTTATTCCGACTAGTTTCGGTTTGTTAGACCATTTTCAAAGGAATGTACATTCGGTTTGTTAGACCATTTTCAAAGGAATGTACATTCCTTTGAAAATGGTCTAACAAACCGAAACTAGTCGGAATAAAGATTTAATTGTGAAACAATACCAAGTGCCTTTCCTTTAATTAACTTTACATAGCAGTGTTAAACTTTGTTTCTATAACTAAGTTTGATAATGAAGTTAAAGTTGTCGAAACTATAATCACAATAAAAACCTCAGTTCTACAAACAAAGATTAAGTGTCTTATTTGTGAGAATAATTCTCTCTTGCATGTACTCCCAATTTTTAAAAATTTGATTTTATTTTATTCTAACATTTTAAGATCACCGAAACTCTCCGTCGTCCACTTCTCGGCCGATTTCGCCGAGCAATGTAAAGATGTCGACGAGCTCCTCGACACACTGTCCAAACAATCGGACTTAAGCAATGTCGCCTTCTACAGATGTCAGGCCGAAGATCTCTCGGAGATCTCCCTGCTGCACAAAATCGAAGCCGTGCCCACCGTAGTTTTATTCAAATCGGGAAAGAGCGTCGACAGGATAGATGGCGCCGACGCGGCCAAAATAACTGCCAAAGTCAAAGAAAATTCGGGCGCGTCCGGAGATGATAAACCATTGGAAGAAAGACTCAAGGCTTTGATCAATAGAGGAAACGTGATGTTGTTTATGAAAGGGGATAGGATTACGCCGAGGTGCGGGTTCAGCCGGAAGATGATTGAGATTTTAAACGCCACAAAGTGAGTCGAAGGTGTTTTCTAACAAGTTAATAGTTAACACTTTTATATAAATAAAACAATTTAAACACTTTCAAATATATATTGTATTAACGCTACAATTGTTTCGCCACACTGTGGCTTCTTCAGGCGAAGAAATGAAGAAGCCACAGTGTGGCGAAACAATTGTAGCGTTAATACAATATATATTTAAAAGTGTTTAAATTGTTTTATTTATATAAAAGTGAATATGAACTTTCAACATTTATCAGCCTTATCAATCAATTTTTTTTTAATAGTTAACAGTTGCTTTATGTCATTGTGTTTTGTACTTGGTTTCAGTTACATGAAGCGATGAATATAATTAAACTACATAAAATATTAACACATTCTTCACTAACTTTAAGTGAAGTCTTAGCATTTTATATATATACATCATCTTTAAATAAATTAATTTAACAAATAAAGCACTAATAACCTTTCTTCACACTTTTATTTGAATTACCAAATGTACATTTCGGACACAAAGTGACCATTATCAATGGATTAACAGTGTTAATCCATTGATAATGGTCACTTTGTGTCCGAAATGTACATTTGGTAATTCAAATTAAAGTGTGAAGAAAGGTTATTAGTGCTTTATTCGTTAAATTACATCATCTTTATTCAGATATAACTTATATACTGTACATAGAAATAAATATAATAAATAAATTTGTTAATACGTCCTTGTCTGGGCTATCGACCATGAGTCTTTCTGCCCTTAGTATTTTATTAAGTTTAATAATTGTGTTTACAATTTTGTATTTTATAGCATTCCGTATGAAACATTCGATATTCTCAGTGACGAGGAAATTCGACAGGGGTTGAAAACGTATTCCGATTGGCCGACATATCCACAGCTTTACGTGAAAGGGGAGCTAATCGGAGGACTGGATATCGTCAAAGAGATTCAAGCCGGCGGAGAGTTGGCACAAACGCTCAACGGTTGAGAGCTTGTATAATTTGTACACTTATTCGTCATTAAAGTTGTGATTACCAAAATGCACTAACAATTGTTTTTATTTGAACAATAATGGATACGGGCCAATGTAATGAGAGTATTGTGAGGGCAATTGAAGTCTAAAATATATGTACTTAGCATACTGCTTTAGTAGCATATGAATTTCACAATGATTCAGTGTTTTATACGCGTGGCGCATAAAGTAAAATTTCGAGTTTAGAAAAGCCTGAAAATTTGGATTTGCCGGGCTCGCTTCGCTCCGCCCGGCAAATCCAAATTTTCAGGCTTTTCTAAACTCGAAATTTTACTTCATGCTTAGTCTGGGAGTGGAAAACACTCACTTAAAGCTTCAAATTAAACTTTTTGTGAAAATTGTTTTCTTTTATGAAAAATGGTCAAAAGTTTAAGTAAAACTAATACAATTTAAAAAAACTTACGGAAATTGCAAAACTTCGATTTTTTCCCTATGTTTGGAGCACTGGGAGTTGATGAAAGTTGTTTGCCTATGCAAGTAAGTATGACTGGCTTATAGAGTGACTCAATACGCGTTGATACATGTTATTCCGAAGTTGATTTGAGCATATCTAGAGTTGTTGGAGATTAAAATGTAAAAAAAGTGCAAAAATGGCCATTTTTTAGGCTCGTGCGCTAGGTCAGTTCAGCTCAGAAAAATGTTTCTTGGATAAAAACCTTCTTAGGACATAATAATCTTAAGTTCTTGGGGGGGCCATCGACGATTAAAAATATACCCTTTTTTCGACCCACCCTAATGTATATGTATACTTAAAAGAAAAACTTGTTAATAAAAAAACGGTTTAACTTTGTTTGTATAACACAATTTATTTTTATGTGACTGCAGTTTGATAATGGCAAGCTAAATTTGCCGAAACTGCAGACACATAAAAATAAATTGTGTTATACAAACAAAGTTAAACCGTTTTTTTATTAATAAATTAACATGTATAACAAAGTAGAAGCCTCCACAATACAAAAAATTTAGAAAAACTTATATTAATCACTAAAATCTTCCTAGTTTCATGTTTGATTTTCGTCAATGTTAAAGATTTCGATCAATTCTTATAGAAGAAATATGAATTATGGTGATTTTCATGAAATCCAAATCTATCCAATCTAATTTATTTATTTCCAAATAGAAGTAATGATACTTTCATGGGTAAGTCAAGTTTAGTCAATATAAATATACGGAAGTTTTTATTGTTTTCGTAGGTTTTTAATTAATTTTTAAAGATTTCAGTTAAATATTTTTATTTTAATCAGTTTTATAAGTTTCCGTGAATTTTCTAGGGTTTTATCAACTTATACAATGTTTAATTAAATTCACTTATTTAGGACATTTTAATAATTTAAATTCAATTAATTAACTCATTTGATAAATAATGCAATATTCAGGGAATTTTTCTGTGACGTATACACACCACAATTTTTCGTTGTAAATTCACAGACATTTCTTGTTTTTGTAAATCCCTCAATTTGAAGTGATTAACGAGTGTTTTCAATTCCAGCATGAAGTAAAATTTCGAGTTTAGAAAAGCCTGAAATCGAAAAGCGACCAATCCAAATTAAGCTTTTCTAAACTCGAAATTTTACTTCATGCGCCACGCCGTGTTATAAACACTGAAATATTGTGAAGTTGAAATACCACCAAGGTTTGATCTCGTGTTGATTAATTTTGCAAATGTTTATGTGGAATAGGTAAAAGTATACTTAAATGAAAAAAAAAATGTTAATAGTTCCTTATATTAATATTTACATGAATTTAATTAGTGTTACCGTTTTAATTTACATCAATTTTTTTAAACTTATTTGTGTTGAATTTATTTAGGTAATGTATATTTGGTTGCCTATAATAAATCTTAACTCTAGCGGCATTTTGTAATGAATAGCAGCTTTCTAGTGCATATTCAATTGCCTATAACAAATCCTAACTTTAGCAGCATCTGGAAATAAATAGCACAAGCTTTTCAATGTATGTTTAGTTGCCTATAATAAATCTTAACTCACAAGCTTTTCAATGTATGTTTAGTTGCCTATAATAAATCTTAACTCTAGCAACATCTAGTAACGAATAGTATAAGCTTTCAAGTGTATATTTGGTTGCCTATAACAAATCCCAACTTTAGCGACATCTAGTGTGATTCTCACTAGCAATTGGAATTTCTCGGCGCATATTAATGTAATTACGTCAAAAGCGTTTCAAATGCTAGGTTTTTTAAAAAGAAACAACATAGAGTTTGAAAACCCCTTTACAGTGATCAAACTTTATGTAGCATTAGTACGACCCTATCTAGAATATTGTTTTCTGTTTTGGAGTCCTTATACCGCCATCGATGTTAATAAAATCGAAAGAGTTCAGCGTAAATTCTTAAGCTATTTACGTTTCAAATTTGGATTCATAGATAGCTACAGCAACATACAGGGCTTTCATTAATTCCCGAACCCCACGTGACTAAATTTAAAATTGCCGCGTAAATTATTGTATTTGTACGTTGGAGGATTTGAAAAAAGTAACCAAACGTTACTAAAGTCAAATTTGACATAAACGTTTAAGCGCGGTGCATCGTTAAACCAACCTTTGAGATCTTACAAGATTCGCCCGGAATTTTCAGGAAAGCAAAAATTGTTTAATTATTCTGAAACATTGAGTTTTATTTCTATTTATTTCGCAGAGTCAATTTGCTAGGATAAGCTAATACTGCGAAAATGGTATTTACAACGAAAAAATTAATAAAAATTAGTTACATTTTTGAAGATGAGCCAATTTTTTAATCATTTTAAATATAATATTTTCAGTCGTCATAAAAATACGCCGGCGATTAAATATTTTTAAATCTTGGGAATTTTTGTGTGAGCCATACCACCTTGTACATTTGGTTGCCTATTATTTTTGGTCACGTGGGGTTCGGGAATTAATGAAAGCCCGGTATTAGTAGCACTCAATTTGTACACTTTAGAGCACAGACGATATAGTTCTGATGTTATTTTTGTGTACAAACTTATAAATAAACACATTAATTCACCCGTGCTACTTAATAGTATTAGTTTACACGTACCTTCTAGGACTTTAAGAAACTGTTATATGTTCTCTGTGCCCACAAAAAGAACTGAGTACGCCAAACAGTTCGGAACAGCGCTTTTGCTTTATAATTGTAACGCTGTCTCTGTCGATTTTTTAAATAAAAGTAAAGTTGCAAGGGCGAGAGATATATTTTTCCACAGCGATGCGCACTTTCTACTCTACACAGAAAGATTCCACTTTTTTAACCGAAAACGAATTAAGGGGATAAAACATTTGGTGTTTTATCAACCGCCAAATTTTCCACATTTTTACTATGAAATGTGTAATTTGATGCAGGAAACGAGTGGAAAGATAAAATCGGACAGTGTCAGTAACATGACAGTTACTGTGATGTATTCAAAATATGATGCTCAACAGTTATCGGCGATTGTTGGGACTGAGAGGGCTGTGAAAATGGTGTCTTCGGATAAAAATGTACATATGCTCGTTACAGATTAAAATCATTGACCACGTTCAGGGGCACCGCACTGCTGTATCTCTGGCGATGCACTCAAGTGTTAAAAAATCACCATTGATATTTTGTTCATTCAGGCAAGTTGAAACACTGCAGTCAAAAAGATACCTGGAAGTGATCACTGTGGTTTTAGTAATCGACTGTTTTCAACATTCAATTGTGATATAACAAATTTGTATATTGTTTGTTAAAAAAATGAAAGAAATAAATATCACTCTTAAGAAATTAACGAACTATATTTTTAATTTAAATAACTTTGTAGTGTGTAAAAGAAATATTGATGTATCTTTTCTGTAATATTTTAATATGTTTTGTGCGTTATTTTGTGTATATTTATTGTAATCTTACTTGTTTTAGGATCTATTACCAGTTTGATTCAAATTTTGTATTGTAAAATGGTTATCCGTAAATAAACTATATATATTCTGGTAATAAATAGGACAAGCTTTTCAATGTATATTTGGTTGCCTATAATAAATCTTAGCTCTAGCGGCATCTGGTAATGAATAGCATAAGCTTTCCAATGTATACTTGGTTGCCTATATCAAGTCCTAACTTTAGCGACATCTTTTAATAAATAGCACAAGGTTTTCAATGTATATTTGGTTGTCTATAATAAATCGTAACTCGTGATATCTTTTGTATAAAAAAGCACAAGTTTTCCGATGTAATTTATTAAGCAATTATTTAACTATTTTATTTTAATAATTATTGTAGTAATCTTTTTCTTCACTAATTAGTTTTATTCACTAAATGTACATTTCGAATACTATACTATTATCTAATTAATTAAAATAAAACAGTTCAAGAATTAGATATTATTATCTAATTATTTAAAATAAAATAGTTATAAATATTTGCTTTATAAATTACATGGGAAAACTTGTTATAATTTATTAATTGGGTTGTTTCTTTGTTTGGTAGAAAGGGAAATCCACTCGTGTTAGTAATAAAGTTGTATTAATTCGTAGTAAAACACGACTTTGGAAAAAGATACATATTAAATTGCGGAAACTTCAGAAGCTAGTTGGAATGCAAGTGTATCGATGATAAAGATGAAAATTATGATGTTCTGAGTATTTTTCTTAAGGAAAACAGGATGCGAAACGTAATTAAAGTATCTACCACCTAAACGTAAGGACGAGTTTTCATTCGAACGGAGGATGCTCTCAAATAAAACGTTCATGTAATGATAATGAGTTAATTACATACCGGCATGTCTACGTACTGTATATAATAAATTCAGGATAAATGTTTCCTGATAACGATGGCTTAATATAATTTGTTAAATAAATTAAAAGGTTGTAATTGTAATTAGTTTGTTAAAAATGCTAAGAAAATATAAGATTCACCCAACGTGTAACCAACCTTATTAAAAAGTTCGCAAATAATATAGGGATTATTTGCGAACTTTTTAATAAGGTTGGTCAACCCCTTCTTAGGAAGTTCTGTATCCCCCGAAATCTTAATATCTCTCCTAAATACAAATATCCTACTCTCACACTTCATGAAACCATTAGTTCGCTCCAAAACAGTTAAGCTAGCTAGCACAGACATTTCATTGCACATCACCATAAATTCAGACAGGACAGAAAGACCTTTGGTCGATAGCCCGGACAGACTAACACTAACATGTATAAATAAGACACTTAAACTTTGTTTGTATAACTGAGGTTTTTTTTATTGTGACTAACATGTATAATATTTATATACATTTTTGTAACGTATATTGTATTGTCTGAGTAAATATGTTTGTATATACAGGGTGTCTCAGACCACCCGTGCCAGCCTTTTATTTCGACAACGCTTGGTCGAATGTGACTGGGACAAAAAATTTTATTACTAAAGTGAACCCAAGGAATCCACTAATGAATTTATTTTTTACCGGAACCGGAAGTAACTTTAACATTTCAAATGGCAACATAGGTCGAGTATGGTATTAATTGATAGGTCTTTTTAAAAGAAACAACTTTTATTAAAATGTTTTTTTAATATTTTGCATATTTACAAAAATAAACAAAAAAAACTAAATTAAAAACTAGTTATCCATGCAACACTCAATTTCCTCAAGTAGGCTTTGCTTTTTTGTTATGTCAAAATAATTGATGTTCGTGAATATTTGAAGTAACATAAATTATTATTATCAAAGTATTGAATGTGTCAACATGGTTTTTACAAACCTTGAAGGTTTTGATATGCTGATGATATTAGGTGAATGCGGCCAAAACTATCGTGCTGCTGAGCGAATTTATGTTGAGCGGTACCCTCAACGAGCCAGTCAAAAAATGTTTTTCGGCGCCTTGCAGAATGAGTTAAGACAGTAAGCTACAGCCCAGCCACAACAACGGTCGAAGTATCAGAAAACGTGTACAAGATGAAAGAGCACCAGATACTCTTGCAGCAATTGCTCTTGGCCCGAACATCTCGACTAGAAGAATTGAAATCGATGCTGGAATAAGTCGCTCTACTGCTTGGAGAGCTTTAAAAACAAACAAATTCGATCTACACCATATCTCTTTACACCAGAAACTTGAAGAGCGGGATTTTCAAGATAGGTTGAATTTTTGTGAATAGATGTCTCATAAAAATTATAATTTCCATTACAAAATTTTATGGACAGATGAGGCGACATTCAAAAGGAACGGAGTTGTTAATTTACAGAATGCTCACTACTGGAGTAATGAAAACCATCATTGGTTAAGAGAAGTTGATAATCAACACGTGTGGTATTTTAGGAAACCAAATAATTGGTCCGCATTTTCACCTAATATCATCATCATATCAAAACCTTCGAGGTTTGTAAAAACCATGTTGACACATTCAATACTTTGATAATAGTAATTTATTTTACTTCAAATATTCACGAACATCAATTATTTTGACATAACAAAAAAGCAAAGCATACTTGAGAAAATTGAGTGTTGAATGGATAACTAATTTTCAATTTAGTTTTTACTTTCCCCCGTATGTAATACAAAGGGAAAGTATTGTTTTCGTGAACATTTTCGAATCAAAAATTTTAGTGGAAATATCCGTTTTGAGGTCCCCTGAGTCGACCATTTTTGAAAAATGTCTGTCTGTCTGTCTGTCTGTCTGTCTGTCTGTCTGTCTGCCTGTCTGTCTGTCTGTCTGCCTGTCTGCCTGTCTGTCTGTCTGTCTGTCTGTCTGTCTGTCTGCCTGTCTGTCTGTCTGTCTGCCTGTCTGCCTGTCTGTCTGTCTGTCTGTCTGTCTGTCTGTCTGTGTGTGTGTGTCTGTGTGCGCTGTACCGCAAAAACCGCTAAAGATATCGAGATGAAACTTGAAACTTAAGCTTTTTGTTACAATCGGAAGAACTGAAAAGCTTTTGGTGAAAATCGGAAAACCGGAAGTGGTACTTTACTCTTAGCGTTTTTCAGTTTTTTCAGATTTTTTCAATAAATGTTCATAAAACAAAAAATTCTTTCAAATAAAAGTTGTAGATAATAACAAAATGAAGCGTATTGTTCACTTACTTTTTGTCATAGCACTCTTAGTTTTTGAGATATTTAATAAATAGTGTTTTTTATCTAGTCATTGATTTGTGACAGTGTGTGTGTTGATACAATTGGAAAATGTTTCAAATAAAAGTTGTAGGTAATAAAATATTAAAGATTTTTTGTATCTTTACTTTTTGTCATAGCACTCTTAGTTTTTGAGATTTATCAATAAATAGTGTTTTTTATCTAGTCATTGGTTTGTGTCAGTATGTGTTGATCTAATTGAAAAATGTTTCAAATAAAAGTTGTAGTTATCAAAAGTTGAAGACATTTTGAAAATAATAATGCTACAAATATTTTAAAAGTGATTTAATACGCAATTTACGGGGGAAAGTACTATGATGGACACATCACCATTTTTTAGTTTATTTTTGTAAATATGCAAAATATTAAAAAAAACATTTTAATAAAAGTTGTTTCTTTTAAAAAGACCTATCAATTAATACCATACTCGACCTATGTTGCCATTTGAAATTTTAAAGTTACTTCCGGTTCCGGATACTTCCGGATTATTCCGGTAAAAAATAAATTCATTAGTGGATTCCTTGGGTTCACTTTGGTAATTAAATTTTTTGTCCCAGTCACATTCGACCAAGCGTTGTCGAAATAAAAAGCTGGTACGGGTGGTCTGAGACACCCTGTATGTATATAATATTCAAGCTAGTAGTTTGTGGAGAATATGAATAGCGTAATATATAAAATTAAAGTTTTGCAAACCAAAAGAATCGTAAGCTCTCAAATTTAAATGATATTTAAATCGAATTGATTTTAAAATATTCATGTAAATAGCATATGTAGTTTTTTTAAGAACTTAAAAAAATGAAAATGTTTTAGTTAAAATGCCTCTTTGGGCTACGTATAGAAAAGGAGTGCGATAAAAATAAGTACATTACAAATATTAAAAGTTCATGTTGATAGTATGATAAATTACCACACAATTTACATTCACTGATGATTAAATAAATAAAATATCTCGCTGATAAGACATTCCATTTAAATATAGTCACCCCTTTATGAATTAATCATTCACTTATTTTTCTCTCGAAGGAGATAAGGCAAGCTACTTTAGTTACTTACCTGCTTACCTATTTATCTCAACCACCGGAAGCCGGTTTGGTATTTTTGTAAAAAGGGGTTTCCGGTCACGTGCGAAATGAATTTCATGAGTAACTCCGCAATTTGCGTAATGCAGTTTTAATTTGTCGTGAAATTGTTATTTTTAATAAACTAAATAATGAAATTTACCTACAAAAAGTATGAACCATTAATTACAATGGTTTATAGGTTTTGTTGGTAAACTTCATAGTTTATTAATACTAGAAAAAAAACACCAAATTGTCCAAATTAGCGATTGAGGTACAAACGTACCAAGGAGCTAGATCCTGGGTCTCCAAACTATCTTCTTCGCGGGCCACAAATACAATTCTACATAATAAAGTCGGCCAAGATCCGATTAATTTTATAAAATTATGAAAATTTTAAGGAACAATTTTTACAATATTTCAAAATATGACATTTACAAAAAAAATTACAAACAATCGCGGGCCGGATTCATGCAAGTCGCGGGCCGGATTTGGCCCGCGAGCCGTAGTTTGGAGACCACTGAGCTAGATTAACATATGGATATCAGAGCTGGGACGACTCCTCATAAAAAGAATTTGATTCACGAATCCGAATCACCTAATATGATTCGAATCACGAATACTCGAATAAGGGATTTGTAAGATATAAATATGATTCGAATCAAAGATTCGAATCCTGTTTTTTCGAATCACGAATACAAATCCTTCAAGAATAAATTTGATTTTATTATTTTTTTGCAATCATTAACATTTTAATATTGCTAGCAGTTGTATTGAGAAAAATATTCAAAACCTAATTATTTCTTATTAACACTGATCATCGTTGATAACAGACTAAATATCTGATTCCGTGTTACTCTGATTGAAGAGGTTATTGTGTGTTTTTGAGCTTCACTTCAAATCAGTGTTTTGTACGCGTGGCGCATGAAGTAAAATTTCGAGTTTAGAAAAGCCCCGTGAAAATTTGTCTCGGGTCGCTGCGCGACCCGACACAAATTTTCTACGCGGGGCTTTTCTAAACTCGAAATTTTACTTCATGCTTAGTCTGGGAGTGGACAACACTCGTTCTTAGAAGTTTCAAATTGAAGGATCTCTCTAGATTACTAAGTTTATTACCATTTTACAAAGGCTACAGCTCGAAGGACCAATGATAGTCTTCGGAGACCGAAGGACTACAGAGAATCGAGGTTTTTTTTACAAGAAAATAACGAATATCTGAAGGTTTACTGCATGGATAGGAAAGAAAACATGCAATTTTGAAAAAATATCGGATTTAGGTTGGTTTTCAGTGCATTTTTAACTTCACTTTAAATCAGTGTTTTATACGCGTGGCGCATGAAGTAAAATTTCGAGTTTAGAAAAGCCCCGTGAAAATTTGTCTCGGGTCGCGCAGCGACCCGAGACAAATTTTCTGGGCTTTTCTAAACTCGAAATTTTACTTCATGCTTAGTCTGGGAGTGGACAACACTCGTTCTTAGAAGTTTCAAATTGAAGGAGCACTCTAGATTACTAAGTTTATTACTATTTTACAAAGGCTACAGCTCGAAGGAGCAATGATGGTCTTCGGAGACCGAAGGACTACAGAGAATCGAGGTTTTTTTTACAAGAAAATAACGAATATCTGAAGGTTTTCCGCATGGATAGGAAAGAAAACATGCAATTTTGAAAAAATATCGAATTTGGGTTGGTTTTCAGTGCATTTTTAACTTCACTTTAAATCAGTGTTTTATACGCGTGGCGCATGAAGTAAAATTTCGAGTTTAGAAAAGCCCCGTGAAAATTTGTCTCGGGTCGCTGCGCGACCCTCGACAAATTTTCTACGCAGGGCTTTTCTAAACTCGAAATTTTACTTCATGCTTAGTCTGGGAGTGGACAACACTCGTTTTTAGAAGTTTCAAATTGAAGGATCACTCTAGATTACTGAGTTTATTACTATTTTACAAAGGCTACAGCTCGAAGGACCAATCATGGTCTTCGGAGACCGAAGGACTACAGGGAATCGAGGTTTTTTTTACAAGAAAATAACGAATATCTGAATGTTTACCGCATGGATAGGAAAGAAAACATGCAATTTTGAAAAAATATCGAATTTGGGTTGGTTTTTAGTGCATTTTTAACTTCACTTTAAATCAGTGTTTTATACGCGTGGCGTATGAAGTAAAATTTCGAGTTTAGAAAAGCCCCGTGAAAATTTGTCTCGGGTCGCTGCGCGACCCTCGACAAATTTTCTACGCGGGGCTTTTCTAAACTCGAAATTTTACTTCATGCTTAGTCTGGGAGTGGACAACACTCGTTCTTAGAAGTTTCAAATTGAAGGATCACTCTAGATCAGGGGTCTCCAAACTACGGCCCGAGGGCCACATCCGGCCCGCGGACAGATTTTGTCCGGCCCGCGGAGAGCTAGCATACTTGAAAACTCCTTTTAGAGAACATATTTTTTATAGCAAATTAAATTTAGTTTACTGAAGTATTCTAATTTTATGTTGAATAATTATTAATATGATATCTACATTGATATGGTCATGGGCTAACTACTCATAACATTTTTCGGACATTTTTTTTCATCAGTGGACTATTTCACTTTTTACCACCGGCAGCAATGATAATATGGTTTTGGCCCTCGGAACTTACTGGAGTAATCAGTATGGCCCTAAGGCTGGAAAGTTTGGAGACCCAGGCTCTAGATTACTAAGTTTATTACCATTTTACAAAGGCCACAGCTCGAAAGACCAACGATGGTCTTCCGAAACCGAAGGACTACAGGGAATCGAAGTTTTTTTACAAGAAAACCCGATGCTCTTTAATGTATATGTGAGTGAATTGGAAGAGGTGATGAGGAAAGGGCAGGCGGGGGGAGTGGTGATGGGTAAAAGGAAGGTATGGATGCTGGCGTATGCGGATGATGTGGTGTTGGTTGCAAGAGAGTATGAAGGGATGAAAGAGATGTTGAAGAGAGTGGAGAGGTTTATGGATAAAAGGGGAATGAATGTGAATGTAGTGAAAACGAAGTGGGTGAAGTTTAGAAATAAAGGGAGGGAGGGGAAGGTGAAAGAATTGGAGTGGAATGGGGGTATGTATTGAGAGGGCGAAGAGTTTCAAGTATTTGGGGTTTTGGTTTAAAGGAACGGGAGGGTATGAGGAGCATGTGAGGTGGGTGCAGGGTAAGGCGAGGAAAGCGTGGGGTAAGTGGGGAAAATGGATGGGGAACAATGTGACGGTTGCGTGTAAGATATGGGATGCGTGTGTAAGAACGGTGCTAATGTATGAAGTAGAAGTGTGGGGGACGAGAGGGTACGAGGTGATAGAGAGGGAGCAGATGTGGTTCCTGAAGCACATGTTGGGGGTGGAAAGGTCCACGCCCAGCTACATAGTGCTTCAGGAGACCAACAGAGAGAGGCTAGAGTGGGAGGCAATGGTGAGGGTGGTGAGGTACGAGATGAGATTGTGGGAACTGGATGAGGAGAGATTGGTGAAGGATGTATGGGTGACGAGTGTGGGTGGGGGTAGATGGAGGGGTGAGAGGAGGAAAATGTATGAGAGGGTAGGGCTGTCGGAGGCGAAGGTAATGGAATGGCTAGGAAATGGGGTGAAGATGGATGAGTGGGTGAGGGGGAAAGGGAAGGAGGTGGAAGGGCAGGAAAGGCAAGGGTGTATAGACAGAAGTCAGTATAACGATATGTATGGGAGGTGGCAGGTGTATGGGAGGGTGCCGAACTATTTGATAGAGAAGGGATGGGGTAGAGAGGATAGGGTGATTGTGGCAAGGGCGAGGTGTGGATCGGAGGAGAGAGGAAGGAAAGTATGGATGGGGGAAGAATATGGAAGGTGTGTGTTGTGTGGACAGGGTATCCTTCCCCTGTCCACACAACACACACCTTCCATATTCTTCCCCCATCCGTGGGGACACTTGGCGGAGGAATGTGAGGGGGTGAAAGAGGAGTGGCTGGGAGCGAAAGGGAATAGAAGGGTAGTGGAGTGGATGAGGGAGGATGGGAGCGGGGTAAGGACGTTGGAAAAGCTGGGGATCGAGAGGGAAAAGAGAAGGGAGGGTAAGAGGGATACGGGAGTGTAATGAGATAATCAAATGTAAATGTAAATGTAATGTAAAGTGTGGAGATATGCCAATAAAGCTATTTTTTTCTTTTTTACAAGAAAACAACGAATATTTGAAGGTTTACAGCATGGATAGGAAAGAAAACATCTAATTTTGAAAAAATAATGAATTTGGGTTGGATTTCAGTGCATTTTTAACTTCACTTTAAATCAGTGTTCAGAAAAGCCCCGTAAAAATTTATCTAGAATCGCATTCAGTTTGAAGATTTGAACGAGCGTTTCCACTCCCAGACTAAGCATGAAGTAAAATTTCGAGTTTAGAAAAGCCCCGCGTAGAAAATTTGTCGAGGGTCGCGCAGCGACCCTCGACAAATTTTCACGGGGCTTTTCTAAACTCGAAATTTTACTTCATGCGCCACGCGTATAAAACAGTGATTTAACGAGAAATTTAAAAACACAAAACAAATTTTTTATGTTAATCCTCACAATTCATTCGAATTATTTTTGACGATTCAAATCCTTTTGTATGTATTCGAATCCTTTTGTAAATAATCAAATCCTTTATTAAATATTCGAATCCTTTTATGAATTATGATTCGAATCACCCCCATTTGGATTCGAATACGAACTTAAAAAATGCAACGAATCCGGATCACGAATCCAGTTTAACTAAAGTATTCGAACGCCTCTTTTGAATCCTCTAAAAGAATTCGAATCCAGGATGCAATTCCTAAATGATTCCAATCCTGCCCAGCTCTGCTTCATAGTTTAATAACACCAGAAAAAAAAACACCACATTGTACCAAATTGGTGATTGAAGTACAAATGTACCAAGAAACTAGATAACATCTGGATATATACACTTCTTCAAGATTCATTTCATAATTTTTGATTGCATACTAGTTATACTACATACACTACATACTATTTTAAAATAACATTTCAACAGTTGTGACGTCTTTAAAATGTTATATGTCGCATTTGTTCGTAGTCGTCTGGAATATGCTTCTTTAGTCTGGTACCCTCATTTACTTGCAGTGGAAAAAATACAGAGAAGGTGCTTAAAATTCCTAAGTTTTAAATGTGACGGGTCTTATCCAGAGAGGGGGATAGACTATGAATCTCTCCTACAGCGGCATGATTTTCACTCTCTATTTAAACGTAGGGAAGCTTCTAGTGCTACATTTATGCATTGCTTAATCCACAACAAAATTGATTGTCCTGTGCTGTTATCAAGGGTTAACTTTTTGGTACCCAGGTTTTCGTCACGGCATGTTGTTATTTTTTACACTCCCACTGCCAGAACGATTACATTACAAAAGTCACCGTTACACGTAATCAGTAAAAATGCGAATAAATTATTTTATGACATTTTTGTATAGGCGCCCCTGCAGTGTCCCGGTTTTATGTTATTATGATTGTACTATGGTTGTATATTACATAACTTAATCTTGAAATGTAACTTGTAAGTTATAGGTTGATTCTGTTGCGTCATTGATATTATTATTTTTGTTTTTTTTTCTTCCTAATGTAGTTCAAATTTATCATTACTAATTATTGATAATGAAGGTTTAAATTAAATTACACTTGGTTTGTTTCACAATTTTTTACTTTACTATTTACTCGACTAGTTTCGCGTTTTACAGCATTATGAAAAATGTTTCACCAAGTGATAAGTGAGAAAATTATTCAAGAAATATTACTAATTAGCTTTAGTTTTATTTTATTATGATTTTTATTGATTTTTGATTGTTTTTTGTTGTCCTGTTATTGGTGTATACTGTTGGGCAATAAAGTTGGTATTATTATTATTATTAATATATTTCATTCAAAAATGGGGAATATTTTTGAATGAAATATATTTTAAAATAGTAATAACTAGTGAAAATACAAGTCCTGTATTGTGGAGGCTTCTACTTCGTTATACATGTTAATTACACAATGAAACACTTTTAACTTTGTTTGTATAACACGTCTTATTTAATGTGACTGCAGTTTCGACAAATTTAGCTTGTCATTATCAAACATGTAGTAACTTAAACTAGAGGTTTTACCCTCTAGTTTAAGTTAGTTTAAGTTACTCCATGTTTGATAATGACAAGCTAAATTTGTCGAAACTGCAGTCACATTAAATAAAACGTGTTATACAAACAAAGTTAAAAGTGTTTCATTGTGAAAATACAAGTCTTTTTTCCTAAAATGTAGAACTATACGTGTGAAATCAAAAACGTCATCCCTCTCAAGCTTCCCTTAACTTACCCCAACATTTTACACACCCATAGAATTTTTTTTTTTTTAATTTTTTTATGAGCCCTTGATCTTGAATTTTTTGAAAGGGAAACCAGCACCCGGTGGTTTCTTGAATGCCCACGTGCTTTACCATCCGGCGAGAACCCCCCCACCATTTCCCCAACGACCAATAGCCTAGACTTCAGGCGGAAACACCGCGATTCAAATTTCACACACAAACACGAACGACACGCGCGAACGCAAACACATGCAGTTTTGTGAATTATTGTGATGTGAACAAATCGAAATACAAAAAAAAAGTTATGTAATTTGTGTTAATGAAACGAAGAAGAATTGTTACTGCGAACTTGAAGTGAAAACATCAAAATAATTAAAATTTGTGAATTATTGCGATGTGAACAAAATAAAAAAAAAAGTTATGTGATTTGTGTAAATGACACGAAGAAAAATTGTTAATGCGAACTTTAACGTGAAAACATCAAAGTAACTAAAATAAAATAATAAACATTTAATTGTGTAATTTGTGGTAATTAAACTAAACATTGGGAATCTATGAAGCAGAAAAATTAATTTAAAAGCCGTGAATTTTATAATAAGCGTAACTTTGTATTTAATTACATTCCAAACTTTTGAATAATATTTGCATGAATAAATTAAATAAATTAAATAAATTAAATGAATTAAATAAATTAAATAAATAAAATAAATTAAATAAATTAAATAAATTAATTAAATTAAATAAATTAAATAAATTAAATAAATTAAATAAATTAAATAAATTAAATAAATTAAATAAATTAAATAAATTAAATAAATGAAATAAATTAAATAAATTAAATTAAAGTGAAAACATCAAAATAACTAAAATAAAATAATAAACATTTAATTATGTAATTTGTGTTAATAAAACTAAACATTGGGAATCTATGAAGCAGAAAAATTAATTTAAAAGTCGTGAATTTTATAACAAGCGTAACTTTGTATTTAATTACATTCCAAACTTTTGTATAATATTTGCATGAATAAATTAAATAAATTAAATAAATTAAATAAATGAAATAAATTAAATAAATTAAATAAATTAAATAAATTAAATAAATTAAATAAATTAAATAAATGAAATAAATTATATAAATTAAATAAATTAATTTGATAAATTGATTAAGTTATTAACTTTATTCGTCAAATACCTGTATGGTTTTTCAACATTTGTGCAAATTATTGGACTTTGCAGTGGATAATTGTGGACTTTATTGTGGATAATTCGTGTGAAAAATCCGAGATCAAGGTGAGGTATAATTTAAAATAATTACTATTTTTTTGTTGGTTGTCTTGTTTCCGGCGCACTTGACTTTTTTCACCAATCATTGGTTTTAATGTTTCGCGTGATTTAGCCCGTGTAATAAGACATCGCGTGATTTGATTTAAATTCTCGAAAAGAGCGCTTATTATTTGATCGAAAAAATATAATTTTACATAATGTAGGGTCAATAGACGAACGCAATTTGTTAACGTTCTACAGCAAAACACCTAATACTCTTCACTTTTCTCAATCACCTATGCATAATATGTTAAATTGTTACCATAGTGTTGAAGATTATGTCGATGTATTTATGTCAAGTCTTTTTGAGTTTTCACACAATTGTAAACTGGCCATTAGCCGTTCGTAGTTTTTTTTTGTTTTTAAGTTTTTTATAATTATCGTTATGTACGAGTATATACAGCGTGTAATCGAACTAATGTACATCCTCTTAAGGGCGTATACACAAAATATTTTGACACCAATTGCAGCAAAAATAAAATCGGAAAAAAATATTAGATTTTTCATAATTTTTCATGCAATTTTTACTTTTTGAGAACTTCTGGTTACCTGTGCTTATGATATTTTTCGTGGATGCGTAAGTTGTTGTATTTTTTATTTACTTTTACTACTGCGAGTCGCATAAATCACTTCGCACGCACTAAACTTTAGTCAGCAATGGGTACTTATGAAAACGATAACATAGACATAATTCTTCACAATATGACCCACTTTTCTCTGGATGGTGTAATTCGATATCCAAATCGTTTAAAAACTACCAGTCTATGTGGAATCTCTCTTAAAATACGCAATGTGCGCGTATACCAGATACCACAAACATGTGGCCTATTATTATTAATTATTTTTAATAATTATTTGTGAGCTATCTACTAAAGGTATGGTCATTTCAAATGCAGGTATTGTTTATTTAAACGCTGCCCCTTATGTGGTAGAGAGCCTGTACAGTAGTTCGTTTACACGCTGTATATACTGCCTTTCAAAAAAATCAGAACACCAAGTATTTATTGCACGATTTTAATAAAATTTACAGAATTTGATCATGTAAACGAACTGTATCGATGATCAAAAAATCAACTTAAAAACAAAAAAACAAATGAATAAAAATTAATAATGTGTTGGGCCTCCACGATTTCCCAAACACTCATTAACACGCCGAGGCATGTTAGAAATCAGGCTGTCTATATCGACTTGGGGTATTTAATTCCAAACTTCGATAATTTGACCTCTAAGTTTCATTACAGTGTTAGCGGGGCGCTGTAAGTTACTTACTCTAACACCTATCATATCCCAAACATGTTCTATTGGCGATAGATCTGGAGAACGAGATGGCCAAGGTAAAAAATTGATTTCGGCACCATTAAAAAAACTGTCTTGTAATGGCCGCTGTGTGAGGTCGAACATTATCTTGCTGAAAAATGGGGTTCTGCAAGCCATTTACATAGGGCACTAACACTGGCCGTAAAATGTTGTCAATATACCGAATCGCGTTAAGACTTGCTTCTAAAAAAACTAGAGGAGACCGACTACCATATGCTATCGCCCCCCAAACCATTACTCCCTGTGTAAGAGCCGTATGTCTTTCAACAGCAAATTGTAAAATTCTGCGTTCACCGCGTCGACGTCTCACTCTTCTGCGACCATCATGAGCCCATAAACAGAACCGAGACTCATCGTTGAAGATAATGTTATTCCATTCATGGGTCCAATGTTGTCTTTCCCTGCACCAATCAAGTCTTGCTCTGCCATGCTGCGGAGTAAGAGGTAGACACAATTGTGGACGGTAGGATCTTATACCAAAACTGCGGATTCTTCTGTAAACAGTAGCCATGGATACTCTTTGGCCATTTCCCAATGCCCGCGATGTTGTAAATCTGTCCCTTAAAGTTGTAAGACGAAGAGCTCGATCTTCACACTCAGTGGTGCTTCTTGGACGTCCTGATCCAAGTCTACGTCGATTCTCCCCAGCTTCGGACCATCTAGACCAGCAGCGTACGATCACCGATACACTACGGCCTACCCTTTCAACAATAGCACGAACCGAAAAACCCGCTTCTCGCATTCCAATAATGCGACCCCTTTCAAATTCACTTAGATGATGATATTGTGCACGCCGACGAACACGGGGCATCTTTTTATGTTTTACAAACTGAAACGTCAAACTACTCAGAGGCTACTTGGATATTAGAAGCAATTACATTAAAAAATCAGCAGCTCTTCATAAAATACCATTAAATAGTAACCAAAACAATTGATTTTTTGATCATCGATGCAGTTCATTTACATGATCAAATTCTGTAAATTTCATTAAAATCGTCCAATAAATACTTTATGTTCTGATTTTATGAAAGGCAGTATATAAGTTTTAAAGATCTATTTTCATTATTGTGGAAGATTAATCGTTGTTCGTTCTTATGACCAAATAATATGTGAATTTCCGACCTTAAAGCAGGACTGCAACTGTTCGTAGTAAATACACCCTAAGTTTTAACTGTTGAGGCTTCTACTTCGGTATACATAATTAATAACATAAATAAGACACTTAAACTTTGTTTGTTTACCTGAGGTTTTTTTTATTGTGACTATAGTTTCGACAACTTTAACTTGTCATTATCAGACTACAAGTAATGATACTTGTAGTCTGATAATGACAAGTTAAAGTTGTCGAAACTATAGTCACAATAAAAGAAAAACCTCAGTTATACAAACAAAGTTTAAGTGTCTTATTTACACCCTAAGTTTGGTCATATTAAAAACTACTTTATATTTTGAATAATTCTTTTTTGTAATTAAGTATAAATATTGTATTTCCTCGAACTGGATAAAGATGTCCAATTAAACTCCGAACTATTTCCTGTTTAGTTGTTTGTTTTATGTTGTTTTTTTTTTCGTTTAAAAGGTGTTTATATTTCCATTCTTTTACGCTTCTCCGGTTGCGAATCGTTGTTTCAGGTTAATAATAGGTAATGAATAAAACATCCGCGAATTAGCCAGGCACGTCTTCGAGATGAATCAGTGCTTGTTAATGCGTTAACAATTCATAATTGGCCGGCGTGTCGAGTCCTTCTCGAGGTGAAATCGTTTTCCGCGTCATTGCGAAGAAAAACCGCGCTGGAAACGCACTCGTGATTAACTAACCACTTGTTGTGAGGAACATTAAAACGGTTTCTAATTATCTAATAATACTTTACGCAAAAATGATCGAAATTTTCAGGAATAATGAGCTTGGTAATTAACTCGTTTTATTCAATTATCAATATCAATAAGAAATATTGATATTGATAATTGAATAAAACGAGTTAATTACCAAGCTCATTATTTCTGAAAATTTCGATCATTTTTGGGTAAAGTATTATTAGATTCTAAAATAAGGAATGAATAAGAAGGTACTTCAGCTTAAATAATGTAATGTTCGAGCGGGGAGCGGATGATAATTAATTTATCATAAATAATATTTAACACTTTGATTTATTCAACAACGATAGTTAAAGTACAATACGCCCGAATTTACACAAATATAATAACTAACAAGCATTCGTATGTAGCCTTAACTTGCGGATTGAGTTTATATCGAACTGATTTTGAATATAAAATATTTAATTTTACGAACTAAACAGCTTGAAAGTTTGAGCTAGACTAACTAATAACAATTTCTAAACTCAATAATTCGGATTGTTATCTTTTCTTCATAAGGGCACGAGTTACAGTAATTGTACTTTGGTCTTTCAAAGTCCGTGCGAAAGTTAATAATATTTATCAATAGATATTTGGGCTATGGGAAAAGTAAATTTGAAAATCATTATCACCGGACGTAAATATAATAGCATTAAACGTGCCGAGATTCTTTTCGCAATCTACAACAAATTAGTCTTACAAAGACTATATCAAACACTCATTGAAACAACTACTTCCCGAGCTAATACCCCGACGGACATTGAATTATACAAGTGATTGCTGTTACATACAGTAACCTACTGTAAATGTAACAATTTGGGTCAAATTGTTCAGGCCATCTATAGACGCGTTTCGAGATTTATCTCTCATCAGTATAGCTTTGCCATTTCCTCTAAACAAGTTGACACCTTAGACTGGCGGTCACGTTACCGTTCAAACATAAGTATAATTGAAATTGCCAATTCTTGGTTGCAGAATACTTCAAACATTAAAAGTGCGATTCTTTTCGCAATCTACAACAAATTAGTCTTACAAAGACTATATCAAACACTCATTGAAACAACTACTTCCCGAACTAATACTTCAATTATACGTAAATATAATAATCGTTTAATTTGTTTGTATACGCCGCAATAAATTAAAAATTAAATTAATACAGTTGTTGCAATTTATTGTTAAGAATTGTAACGGACATGGAAACATGTACAATATATTAACATCAAGTTTAATATATGCAAGAAAAGGGTTACCAATACATAGGGGTGCCCTTATTATCAATTGAAATCGCTGCACCTGGGGTTAACCCGACTCCATTCAGCGCTGCACCGTCGCGACAGTCATTTGTTTCGAAAAGCGAGACCAACAAAAAAAGTGAGGATTTTCCTTTCTGTGAAAAACTTACCCGTGAGAATTTCATATTACTTGCACAATATAATGAACAAGAGATGCTCATACAGGAAATGTTTCTTTCAGCCCCGATATATTGCATTGTAAATTTTCAGACATTCGATGTTTTTGAAAAGCGTTCAATTTGAAGCTTCTAGCGAGTGTTTCCACTCCCAGATTAAGCACGAAGTAAAATTTCGAGTTTAGAAAAGCCTTAAAATTTGGTTTGGCCGCGTAGCGCGTAGCGCTACGCGACCAAACCAAATTTTAAGGCTTTTCTAAACTCGAAATTTTACTTCGTGCGCCACGCGTATAAAACACGAAAATATCGTAAAGTGCAAAATATACTTCTTAAGCACTATTCTAAAGCAGTATATTTTAAACTTCACTCCACATTCGTGTTTTATACGCTTAGCACATAAAGTAAAATTTCGTGCTTTTTTAAACTCGAAAGTTTTCTTTCATGCTTAAACAAGAAACCTTTCTTGAAAAATAAAACTCTAATAACTGAAATTTCCTAAGGTTTAAACCATGTATGACATAATTTTTGCTCTCATGCTTTAATTAAATCAAAATCCATGCTTAAATTACTTTAATCAAAATGGCTATACATTTCGTGTATACTTCGTATTAATGACAATTTAATCAGATAACGGTAAATAATTTTGAAATTCCTAAATTATTTCGTCGTTTTCTTCATTCCCGTAATGGCATATTTTAAATATTTCGATGATGATTGGAAACGGTGATTAGGTCACCAAACGCTTGTCGCCAGACAGTAATTGATTTTTCTAATTATTACTCAAATATTTCACAAACTCTAACGCCCACCTGTATCTAAGCCGATTAACTATAAATCAACGTCTAATTATGATTCAATCTTAAAAATCAAGAATATAAGAAAAGTAAAAAAAAATCTTAACATTGTCCTTAAGGTGCGTCCATACCAAACGAATGTGCCGTTATCTTTAAGTAAGTCTTTCTTTTTAATACTCACTTTTACATAATTTTCACTTAATGTACTTAAACCGCTCTCTTGCTTAAATTTCAGAACCGATTAAATTAAATCAAAAATAGTTTGATTCGTGATAAAACAAGCTTTAATTTCAGGTACAGCAATTTTCCGAAACTCAAACACTGGGCTTAGTACAAAGGCTCAAAGTTAGACTTTTGTGGATTTATCGATTTTCTATTGTCGCTAAAGTTTACGAAAATTGGTGTAAACATATTTTTATGTGAAAATTAAACTGCGCACATTGTTTATTATATTGTTAAGTATGTCCGTGATTTTTTTTATGTTTTTTTAAAAATTAAAAATTTTCTGGCGAAATTCAATTATTTTCCATACCTACCCCTTACGAAAATAACAATTTTTGGGTGATAATTTTTATTTTTTTAAAAATCTGAAAAAAATCCGCATCATTCTAACCAATGTTAATATTAAAGCGGTGCATTTATTTACCCAGAAAAAAAATTCTTGACACACCCAGCTTAAACTAAGATTATTAAAAAAATCGACTTGCATGAAACTTGTGACTTTAAGCGCTCGTACTAAACACAATTTTTTTGTTACAAAAATGCACTTTAACTCAAATTAAAGCAAATTCAATTCTAAACACACTGTTGTACAACGTATTTCAATTATCTTTAAAAAAATACATTTTCTTAACGTTTTCCTAAGAATACTCACTTTTACACAATTTTCACTTAACGTACTTAAACCGCTCTCTTGCTTACATTTCGCAACCGATTTAATTAAGTCAAAAATAGTTTGATTCGAGATAAAACAAGCTTTAATTTAGGGTACAACAGTTTCCCAAAACTCAAACACTGCGCTTAGTATAAAGGCTCAAAGGTAGACTTTTGTGGATTTATCGATTTTCTATTGTTGCTAAAGTTTGCGAAAATTGGTGTAAACATTTTCTTATGTGAAAATTAAACTGCGCACATTGTTTCTAATGTTGTTAAGTATGTCCGTGATTTTTTTAAATTTTTTTAAAAATTAAAAATTTTCTGGCGAAATTCAATTATTTTCCCTTACGAAAATTACAATTTTTAGGTGATAATTTTTATTTTTTTAAAAACCTGAAAAAATCAGCATCATTTTAACCAATGTTAATATTAAAGCGGTGCATTTATTTACCCAGAAAAAAATTCTTGACACACCCAGCTTAAACTAAAATTATTTAAAAAAATCGGCTTGCACGAAACTTGTGAATTCACTGATTATAGAGGCTTCTACTTCGTTATACATTGTTGAACATAAATAAAACACTGTTTATCACTTTGTTTGTATAACAATTGGTTTATTTGGTAAACCAAATAAACCAATTGTTATACACAATTGTTATACAAACAAAGTGATAAACAGTGTTTTATTTACGAAACTTGTGAATTTGAGCGCTCGTACTAAACACAATTTTTTAGTTACGAAAATGCACTTTAACTCAAATTAAAGCAAATTCAATTCTAAACACGCTGTTGTACAACGTATTATAATTATCTTTAAAAAAATAAATTTTCTTTACGTTTTCCTAAGAATACTCACTTTTACACAATTTTCACTTAACGTACTTAAACCGCTCTCTTGCTTACATTTCGCAACCGATTTAATTAAATTAAACAGTTTCCCAAAACTCAAAACACTGCGCTTAGTATAAAGGCTCAAAGTTAGACTTTTGTGGATTTATCGATTTTCTATTGTTGCTAAAGTTTGCGAAAATTGGTGTAAACATTTTTTTATGTGAAAATTAAACTGCGCACATTGTTTCTAATGTTGTTAAGTATGTCCGTGATTTTTTTTTAATTTTTAAAAAAATTAAAATTTTCTGGCGAAATTCAATTATTTTCCATACCTACCCCTTACGAAAATTACAATTTTTGGGTGATAATTTTTATTTTTTTAAAAATCTGAAAAAACTTAGCATCATTCTAACCAATGTTAATATTAAAGCGGTGCATTTATTTACCCAGAAAAAAAATTCTTGACACATCCAGCTTAAACTAAGATTATTAAAAAAAATCGACTTGCATAAAACTTGTGACTTTAAGCGCTCGTACTAAACACAGTTTTTTTGTTACAAAAATGCACTTTAACTCAAATTAAAGCAAATTCAATTCTAAACATGCTGTTGTACAACGTATTTCAATTATCTTTAAAAAAATTAATTTTCTTAACGTTTTCCTAAGAATACTCACTTTTACACAATTTTCACTTAACGTACTTAAACCGCTCTCTTGCGCACATTTCGGAACCGATTTAATTAAATCAAAAACAGTTTGATTTGAGATAAAACAAGCTTTAATTTGAGGTACAACAGTTTCCCAAAACTCAAACACTGCGCTTAGTATAAAAGCTCAAAGTTAGACTTTTGTAGATTTATCGATTTTCTATTGTTACTAAAGTTTGCGAAAATTGGTGTAAACATTTTTTTAGGTAAAAATTAAACTGCGCACATTGTTTCTAATGTTGTTAAGTATGTCCGTGATTTTTTTTTTAATTTTTAAAAAAATAAAAATTTTCTGGCGAAATTCAATTATTTTCCATACCTACCCCTAACGAAAATTACAATTTTTGGGTGATAATTTTTATTTTTTTTAAACCCTGAAAAAATCAGCATCATTCTAACCAATGTTAATATTAAAGCGGTGCATTTATTTACCCAGAAAAAAAATTAAACTAAAATTATTAAAAAAAATCTACTTGCACGAAACTTGTGATTTTGAGCGCTCGTACTAAACACAATTTTTTAGTTACGAAGATGCACTTGAACTTAAATTAAAGCAAATTCAATTCTAAACACGCTGTTGTACAACGTATTTCAATTATCTTTAAAAAATAAATTTTCTTAACGTTTTTCTAAGAATACTCACTTTTACACAATTTTCACTTAACGTCCCTAAACCGCTCTCTTGTTAAAATTTCGGAACTGATTTAATTAAATAAAAAAAGTTTGATTCGGCATAAAACAAGCTTTAATTTGAGGCACAACAGTTTCCCGAAACTCAAAACACTGCGCTTAGTACAAAGACTCAAAGTTAGACTTGTGTGGATTTATCGATTTTCGATTGTTACTAAAGTTTGCGAAAATTGGTGTAAAAATTTTTTTATGTGAAAATTAAACTGCGCACATTGTTTCTAATGTTGTTAAGTATGTCAGCGATTTTTTTTAAGTTTTAAAATAATCAAAAATTTTCTGGCGAAATTCAATTATTTTTCCATACTTACCCCTTACGAAAATTACAAATTTTGGGTGATAATTTTTATTTTTTTAAAAATCTGAAAAAAATCAGCATCATTCTAACCAATGTTAATATTAAAGCGGTGCATTTATTTACCCAGAAAAAAAATTCTTGACACACCCAGCTTAAACTAAGATTATTAAAAAAAATCGACTTGCACGAAACTTGTGACTTTGAGCGCTTGTACTAAACACAATTTTTTTGTTACGAAAATGCACTTTAACTCAAATTAAAGCAAATTCAATTCTAAACACGCTGTTGTACAACGTATTATAATTATCTTTAAAAAAATAAATTTTCTTTACGTTTTCTAAGAATACTCACTTTTACACAATTTTCACTTAACGTACTTAAACCGCTTTCTTGCGCACATTTCGGAACCGATTTAATTAAATCAAATATAGTTTGATTCGAGATAAAACAAGCTTTAATTTGACGTACAACAGTTTCCCAAAACTCAAAACACTGCGCTTAGTATAAAGGCTCAAAGTTAGACTTTTGTGGATTTACCGATTTTCTATTGTTGCTAAAGTTTGCGAAAATTGGTGTAAATATTTTTGTATGTGAAAATTAAACTGCTCACATTGTTTCTAATGTTGTTAAGTATGTCCGTGATTTTTTTTAAATTTTTTAAAAATAAAAAAATTTCTGGCGAAATTCAATTATTTTCCATACCTACCCCTTACGAAAATTACAATTTTTGGGTGATAATTTTTATTTTTTTAAAAATCTGAAAAAAATCAGCATCATTCTAACCAATGTCAATATTAAAGCGGTGCATTTATTTACCCAGAAAAAAAACTCTTGACACACCCAGCTTAAACTAAAATTATTTAAAAAATCGACTTGCTCGAAACTTGTGAATTTGAACGCTCGTACTAAACACAATTTTTTAGTTACGAAGATGCACTTTAACTAAAATTAAAGCAAATTCAATTCTAAGCACGCTGTTGTACAATTTATTTTAATTATCTTTAAAAAAAAATTTTTTTTTTCGTTCTCCTAAGAATACTCACTTTTACACAATTTTCACTTAATGTACTTAAACCGCTCTCTTGCTTAAATTTCAGAACCGATTTAATTAAATCAAAAATAGTTAGATTCGAGATAAAACAAGCTTTAATTTGAGGTACAACAGTTTCCCGAAACTCAAACACTGCGCTTAGTACAAAGGCTCAAAGTTAGACTTTTGTGAATTTATCGATTTTCTATTGTTGCTAAAGTTTGCGAAAATTAGTGTAAACATTTTTTTATGTGAGAATTAAACTGCGCACATTGTTTCTAATGTTGTTAAGTATGTCCGTGATTTTTTTTAAATTTTTTAAAAATTAAAAATTTTCTGGCGAAATTCAATTATTTTCCATACCTACCCCTTACGAAAATTACAATTTTTGGGTGATAATTTTTATTTTTTTAAAAACCTGAAAAAAATCAGCATTATTCTAACCAATGTTAATATTGAAGCGGTGCATTTATTTACCCAGAAAAAAAATTCTTGACACACCCAGCTTAAACTAAGATTATTAAAAAAAATCGACTTGCACGAAACTTGTGACTTTGAGCGCTTGTACTAAACACAATTTTTTTGTTACGAAAATGCACTTTAACTCAAATTAAAGCAAATTCAATTCTAAATACGCTGTTGTACAACGTATTTCAATTATCTTTAAAAGAATAAATTTTCTTAACGTTTTCCTAAGAATACTCACTTTTACACAATTTTCACTTAACTTACTTAAACCGCTCTCTTGTTTACATTTCAGAACCGATTTAATTAAATCAAAAATAGTTTGATTCGTGATAAAAACAAGCTTTAATTTCAGGTACAACAGTTTCCAAAAACTCAAACACTGCGCTTAGTATAAAGGCTCAAAGTTAGACTTTTGTGGATTTATCGATTTTCTATTGTTGCTAAAGTTTGCGAAAATTGGTGTAAAAATTTTTTTATGTGAAAATTAAACTGCGCACATTGTTTCTAATATTGTTAAGTATGTCCGTAATTTTTTTTAAATTTTTAAAAAATAAAAAAATATCTGGCGAAATTCAATTATTTTCCATACCTACCCCTTACGAAAATTACAATTTTTGGGTGATAATTTTTATTTTTTTAAAAACCTGAAAAACATCAGCATCATTCTAACCAATGTTAATATTGAAGCGGTGCATTTATTTACCCAAAAAAAAACTCTTGACACACCCAGCTAAAACTAAAATTATTTAAAAAATCGACTTGCACTAAACTTGTGACTTTGAGCGCTCGTACTAAACACAATTTTTTAGTTACAAAAATGCACTTTAACTCAAATTAAAGCAAATTTAATTCTAAACACGCTGTTGTACAACTTATTTCAATTATCTTTAGAAAAAGAATTTTTTTTTACGTTTTCCTAAGAATACTCACTTTTTCACTTAATGTACTTAAACCGCTCTATTGCTAAAATTTCAGAACCGATTTAATTAAATCAAAAACAGTTTGATTCGAGATAAAACAAGCTTTAATTTCAGGTACAACAGTTTCCCGAAACTTAAACACTGCGCTTAGTACAAAGGCTCAAAGTTAGACTTTTGTGGATTTATCAATTTTCTATTGTTACTAAAGTTTGCGAAATTTGGTGTAAACATTTTTTTTTGTGAAAATTAAACTGCGCACGTTGTTTCTAATATTGTTAAGTATGTCCGTGATTTTTTAAAAATTTGTTAAAAATCAAAAATTTTCTGGCGAAATTCAATTATTTTCCATACCCTTACGAAAGTTACAATTTTTGGGTGATGATAATTTTTATTTTTTTTAAAATCTGAAAAAAATCAGCATCATTCTAACCAACGTTAATATTAAAGCAGTGCAATTATTTACCCAGAAAAAAAATTCTTGACACACCCAGCTTAAACTAAGATTATTTAAAAAAATCGGCTTGCATGAAACTTGTGACTTTAAGCGCTCGTACTAAACACAATTTTTTAGTTACAAAGATGCACTTTAACTCAAATTAAAGCAAATTCAATTCTAAACACGGTGCTGTGCAACGCATTTCAATTATTTTTAAAAAAATAAATTTTCTGAACGTTTTTCTAAGAATACTCACTTTTACACAATTTTCACTTAACGTACTTAAACCGCTCTCTTGCTAAAATTTCGGAACCGATTTAATTAAATCAAAAATAGTTTGATTTGAGATAAAACAAGCTTTAATTTGAGGTTCAGCAATTTCCCGAAACTCAAACACTGCGCCTAGTACAAAGGCTCAAAGTTAGACTTGTGGATTTATCGATTTTCTATTGTTACTAAAGTTTGCGGAAATTGGTGTAAATATTTTTTTATGTGAAAATTAAACTGCGCACGTTGTTTCTAATGTTGTTTAGTATGTCCGTGATTTTTTTTAAGTTTTTCAAAAATCAAAAATTTTCTGGCGAAATTCAATTATTTTCCCCTTACAAAAATTACAATTTTTGGGTGATAATTTTAATTTTTTTAAAAATCTGAAAAAAATCAGCATCATTCTAACCAATGTTAATATTAAAGCGGTGCATTTATTTACCCAGAAAAAAAATTCTTGACACACCCAGCTTAAACTAAGATTATTAAAAAAATCGACTTGCATAAAACTTGTGACTTTGAGCGCTCGTACTAAACACAATTTTTTAGTTACAAAGATGTACTTTAACTCAAATTAAAGCAAATTCAATTCTAAACACGCTGTTGTAAAACGTATTTCAATTATCTTTAAAAAAATTAATTTTCTTAACGTTTTCCTAAGAATACTCACTTTTACACAATTTTCACTTAACGTACTTAAACCACTCTCTTGCTAAAATTTCGAAACCGATTTAATTAAATCAAAAATAGTTTGATTTGGGATAAAACAAGCTTTAATTTGAGGTACAACAGTTTCCCTAAACTCAAACACTGCGCTTGGTATAAAGGCTCAAAATTAGACTTTTGTGGATTTATCGATTTTCTATTGTTACTAAAGTTTGCGAAAATTGGTGTAAACATTTTTTTATGTAAAAATTAAACTACGCACATTATTTCAAATGATGTTAAGTATGTCCGTGATTTTTTCTGAAAAAATTCAGCATCATTCTAACCAATGTTAATATTGAAGCGGTGCATTTATTTACCCAGAAAAAAAACTCTTGACACACCCAGCTTATACTAAAATTATTTAAAAAATCGACTTGCACGAAACTTGTGACTTTGAGCGCTCGTACTAAACACAATTTTTTAGTTACAAAGATGCACCTTAACTCAAATTAAAGCAAATTCAATTCTAAATACGCTGCTGTGCAACGCATTTCAATTATCTTTAAAAAAATAAATTTTCTGAACGTTTTTCTAAGAATACTCACTTTTACACAATTTTCACTTAACGTACTTAAACCGCTCTCTTGCTAAAATTTCGGAACCGATTTAATTAAATCAAAAATAGTTTGATTTGGGATAAAACAAGCTTTAATTTGAGGTTCAGCAGTTTCCCGAAACTCAAACACTGCGCTTAGTACAAAGGCTCAAAGTTAGACTTTTGTGGATTTATCGATTTTCTATTGTTACTAAAGTTTGCGAAAATTGGTGTAAACATTTTTTTATGTAAAACTTAAACTGCGCACATTATTTCTAATGTTGTTAAGTATGTCCGTGATTTTTTTAAAAATTATTAAAAATTAAAAATTTTCTGGCGAAATTCAATTATTTTCAATACCTACCTACCCCTTACGAAAATTACAATTTTTGGGTGATAATTTTTAAATTTTTAAAAATCTGAAAAAAATCAGCATCATTCTAACCAATGTTAATATTGAAGCAGTGTATTTATTTACCCAGAAAAAAAACTCTTGACACACCCAGCTTAAACTAAAATTATTTAAAAAATCGACTTGCACGAAACTTGTGACTTTGAGCGCTCGTACTAAACACAATTTTTTAGTTACGAAGATGCACTTTAACTCAAATTGAAGCAAATTCAATTCTAAGCACGCTGTTGTACAACTTATTTCAATTATCTTTAGAAAAATAATTTTTTTTACGTTTTCCTAAGAATACTCACTTTTTCACAATTTACACTTAATGTACTTAAACCGCTCTATTGCTAAAATTTCAGAACCGATTTATTTAAATCAAAAATAGTTTGATTCGAGATAAAATAAGCTTTAATTTGAGGCACAACAGTTTCCTGAAACTCAAACACTGCGCTTAATACAAAGGCTCAAAGTTAGACTTTTGTGGATTTATCGATTTTCTATTGTTACTAAAGCTTTCGAAAATTGGTGTAAACATTTTTTTATGTACCATAAGTCAAATTAAACCTCATTCAATTCTAAATGGATTAATTTTCATTTCTTGAATTGTACGCAAAAATGTACATATTTTTTCATGATAACTTTAAGGACCTAATAAAATTACAAGGTTAATCAACACATTGCCTTCAATCAACCACTGGATAAGAATAATGTGTAAAAAAAAGTAATATAATTAAACGATTACGAATGGTTTTTATCATACACCTGGCTATTCACATTACCTTACCTTATTCTGCAAACAACGCACTTTTTTTTTAAATTACTAATGTTTTGAATCAGATCTGATTCATCGGATGATTGCGTGCTTCAATCCGCACACTATTGTTTATCGCATTTTGCAATACAATAAAACAAATTGCGGGATTCTTCGAATAGAATTTGCAATAGTTTAGTAACGTGAAAAAACATTCAATCACTGCTTGCACAAATAAGACACTTCAACTTTGGTTGTATAGAAAGACTGTTATTCCTTACTTCACTTTTTATTTTTATAATTTTTTTTATAAAAAGTGAAGTAAGGAATAACAGTCTTTCTATTTGTGATTAATAACTCGAAACAATACAGTTATTTGGTTGTATAACTGAGGTTTTTATTGCGACTATAGTTTCGACAACTTTAACTTCTAGTTTGATAATGACAAGTTGAAGTTTATAGTTTCGACAACTATAACTTGTCATTATCAAACTAGAAGTTAAAGTTGTCGAAACTATAGTCACAA
This sequence comes from Philonthus cognatus, assembly GCA_932526585.2. Lineage (NCBI taxonomy): Eukaryota > Metazoa > Arthropoda > Insecta > Coleoptera > Staphylinidae > Philonthus > Philonthus cognatus. The sequence continues at coordinate 66,858,760 of OW052247.1, read as the reverse complement.
TAAAAACCTCAGTTATACAATTAAAGTTTAGGTGTCTTATTTGTGTAAATAATGATGTATAACGAAGTATAAGCTAACGGCCATTACTTACGTAAGTTCAAAAGCGTAAACGCCATCTAATGCTCATTAGCTTAAGTAGCATCGTCATATTCTTAATCATTACTTAGTTTGTTACAATGGAATAAAGAGAACATGTTAAAAGTGATTTAAATTTGAAATAAATAAAGTATTTAGAAAACATTTATTTGAAATTTGTAACGAGTGTGTCCACTCCCAGATTAAGCATGAAGTAAAATTTCGAGTTTAGAAAAGCCTGAAAATTTGGATTTGCCGGCGCGCGAGCGAAGCGAGGCGCGCCGGCAAATCCAAATTTTCAGGCTTTTCTAAACTCGAAATTTTACTTCATGCGCCAGGCATATAAAACATTGATTCGATGTGAAGTTCAAAATGTTTCTTATTTCTTCAATCAAACACAAGCGGTATATTTTAAACATCACATCGAATCAATGTTTTATATGCCTGGCGCATGAAGTAAAATTTCGAGTTTAGAAAAGCCTGAAAATTTGGATTTGCCGGCGCGCCTCGCTTCGCTCGCGCGCCGGCAAATCCAAATTTTCAGGCTTTTCTAAACTCAAAATTTTACTTCATGCTTAATCTGGGAGTGGATACACTCGTTACAAATTTCAAATAAATGTTTTCTAATGCGCCAGGCGTATAAAACATTGATTCGATGTGATGTTTAAAATATACCGCTTGTGTTTGATTGAAGAAATAAGAAACATTTTGAACTTCACATTAAATCAGGGTTTTATATGCGTGGCGCATGAAGTAAAATTTCGAGTTTAGAAAAGCCTGAAAATTTGGTTTGGTCGCGTAGCGCGAAGCGCGGAGCGGCCAAACCAAATTTTCAGGCTTTTCTAAACTCGAAATTTTACTTCATGCGCCACCGGTACAAAACATTGATTTAATGTAAAGTTTAGCGGTGTGTTTTAAACTTCGTAATATGTCAGTGTTTTGTACCGGTGGCGCATGAAGTAAAATTTCGAGTTTAGAAAAGCCTGAAAATTTGGTTTGGCCGCTCCGCGCTTCGCGCTACGCGACCAAACCAAATTTTCAGGCTTTTCTAAACTCGAAATTTTACTTCATGCTTAATCTGGGATCGTAAACACTGGCTGTAGGCTGCAAATTTAAATTTTTTATAAAACAACGGATTTCTGAAAACATACATTGATAAATCGCGATATGTATATCTAAAAAAAAAATTCGCTGTGTAATTTTTCTTGCTATATTATTTTTTCAACTTTTTTTTACCTCTAACACCTGTTTTTAATAAAATTGTAATATTTTATATTGTAAATGCATTCATGTACACTTCTGTGCAATAAAATTAAGTACACGAAACATGTTACAGTTTAAAGCGGACATAATGAGTTTCCTAGTTACGTAAATATGTCAATTTCCTAAATGTCAAAATGCCGACAATGATTAAAAAAATTCGAATTCTAACTAAAATAGAAGAAGGTTTTTCTATTAGACCAGTGGTCTCCAAACTACGGCCCGCGGGCCAGATCCGGCCCGCGACTTGCATGAATCCGGGCCGCGATTGTTTGTAATTTTTTTTGTAAATGTCATATTTTGAAATATTGTAACAATTGTTCCTTAAATTTTTCATAATTTTATAAAATTAATCGGATCTTGGCCGACTTTATTATGTAGAATTGTATTTGTGGCCCGCGAAGAAGATAGTTTGGAGACCCAGATATTAGACAAATTGCTCGATTGATGAACATCAGTAAAGACACTGTTTTCAGAGTTAAGAAACATTGGGAGCAGGAAAGAAGTGTTATGGTGTTTTATTATTTATTGAAACTGCTGCTAGGCAATTAAATACACCCCCCTCTTTAACGCTGTTATTAGAAAATTTGCAAATATAAATAATGTTCCTTTGTAGTTTTTTGTTACTAACGGTTTGATAATGATACGTGTAGTATCGAAACTATAGTCACCAAATAAACCAATTGTTATACAAACAAAGTGATAAACAGTGTTTTATTTATATTCAACAATGTATAACGAAGTAGAAGCCTCTATAGTCAGTGAATTAATTAAAACAGACCCGAATTATACAACTAGAACATTGTGAAAAATAGTTATAAGACTTGTGCTTAATTTTATTGCACAAAAGTGTACATTTGTATATGAATTTTTATATTTTCGGCTATACCACTCCTGCACAGGCATTTTCTTTAAATATATCATTCTACTATGAATCAGTAGCATGATGCACGTTTTCATTACAAGCGCGTTTCCAAAATTCCATTAAGGAATACCGCGAATATCATGAATCAATGGTTCGTAGTAACCTTGCTCCTTCGAACCGAAGCGCTGCGGAAGGAATCTGGCCTAGAGCAGCCTCGAATCACGCGATGACGCGTTCCTTCTTCTAATTATCTTTCGACTGCAACTCGCGTAATTAATTTATTAGATACAAATCCGTCGATCTGTATCGCGGCTCTTCAGCGGTTGCTTTTAATACGCCTCTAATTATCATGTCGCGTAGGCAGGCCGTTTTCTCAGGCAAAATCGTAAATATCGAACATAAAATATAATTGGATAAAGTCGGGGGATATTAAAATTAAAATGACAAGTAAAAATAATAATTAATGGTGTATATTAAAATAATATTGGAAAATATTGCGTTTTCATGTAGGCTTTTATTCTTTCGAAACATAATTTAAAAAATGAGCAGCATGGTTTTCGTAGTGGCCACTCTACCACTAATAACTTAATGATGTGAAAACTATTAATGATTTCGATAGCTAACGCCATCTAATGCTTCATAGTGGCATCGTCAGTGACACGAATGCACAAAGTGCATATACAGGTCACTGTTTCGTCCACGAGCGAGCAGAACTCTGTTTGTGAAACCAGAAAACAAATATCAAAATTGAATTTGTGTTCAGTATTCTATCGAAATCATTAATAGTTTTCACATATTGGCTTGAAATAGTCAGAAATGTTCAGTATTCCTCAGCACTGGGTCGGGACCACACTGAAGAGGACCTTGAAGTCCGAAACGCGTCTGTGGGTACCTGGTGCCGGAATACTAAACACAAATTCAATTTTGATACTTAATGATGTTCCAGGATTATATAGTGAGAAAGTTTAAGAATAGCTTCGCAGTTGATGCTATTTATTTAGATATGTCAAAGGCATTTGATAAAGTTTGGCATGCGGTTTTATTATTTAAATTAAAATCTATGGGCTTTAAACACTCTACTATATCTTGGCTACAAAGTTTTCTATCTAATCGTAGTCAATGCGTCAAAATAAGGAATTATTTCTCTAATGCTTTCTTGGTCCCATCTGGTATTCCGCAGGGATCCAACTGCGGCCCCTTATTGTTTTTTTTTAATTGAACATACGATAGTTCTGCTATCAAGTGCCTACTAGCTTTACCGACGTAATTATATAAGATGTTTGGAAATAATTTTGAACGGGAGTTCGATAGCTTTTTCCGATTAGGGGATAACCTACATATGTTCGAAAGCGTAAACGCCATCTAATGCTCATTAGCTTAAGTAGCATCGTCATATTCTTAATCATTACTTAGTTTGTTACAATGGAATAAAGAGAACATGTTAAAAGTGATTTAATTTTGAAATAAATAAAGTATTTAGAAAACATTTATGTGAAATTTGTAACGAGTGTGTCCACTCCCAGATTAAGCATGAAGTAAAATTTCGAGTTTAGAAAAGCCTGAAAATTTGGATTTGCCGGCGCGCGAGCGGAGCGAGACGCGCCGGCAAATCCAAATTTTCTGGCTTTTCTAAACTCGAAATTTTACTTCATGCGCCACGCATATAAAACCCTGATTTAATGTGAAGTTCAAAATGTTTCTTATTTCTTCAATCAAACACAAGCGGTATATTTTAAACATCACATCGAATCAATGTTTTATACGCCTGGCGCATGAAGTAAAATTTCGAGTTTAGAAAAGCATGAAAATTTGGATTTGCCGGCGCGCCTCGCTTCGCTCGCGCGCCGGCAAATCCAAATTTTCAGGCTTTTCTAAACTCGAAATTTTACTTCATGCTTAATCTGGGAGTGGATACACTTTGGATCTATGGGCATTAAACACTCTACTATATCTTGGCTACAAAGTTTTCTATCTAATCGTAGTCAATGCGTCAAAATAAGGAATTATTTCTCTAATGCTTTCTTGGTCCCATCTGGTATTCCGCAGGGATCCAACTGCGGCCCCTTATTGTTTTTTTTAATTGAACATACGATAGTTCTGCTATCAAGTGCCTGCTAGCTTTACCGACGTAATTATATAAGATGTTTGGAAATAATTTTGAACGGGAGTTCGATAGCTTTTTCCGATTAGGGGATAACCGGAAAAAATGGTCGAACTCCCCGCTACGCCACTGACTTCTCTTTGACTCTCAAAAAAGAATAATTCAAAATATGTAATAATAATAATAATAATAATAATAATAATTTATTGGTGTTATTACATTACAAGTATGTTTACACAGGTCAAATTAAATAGAAAGTAAAATATATATACATAGATAAATTGTTATAATAATATATTAAGGTAATCAAAAGTTGTCCTCCAAGAATTGTTCCCAGGAGTAATAGGCTTTTTTACAAAGTAATAGTTTTATATTTCTTTTGAATGCGACAATGGGTAAGCATCGGATTGCAGCAGGGAGTTTGTTGTAGAATTTCAGCGACCAGTAGTTAACACCGTCTCTCGATTTATTAAGTCTACGAAAAATACACATGAGATTTTCTTTGTGTCGGGTATCATATCCGTGAATATTAGCCGCAGAGGTGTAATTGTCCATATTTTAACAATAAACATTGAAAAATGTACAGGCATGGTAATGTAAGTATATTCATTTTTATGAATACATGCTTACAGTCATCCCTGTAATTTACACTGCCTAATATTCTAACTGCACGTCTTTGGAGTGCAAAGAGCCTATGTCTACACGCCGAGTGCCCCCAAGTAATTAAGCAGTAAGACAATAGTGATTGGCATGTGGCAAAATATGAAGTTCTGAGAACAAACGGTTGTACAGAATTTGCTAGATTCCTTAACAGAAATATATTTTTGCTCAGTTTACTAGCAATGTAGTTACCATGCTCGTTCCAAGTAAGCAGTGGATCGATTTGAACTCCAAGGAATCGAATTGATTGAGCGAGTTGATGTTTGTCGTTTTGGAGACAAAAGCACATGTGACCTGTTTTCTCAGCATTTAAATGTAGCCGATTTGAAAGCAACCAATTTCTACATGATTCCTGTTCATTTATACTGATCTCCACAACCCTGTCAGAGAAATTGCCTGATGTAAAGAATGTTGTGTCATCGGCATAGAGAATCACATCACTTTCCTTGACATTAGAAGGAAGATCGTTAATGAAAATGAGGAATAGAAGTGGCCCAAGGATTGAACCTTGGGGTACACCGTGCTTCAGAGACAGAGGTGTAGAGACCTGAGATCCCACTCTTACAATCTGCGATCTGTTGGTTAGGTATGATGCTATGAGATCACGAGCACCTGAACAAAAACCATAAGAAACTAGTTTAGAAATTAATATTTCATGATTGACAGTGTCAAATGCTTTGCTCATATCTATAAAGGTAGCCAATGCGAACTCCTTATTCTCAAAACATTCAATTATTTTGCCAATTAGAGTATTTACAGCATCACATGTTGAAACACCCTTATGGAAGCCGTACTGTTCATTGCAGAAAAGCTCATTGCTCACAAAGTAGTCATATATGTTATGTTATTTCTATAATTACTATATATACACGCACAATTACGTCGATTAGCTGTTATATTTGATTTTTATATATTTTTTTTTTAATTAATTATATTACGTTGTAATTTTATGTACAAATGGTGTTTACCGTAAATAAATTTACTTTACTTTACTTTACTATATATTTGGTTGAAAATTTTCTCGAAAATTTTAGAGAAAACAGGTATAGAAATAGGACGATAGTTGTTCGGATCGTCCATTTCCCCCTTCTTATGAATTGGTATAACAACTGCGATCTTAAGTACGTCAGGAAATACATTTGATGTAATACAGTTATTAAGTATTACAGTAAGAGGACCTAATATTACTTCCTTGCAAGATCTGATAACTTCAGTAGAGAATCCATCAAAATCTTTTGACCTACTGATTTTTAGGCTTTGTATTGCATTTCGTACATCGCTTGTTGATATTTTTTTGAAGCAAAAATCTGCCTGCAATGACAGTACCGCATCCTTTGGGTTGACACAATTCATAAAACTACTTACAATTTTTTCAACTTGTTGTACAAATGATAAGTTAAAATGTTCCGCGGAAATGTTAACGGAACTTGTTTTATTTTTTCTGTTCGTGCTATGTGTGTTTATAATTTGCCACATGGCCTTACACTTGGATTTGCTTTTAGTGATGAAATTATCATTCGCTCTTATTTTCGACAATTTAACTTCTTTATTATACACATGCCTATACCTTTTAAATGAATTAATTGTTTCAGTTGTTCGACAAGAAACACTAATATCTTTTAGAAGCTGTAATTTATTTCGCATATTTATTAGGTTTTTGGTGTACCAGAGTATATTATTTATTTTGGAAATATCATTCTTTAACCCTTTCAGAGGGAAAGCTTGGATAAAACAATTTTTGAAAACCGTGATAAAATTTTCTAATTGCTTGGAGGGAGTATCGCAAAAATTCCAAACAATATCATCCAGCATCTGATAAAGTATAAATTTACCATATTCAGTAATTGGCGTAATGATTATTCATTTTTTGGTATTAGTATCAAACCATTGATAATGGACACTTCGTGTCCGAAATGTACATTTGGTTACAAAATAAAGTATTGAAGAAAGGTTCTAAGTGTTTTTTAATCAAAGTATGATTATTCATGTTAATCCAGTTAACCCTTTCGGCCATAACGGTGGTATTTGCTACCACTACAATTTAGTAAACATAGTGGGAATATTTCTTTTAAATATACATACATGTATGTATGAGCTGTAACTTTTCTGATAATCGTTTGTTTTTTAAAATAATTTATTTTAAAGTCTTAACGGAGTGTTTTCCACTCCCAGATTAAGCATGAAGTAAAATTTCGAGTTTAGAAAAGCCTGAAAATTTGGTTTGGTCGTGTAGCGCGTAGCGCTACGCGACCAAACCAAATTTTCAGGCTTTTCTAAACTCGAAATTTTACTTCATGCGCCACGCGTATAAACCACTGATTTTAGGTGAAGTTCAAAATATTCAACTAAAGCAGTATGCTAAAAACGTGCATTCCGAACATCACATCACATCAGTGTTTAGTGCGCGTGGCGCATGAAGTAAAATTTCGAGTTTAGAAAAGCCTGAAAATTTGGTTTGGCCGCTCCGCGCTTCGCGCTACGCGACCAAACCAAATTTTCAGGCTTTTCTAAACTCGAAATTTTACTTCATGCTTAATCTGGGAGTGGAAAACACTCGTTTGAAAGTTCAATTTGAAATATTTGTAAAAACAACGAATATCTGATGATTTACAGCGTATACAGAATATTGAGATATGTATACTTAAACGAAAAACTCTTTGTATATCTGAGATAGTAATAAATAATATGCAGTGTACAAAACAATTTTTTTGGGCCCCAGAAAAATTCTAGGGCTGGCCGAAAGGGTTAGCAATTAAAACTTTGGTAAACTAAAATGACACGTAATTTTGTTTCCAATTCAAAACTATATCTTAAACAAGTTTCTCATCTTTCACGTGGTGAAACATATTTAACTATTTATTTATTTATTTATTTACGGAATCTCCTTTTACACAAATCTACAAGGATTAGTTACATATATAGATGTAGTCAAAATTACAATAAATTATATAGAAATACAACAATAACAAAAAGTATCAATAACCTAACAGATAATAATACAAATATACTAACGTAAATGAATAATCAAGAGAACATACAAAACGGCGCATCAAAGCGTGAAAGTTAATTAATGCCTCAAATTCAAAACTATTTGAATTCAATAAAACAATCTTACGCTTCATATAGTTTCCAGAATTTAAACATAATCTATAATACACAGTATACTTAAATAGACTGTACGGTACACCAATAACATCGACAGTAGAGCATATATTATTGCACTGTTTGGAGATACGCGACAAGGGACTATGTTGTCCATAAGTAGTTCTATGATATACGTTATGCATTAGTTGCATGTTTCTTATAGTCCTTGCGGGAACATGGATATTAAGTAAACTAACCAGACTGTTTGACGAAATACAGCCATTTAAGATCTTATATAGCAAACACATGTCCATCCGCCTGCTACGTATCTCCAATGGCAATAGCCCCAAATATGTTTCAATGCTATCGCTTGGTATTAGTAACCCACTGCAATTCAACTTAAATGATGCATACTTAATGAATTTTCTTTGTACCGATTCTAATCTGTTTATATGAACCGCATAAGATGGAGACAAAATTACCCGACAGTACTCCAGCTGTGATCTAACGAGTGAATTGTAGAGAATAGTGATGGACCGTGTATTTGTTAGATCAGCCGAAAATCGTTTCACAAAATAGAGAGTTTTATTTGCCTTATTAATAACACTATCGATGTGTGGGTTAAATTACAACTTTAAATCAAATAAAACTCCAAGATCGCGGATCAAATTGACTTTAGTTAATGATTTCTCGTTGAGACAATATTGAAATTCAATTGGTTTTTTGCACCTACTAAAACATATATATTGACATTTCTTCACATTCAGTGCCATGTCGTTTAATTCACACCATTTGGTTATGCTAGTTAGATCATCCTGAATGAGCAAGCAATCATGAATCGTCCGTACTTTAAAATAAATCTTCACATCATCAGCGAACAGCAAATGTGGACACTTAAGTGCATTACTATGATCGTTAATAAATAATGAGAACAGGAGCGGCCCCAGATGAGACCCCTGAGGGACACCGGAAGTTATCTTGATGCGACTAGATAAATTGGATTTAATAGAAACTCTTTGCGATCTGCATGCGAGATATGATTTAATCCACGTTAACAGCGGATCTTGTATACCATATGATTGAAGTTTTTGCATAAGAATTGAATGATTGACGCAGTCGAAAGCTTTGCTGAAATCTAAATAAACTGCATGAACTTCACTGCCCTCTTCTAGGGCGTTGGAAATGTATTGTGAATATATGAACAAGTTAGTTAACGTGGATCGTGTTGAATAAAATCCGTGCTGGTGTTCGCTGATGATTGTGGAGAAGTTATTAAAAAGCTCAGTGTATATTAGCTTTTCAAAAACCTTCGATAGTGCACTAAGAATGGATATCGGACGATAATTTTCTATATTCGATTTAGAACCGGCCTTATGTACGGGAACGACATATGATTCTTTCCAAATATTAGGAAAGGTTCCAGTTTCAAGGGATAAATTAAATATACATTGAAGTGGATCAACTAAGTAAGCGGCACAATTACGTAAAAATAAATTTGGGACATTGTCGGGTACAGACACTAGTACAGTTTTTTAATGAACCTAGAACCGTTAAAATATTATGGTCTTCAATGCATATAATGTTGATATGTAAAAAATGATCTGGTGAAAATAGTATATTTTTATTATGATTTGATTTGTATACCGATGCAAAATAGCCGGCGAATAAATTGCTTACATCTGAGGCTGTCGATGCATTATGAGCACCGTAATGCATAGACACCGGGATCCCATGGGATTTGTTTTTGCTGTGTACAAAAGACCAAAACGATTTGACATTATGAGGTATGGATTCTTCAACATTGAAAACATATCTTTTATAAGATTCCAAAATTTCTCTCTTACACCTCGATATTAAATCTGAAAATGCATGATAATCGTGCATATTGCCTGATCTTTTCCATTTGTTATGAGCATTTTTTTTAATTTTCACTAGATGTAATGCATGCTTTGAAAACCATAGTGGAAATGTACTGTGATGGGTACGTTTTTTTAGGTACGTATAAGTCTATAACGAAGTACATAACATCATAGAAAATATCTAGAACTTCGTTGACATTATGCCGATTTTGTAAAACTGCCCAGTCGACACCATTCAGAAATTGATTAATTTTGTTGAAGTCGGCTTTCTTATAATTATACTGAAAATTATTACCGCCTGTTATAGTTTTATAACTGCATGATTTTATATTGACTGAAAACGTTGGATGATATATATCGCATGAAATGATGTGTTAAAATAGCATAAATCCAATACAACCCCGTATGTGTTCAATAATGAATTAAATTGATTAAGGCCCAATACAGCCATACCATCAGAAAATAGAAGTTCGGAAGGTGATGTTAAATTGCAAGGTGTTAAGCCAATACACTGCTCATCGCGCAACCACTTGATGCGCGGTAAATTAAAGTCACCTACTACACAAATTTGGCTACAGGCGTGCGTTGACGTAACATCTTCTATGATAAAGAGAATATGTTCATAAACATCTACAGCCGAATTCGGTGGAACATAACAACAAAATATTATGATATCATCATTATTAACAGAACGTTTTACAACAACAATTTCTACTGTATTGTCAGTAACAATTTGAAATGAATATACAGGGTGAGTCGGGAGGAGCGCACCAAACTCTAGGAGTGTATTATACACGTGAAAATAATGTAAAAAAACTAATTTGTTCTTATCCGATTTTCATTTGTTTTCAAGTTATGGCGTAATTAAAAATGTTCATCTAGCTTTCCACTTCTATCTGAATTTTAACATTATCAAAGTATGCCATGTTCGAGGCTTATAAACATTTGATAATTCTGACGTTTTGATGAACTGTCAGTGTACGGTGAATAGTAACTGAACGTTTAAGTTCGAATTAATGTGATTGTTAGTGTTGCAAAATGCCACATACTTATTCAAATTTAGAATATGCAAATATGGTGTTTGTATATGGTTTCTGTAATGGAAATGCTACAGCTGCTGTTGAAGAATATCGTGAACGTTTTCCACACCAAAGACATCCTGATAAAAACATATTTATTAGAGTTTTCAACAAATTGTGCGAGACTGGTAAGCTTCCCAGTGCTAACATAACATATGAGCGCGCTGCTCGACAAGGTTTTGTAGAAGTAGAAAATATTCTGCATCTAGTAGAAGAAGATGCAACTACTAGCTCACGGAGAATTGCCACTCAATTGGCAATTCCATAAAAAAAAAAATGATGAACACGCTACACGAGCAAGGCTTATATCCTTATCACGTTCAGAGAGTACAGCACCTACAACCAGGGGATTACGCTAACCGTACGGAATTTTGTCGGTGGATAAATAATAATCATCGTAATGTATCGAGTATACTCTTTACGGATGAAGCTACATTTATCCGTGATGGCATTAACAACACTCGTAACTCTCATGTATGGTCTGATGAAAATCCCCACGCAACAGTCGAAAGCAATTTTCAACATCGGTTTTCTGTAAACGTGTGGTGTGGTATGGTTGACAGTTATTTAATCGGCCCTTTCATTTTGGAGAATCGTCTCACAGGAGGCAACTACCTCAATTTTTTACAAAATCAATTACAAGGCCTGCTAGAAGATGTTCCTATAAATATTAGAATGCAGATGTACTATCAGCACGATGGAGCTCCTGCACATGTCGCTCGTCAAGTCAAGCAACATTTGGACGAACGTTTTCCAGGGCGTTGGATTGGTCGTGGAGGTCCTATTAATTGGCCTGCAAGATCTCCAGACCTCACACCACTAGATTTTTGTTTATGGGGCTGGATGAAAAATGAAGTCTACAAAATAAAAGTGGACACACGGGAATCACTAATTAGACGAATTGAGAATACTGCAGCCCATATAAAAGAAGAAAGAAATGAATCAATTAGGAGAGCAACAAACGCTCTTCGTAGACGAAGCAGAAAATGTTTAGAAGTCAATGGCGGTATTTTTGAATATTTGTTGAAAGAACGCTATGATTAAGAACATTTTTTTGTATAATAACTTGTTTATTTGTTAATATGCTATAACTTGAAAACAAATAAAAATCGGATAAGAACAAATGAGTTTTTTTACATTATTTTCACGTGTATAATACACTCCTAGAGTTTGGTGCGCTCCTCCCGACTCACCCTGTATCATTTCTGACCGCGAGTAATACTCCTCCACCAATGGACTTCGAACAATTCGTCTCCGATCGGTCGGTTCTATATGTGCTGTATCGATTGTCGATTAATTCCGAGTTATTTATTGAAGAACAAAGCCAGGTTTCAGACAAGGCAAGGATATCAAAATCTTCAGATAGGTTCGAACAGTAAAATGTGTTTAGTTTGGTTCTAAGTCCCCGTACATTTTGATAATATAATGTTATCCCATTTGCAGAACTTGGTATTGTACGGGGTGTATTATTGCTTGAAATTGTTGTTAGTTTTTTTTCACACGTACAATTTGAGGAGTTCCACGAATATATTTGATAGTAATGTCATTTTCTCCTCCTTCAATCCTAGATTTCAATTGAGATTGCAATCCTTTCAAATGATCTCGTTGTACATTAGTCAAGTCGCTCTTGAACTTAATGTTACCCGTATCCACAGAGGTCATTACTCTTAATGTGCCAATTGCCGACTGACGATCATTAAAAACTAATTTTAAAGGCCTAGGTCTATCGATATTAGGTGTCCCTAATCTGAAGCATTTAAATTCCAGAGATTGCACGGAAGGATCCATAATGGTTTGAAGATCTAGAATATCCCCTCTTAGCCGTTCATCTTTAGTACCGTTGCTTTCCGGTAAATTGAAGACCATGACATTGTTAATTCTTCTCTGTCGATCCTCAAATTCGTGAACTGTTTCATCCATACTAATATTTGATTTGCTAATAATATTGCCTTCAGGAGAATGTGCTGTATCAATTGCATCTAGCTTGCTTAACTTATTTTTTAAAACTTCAATTTCATTTTTCATCTCCTTTAAAATGTCCTTTACCATTTCTTGTAATTCAAGTCGGAAAAGTGAAGACAACTCAGATTTAATTACTGTTTTAATCGTCTCAGAAATAGAATTTGTGGGAGGTTGATAGATAATGTCCACTGAAGAACACTCATTGCAAATGTATTTATCCCCTGCTGATTGTTTGGCTTCATCGTTGTAGTAGTCAATATCATCTACTGTAAGATGGGATAGACAATTGGCATGTGTCCATTGCTTACAGCTACCATGGTATGATTTAAAAAAGAAAACACTTGGTTAAATTTCACTAATATATTAATGAAATTTAACCAAGTGTTTTCTTTATTAAATCATAATTCAAAACTATTTTCAATTGGAAAAAAAATTGCTTACGCTTTTAGTTTGCAGAACATTAAATATTGAATATCAGATAATGATACGGTTTGAATAAAATACTTAGAACCCTTCTTCAATACTTTATTTTGTCACCAAATGTACATTTCGGACACGAAGTGTCCATTATCAATGCCTTGATACAAATACAAATGGTATTTGTATCAAACCATTGATAATGGATACTTCGTGTCCGAAATGTACATTTGGTGACAAAATAAAGTATTGAAGAAATACATATTATTAATGGTATTTGTATCAAACCATTGATAATGGACACTTCGTGTCCAATAACGGACATTTCGTGTCCGAAATGTACATTTGGTGCCAAATAAAGTATTGAAGAAAGGTTCTAAGTATTTTATTAAAAGTTATAATTATCTTCAAGTAACTCAATCAATCCAAAAAATGATAAAGTTCGTATAAACCGCAAACAGTTAATTAATAAGATAACAATAAATATCCATTAAAACAACTGCTTCCGGCGGTGTATTTGCACGAGAAGTAGTTGTTTCAATGAATATTTATTCTCTTAGTAGTCTTATTAATTAACTGTTTGCGGTTTATTCCAATTTTATCGTCATTTTACATTAGAAATAACACGTGTTTTACCGGTTTACTAGCGCAAGTCTTATCAATAAAGTTTAGATTACTTATCAAAAGAATTTGCAATTGTTAACAAAAAAAACATGTAATATTTTTATTTTGAACAAACTAATTACGGTATTTAAAACAAATGGTGACGCAGTTGCAGTTGGTAATACGAGTACAAAACCGCCTATATCAGCATTTGTTGATTATTTCATTTATTCCGAGCTGAATCGGTTACACAAAAACGCGATGACGATTCGTTTTTCATGGGATTTTATAACGCGGCAAAATTGTAATTGAATTCGTTGATTAGATTGATTTTTATTATTATGGTCACACGTTATATTGATTATAAACGATAGAGAGAAAAAAATACGTTAGGATCCGAATTAATGGCGCATCATTATCTGGAATTAGTCACGAATTCAATTTCCTCAGTTTAGCGCGGAGTTTTTAATTAAATTTTTCTGATGACCATTAAAATAATAGTGATGATTTTTTTTACAGTGTTTAATTTTTTTTTGTGTTACTTAATCGATTTATTGATTAATATAATCTGTGTTCTTTAAATTAAGAAATTACATTTCTTTGCAGTATCTGCAAAAACAAATTCATAAATGATTTTTTAATTAAAACACTTAACTTTGTTTTACCACTTTTATATTACATTTCAGTGACTATAGTTTCGACTACAAGCTACTCATTATAAAACTAAGTTTGATAATGACTAGCTTGTAGTCACTGAAAAGTAAAATAAGAGTGGTAAAACAAAGTTAAGTGTATTAATTAAATTGTTATTAAGATGTACCACAAAGTGGACGCCAACCAAATTAAAAATAAATGATTTTGATTTGTGAAAAAGTTACAATCAGCGAAAAAATATGCTCTTACTCAATTTAAGTATGAGCATATTTGAGTGGTCTAACTGCAAAACTCATATTTTTTAAATATGCGGGAATTTGTTGTTTCAAAACGGTTAATTTAGGATTTTTAACGAGTGTTTTCCACTCCCAGACTAAGCATGAAGTAAAATTTCGAGTTTAGAAAAGCCTAAGAATTTGGAAGCGGAGCGGTCAATCCAAATTAGGCTTTTCTAAACTCGAAATTTTACTTCATGCGCCACGCTTAAAAACACTGATTTACAGTAGAGTTCAAAAAACATACACAAACAACAACGATTATAGGCAACCTAATATACGTTAGTTATTGGGTTGCCTATAATCACTGTTTTAAACAATTTGTTCAGCGCAGAATTTATTTGACTCACGTTTTATCCACATCTATATATTGGATTAATAAAGTCGTATATTTTAAACTTTGCAATATTTCAGTGTTTTATACGTTTGGCGCATGAAGTAAAATTTCGAGTTTAGAAAAGCCTAATTTGGATTGGCCAAATCCAAATTCAGGCTTTTCTAAACTCGAAATTTTACTTCATGCGCCACGCGTATAAAACACTGATTTATTGTGAAGCCTAGAATATACTGCTTAGGATGTGTTGGTTTACATCGCGTAGCGAAGCGGAGCGCTACGCGATGTAAACCAACACATCCTAAGCAGTATATTCTAGGCTTCACAATAAATCAGTGTTTTATACGCGTGGCGCATGAAGTAAAATTTCGAGTTTAGAAAAGCCTGAATTTGGATTTGGTCGCTCCGCTTCGCTGCGCGACCAAATCCAAATTTTCAGGCTTTTCTAAACTCGAAATTTTACTTCATGCTTAGTCTGGGAGTGGAAAACCCTCGTTTAAAGATTCAATTTGAAATCTTTTAAAAAAACAACGAATGTCGTAAAATTTATAGTGTATGCATATGCTTATTCCCAGTATTTAAAAATCACATTTATGCACACATATTTGATATTTTATTGTAATAAAATGTTATGTTTAATAATGTAATTTTAAATATCTCCAATAATTTAGCTAAAACTTAAAAATATTAGCAAAAAATCTTAGCGAAATAGTATAAAATGTAATTTAGCAAATTTAAAATAATAAACAAACGTTTTAAACAAAATTAACGTTTAAAACATGTGTTAACGTTTAAACAAAGTGTTTTAAACATAGTAACAGTGACGTAAATTGTGTGTAACTTTATACAGTAATTTTTATTTAAAGATACTCGTACACGTTGCAAATTGTCTGACACTCGTTATTTTTTTTTAAGAGTTTAGTTTGAGCTTTAAACTAGTGATTTCCACTCCCAGGCTAAGCATGGAGTAAAATTTCGAGTTTAGAAAAGCCTGAAAATTTGGATTTGGTCGCGCAGCGAAGCGGAGCGACCAAATCCAAATTCAGGCTTTTCTAAACTCGAAATTTTACTTCATGCGCCACGCGTATAAACCACTGATTTATTGCGAAGCTCAGAATATGCTGCCTAGGATGTGTTGGTTTACTTTTATAGGAAGCTAAGGTTTTTAAAGTTATTTTAATTGCATATTTACTACTATTATTGTTGTATAATCAATCCAATGCCCGTCGGGGTATTAGCGCGGGAAGTAGTTGTTTCAATGTGTGTTTGATTTAGTTTTAGTTGTAGATTGCGTAAAGAATTTCGTCTGCAATTTTAAAGTTTACTATTATCTACTTGAATTCTTGTAAATTCTCTGACATTCGATATTTTTTTCAAGAGTTCAATTTTAAGCTTTAAACGAGTAATTTCCACTCCCAGGCAAAGCATGAAGTAAAATTTCGAGTTTAGAAAAGCCTGAAAATTTGGATTTGGTCGCGCAGCGAAGCGGAGCGACCAAATCCAAATTCAGGCTTTTCTAAACTCGAAATTTTACTTCATGCGCCACGCGTATAAAACACTGATTTATTGCGAAGCCCAGAATATACTGCTTAGGATGTGTTGGTTCACTTTTATAGGAAGCTAAGGTTTTTAAAGTTATTTTAATTGCATTTTTACTACTATTATTGTTGTATAATCAATCCAATGCCCGTCGGGGTAATTAGCGAGGGAAGTAGTTGTTTCAATGTGTGTTTGATTTAGTTTTAGTTGTAGATTGCGTAAAGAATCTCGTCTGCACTTTTAAAGTTTACTACTATCTACTTGAATTCTTGTAAATTCTCCGACATTCAAATTTTTTTTCAAGAGTTCAATTTTTAGCTTTAAACGAGTGATTTCCACTCCCAGGCTGAGCATGAAGTAAAATTTCGAGTTTAGAAAAGCCTGAAAATTTGGATTTGGTCGCGCAGCGAAGCGGAGCGACCAAATCCAAATTCAGGCTTTTCTAAACTCGAAATTTTACTTCATGCGCCACGCGTATAAACCACTGATTTATTGCGAAGCTCAGAATATACTGCCTAGGATGTGTTGGTTTACTTTTATAGGAAGCTAAGGTTTTTAAAGTTATTTTAATTGCATATTTACTACTATTATTGTTGTATAATCAATCCAATGCCCGTCGGGGTAATTAGCGAGGGAAGTAGTTGTTTCAATGTGTGTTTGATTTAGTTTTAGTTGTAGACTGCGTAAAGAATCTCGTCTGCACTTTTAAAGTTTACTACTATCTACTTGAATTCTTGTAAATTCTCCGACATTCAATATTTTTTTTCAAGAGTTCAATTTTTAGCTTTAAACAAGTGATTTCCAATCCCAGGCTAAGCATGAAGTAAAATTTCGAGTTTAGAAAAGCCTGAAAATTTGGATTTGGTCGCGTAGCGAAGCGGAGCGACCAAATCCAAATGCAGGCTTTTCTAAACTCGAAATTTTACTTCATGCGCCACGCGTATAAAACACTGATTTATTGCGAAGCCCAGAATATACTGCTTAGAATGTGTTGGTTCACTTTTATAGGAAGCTAAGGCTTTTAAAGTTATTTTAGTTGCAAATTAACTACTATTATTGTTGTATAATCAACCCAATGCCCGTCGGGGTAATTAGCTCGGGAAGTAGTTGTTTCAATGAGTGTTTGATTTAGTTTTAGTGTAATGTATGTCTCAGTTTAATTTATATTTAATGTGTTTATGAATAATTCTGTATATATTTATCATTATAGTGTAATCTCCTTGTACAGATAATATTGGAAGTAGCAAATAATCCGCAATTCGAATATTTTTCACACTCCAAATCTTTTCTTAGTAATTATAATCTCGTTTTGTTATTTCATGTTATGCGTACACATAATCAGTGTCTTATCTTGTCACTAAAGAAATGGAGTTGTTCTGGTGTTAACGAGAACACTTCTACTTCGGCAGTTGATCAAGACAGTCAATTCTAAATCTCTACATTAAATCTTAAACTCTGAATCTTCGAACTCTAAATCTTAAATTTTTCAATTTGTAAATTCATTTATCAGGTATTAAATTAAATACCAAGTAAAACTATAAACTTTGAATCTCTGTGATTGGACCCAAGTTGACTAAATCGCGTCTTCAACGACAAATACAGGAAATCTAAAATATATAAAAGAACCGTAACGACAAACAACACCTTCGTACGTTACACTTAGTTGTAGATTGCGTAAAGAATCTCGTCGGCACTTTTAAAGTTTACTATTATCTACTTGAATTCATAGTACATATCATGATTCACAATTTTGTAAATCATTCAAGCGGCGTGTTCTTTAATTAAATGATAATCCTGTTTAGCAATTTATATAACCACCAACAGTTTATTTTGATTTAGTGGATTTTGATGTAAGCATCGGTTTTTTTTTTGGTTGTTCTCTGTTCAGATAGATTCATGTAATTTGAAAATGTTAAATGTTTGTCGATTATCCTCGTCCTTTATGGAGTTGTATAACGGCATAGGTGTTACCAGTAACGTTATTTTCGTTGATTGCCGGTCATAAATCCTGCCCGTGGCCCCGAGCTTTTGGTCCATTGTGCGGTACCGAATAATGAACACACGTGAATCCTCGAAATAAAGCCGCCGAGGCACGGGTTCCCACAGGGATCCAGTAGGGGCCCCTCGCCGATAATCACCTTTTCGAAAATCGGGACGAGCGGAATTTTACGCGAGGGGGCTGGTTTTCTATACCGGATCGTAATTAGCTAGCCGTGAGAATCAAAATTGGGGAAGAGGAATAGTTACTGGTTTTGGCAGGGAGAGTGAAATACATGGGAATTAAGGTTACCCACTGAGCAAACACATTTAAATAATGTTAAAACAACGTTTAATGTTGATAAAACGTTATTTGTTTATTTTTTGTTCAGTGGGTTAGACTACAATTGTTCGCTTTTCAAACTGTATATAAAAAGTTAAAACAACGTTTAATGTTGATAAAACGTTATTTGTTTATTTTATGTTCAGTGGGTTAGTGTACAATTGTTCGCTTTTCAAACTGTATATAAAAAGTTATACTGATGAGACATAAATCTTGAAACGCGCTATAGATAGCCTGAATAATTTGACCCATTTGCAGTAAGTTACTGTATGTAACAGCAAACACTTGTTGTATAATTCAATGTCCCTCGGAGTGTTAGCTCGGGAAGTAGTTGTTTCAATAAGTATTTGATAATAATAATAATAATACTTTTATTTCCCAACAGATATAAAATTATCCTATTACAGGAAAAAATATACAAAAACTAAAAGATAAATAGAGTAACAAAAAGTAAAAAAAGCGTGTAAAAATACAAGTTTAAGACCTAATGGAGATTCGCGACTTGTTTAATGAAACATTTGAAACTACAGTTATAAATGTCCGTGCAACCTAGGATACTATTATTATAATTTCGCATCATAGTGTTCAACGGAGAATTATAATAAACGTTGGTGCCCAGAAAATTTGTCTCGGGTCGCTGCGCGACCCTCGACAAATTTTCACGGGGGTTTTCTAAACTCGAAATTTTACTTCATGCTTAGTCGGCGAGTGGAAAACACTCGTTTAAAGCTTCAAATTGAACTCTTTTAAAAATCAACTAATATCAGAAAATTAACAGCTAAAATAATTAAGAAAAAGTAATGTGATTTTATAAAAAATAATGACAAAAAATGGAACTGATACAACAATTGCGGATATTCCCTGTTTTTTTTTTGTTCAATTTATAGCTTTAAACAAGTGTTTTCCACTCCCAGACTAAGCATGAAGTAAAATTTCAAGTTTAGAAAAGCCCCGTGAAAATTTGTCGAGGGCTTGAAATTTTACTTCATGCGCCACGCGTATAATATATTGTCAAATTTATGTATATTCGAACTTTACTTAAAATCTGTGTTTTATACGCGTGGCGCATGAAGTAAAATTTCGAGTTTAGAAAAGCCCAGAAAATTTGTCTCGGGTCGCTGCGCGACCCTCGACAAATTTTCACAGGGCTTTTCTAAACTCGAAATTTTACTTCATGCTTAGTCTGGGAGTGGAAAACACTCGTTTAAAGCATTAAATCGAGCTTAAAAAAACAAGGGATATCTAAGGATTTACAGAAAATGGGCTGAATTTGAAATACGTATAACTAAAAGAAAAACTCTCTGTATGTTTCAGGACAGTATTAATCTTGATTGTCTTGAAATGCTTGCTTTGGACAAAAAAGTATGTTCCATATGTCCACACACCGCACTTACCATAAACGCACAAGATTTAATAACTGACATATTTTATTTTGACGTTACATGTACCCTATTTACATCAGTCCTAATTTGCATTAGAACTACTAAAAATCGCAGCCAGAAGAATGTAAATTGGGTTGACTATATTACCATTGGAAATCGTAGCCAATCACATCGCACTCAATGCTGTGATGCGTCCCAGAACAAATCGAACATAGGAAAATTAACAGTGAACATTTTCTGGCATGTTCGGTATTACTTAAAACTCTCTGTATATCACAAGTCGTTACCTCATTAATGTGTATCGCAACATTTAAAATAGATTCCCCAACAGAGTTTTGGTTGTTACTGTTTCCGTTTTTATATGCAGATGAAAAGTAATTAGCAAAACAATTAAAAATATCTGGGGAATTATCAATACTTTTTTGCTGATATATCACAGAACCCGGGATGCGAGATTGTGATTTTTTAGATGCCACATAGTTCCAGAATTGTTTATAATCGGTGCAGATGGAGTTCTCGGCACTTTTGATAAATAAAGAGTGATCATGTTTGATATTTTGTCGAATTTCTTTGCGGATCTTAGCTATTCTGTTCTTATATATACCTAACTTAAAGACTTTATGCATTTTCCGAAAATGTTCTTTCATTCTTATTAATCGGGTTGTGTGTGCACCAAACCAGCAAGGGTATTTATTTTTAGTATTAACTGTATTACATTTAAACGGCACTGTTTCGTTAAAAATGGAGTTGAGCCCTCGGTACAACTCGTCACAAGATTTCTCCGGATCTACCTCAGAAACGACATTGGTCCAATCATATTCGAATATTTTTTTGTACAAAAGAGGAAAGTTTGCTTTACGAAAGTTACACTTTATACTTTTTATATTACTAGTTATATTTATTTGGGTATTAATGAAGGTTGTAAAAGAAAATGTGGGAGGCGGATGGTGGTTATCAATACTCTGATATACTGATATAGTCTTTGTAAGACTAACTTGTTGTAGATTGGGAAAAGAACGCACTTTTAATGTATAAAAAGTTTGTTCATTCCTCAAGAAACTTTGTTAATTTAATCAAAATCCGACTCTCTGAAGTTTACATTTTATTAGGGACGGAAATAATCGAATTAGTTAGTAATTAAAATGTCTCTGTATAATCGATAATAATAATAGTAATAATAATAATAAAAATACTTTATTACCCAACAGATACAGAATCCAGTAACAGGGTAAGATCATAACTTAAGTATACAAATAATCTCATCATAACTTAAGTATACAAATAACAATATAAAAATTTAAGGTAAAAATAAAATATAAAAATTTAAAAATAAAATAAAAATGGTATGGGGACACTTTTTCCACTCCACTTTCTCCAATCCGAATATTCCACTCCTTTTTTTCCACCAATCATATTATCCACTAATGTATTATTCCACCAATCATTTTATCCATTAATATATTATTCCACTATAAATATATTATTTCACTTCTTTTTAGACATTTTATTTTACAAGGATTTACACGGATTAAAATTGAATGTTGTGCCCTACTGCGCGGAGGTACTTTGCTATCTCATCAGCTTCCTTTCGTACTTCGTAGTCCCTAACTATATTACATATCCTCTCTTCTGTCTTTACTCGCGCCAAGTTTTCCGACCTTTTAATTTTACGCCCCAAATCCAGTTCGCGAAACATTGTTTCGGTGTCGCCCTGTTCTTTCTGTATCTCCAGGAGAAACGCATAGAGACTGGGATGGTCTTTGCCGACTACAACTGCAAATCTGTGATGCCATCCTTCTGACATGTTATTTGTTCGTGATGAGTTAGTCATCACAGCCTCATACACGTTCCAGAGCGCTGGAGGATACCTCAGCTGCGTGGCACGACGTCTCCCCCTGGCCGGTTTGCCTCTTACATAATTATTTTCGAAGTAATCGATGATTTCAGAAAATTCTTCTGTTGCCGATTCTGAAAATATGTCGAACGCCTCCCCAACATCCTCAACTGGAACGAAACTAGTCGCACACATCATCTGCGCTGCCTCTTTGATCGATCGGTCAACCGGATTGTTGTAAGCCTGTTGCAGTCCTTCTGCTTGTATGCGACAACCCGACATTTTCACAACCCGACCGAAACTGTCAGCCGAAATGTCAAAACGCTATGACAAGGCGATATGAAGTTGGCTTTGACATCGAAATATTTTAAATCAAACGTTGGAAAAAAATCAATGGAAAAAAGAATGAATGGAAAAACCATTCAGTGGAAAAAAGAACAAGTGGATAAAAAACTCAGTGGAAAAAATGGATTGGAAAAAGTGGGGTGGAATCAATAAAAATACAATAAATTAGTACTTGAACGCAATTACAAGTTAAAGCATCGGTTGATATGACTAAGGAATGAACTGAAAGAATCACCAAATAATCAGAATTATATTGCACACTGTGGTATGATTTGTACAGCTTATATAGTGTAGAATTATTATGATGAAGTGAATTAGGCGTATTGTAAGAAAAGGTGCTGCAAGATATGTATATTAATTATTATATCGATTGTTAAATCGATAAATATCTGTATGTCTGTCATTTTATTTGTTAAAACAAAATCTATGTCTTCCTTCTCTTTATTTAATTTATCCAATATTGGTTGTAAATAGAACTGATGAAGTGGAATATTGGTTTAAACACTTTGTGAAAACCATTTGATTTTTCTTTTAAATTGTAATTTCTGCGCAATGTTTGTTAATGGTAATCCTAATGCGGGCGTTAAAATTGTTTCGTGGATCGTTGGAGGCGACTGTTGGTCTCGTGCCGGACACGCGCCCCATCATCAACCCCGAAAGTTTCCGCTTTTTGACCACGCCGGAAGGATGTCACTCCCTCCTCCTCAACGCATCGGTACCGAACCGTGCGAGAAATTCCATTTTCTGGTAACGAACCTTCACTAAATTGGAATACCCATTTCAAAGGGGGTGATCAAAAGATAACAAGATCTTACTAGGTTGTGTTGGTGTTTATTCGAATAAGAAAATAACGAATTCATTATGAAGTTATATTCTTGTTGAATAATTGGAAACCCAGATCAAAATGAAAATTGTATTAAGGTGGATCTTTTCCTAAATACCAACAGCAGAAATTATGTTTGGGTTAGCATAGATAAGTTCTGTTTGAGGTGGCCAATTCTATCAAGAATTATACAATTTAACTGATATTACTTAATTTAATTGTTTTAAACAAAATCTATGAAATTAATTTTATATAGGGTTTTTAAACAGAAAGTCCAATTTTAAACGACTCGTATCGTGGCTGATTTTTATGCATTTTTGAAAATAATAACAGTATCAGGTCTCAGGGAAAGCGGGATTTTTGTTTTACACCTTTCGGTAGTTATAGCAACAAACTTGTTTACAACATATTTTGAATTGTGGAGGCTTCTACTTCGTTATACATGTTAATTTAACACAATAAAACACTTTTAACTTTGTATAACACAATTTTTTTTGTGTTACCTTATTCATAAGTCTTTAAACAAGATAAATTCAAATTCAAAACTATTTGAATTCGAGAAAATAAGCTTACGCTTCTTATAGTTTGCACACTTTAAACATAATATATAAAATTACGAAAAAACTATTCGTGAAAATGCAAACAGTGTCTTAATAAATAAGACAATTTAAGACGATAAATATCCATTGAAACAACTACTTCCCGTGCAAATACACCTCCGGATATTGAATTATACAATGAAATATTTAAATCAAATTAAATAAGATTTTAAATATTTCATTGTATAATTCAATATCCGAAGGTGTGTTTGTACGGGAAGTAGTTGTTTCAATGAATATTTATCGTCTTAAATTGTCTTGTTAATTAAGACACTGTTTGCATTTTCACGAATAGTTTTTTCGTAATTTTATATATTAATTAGTTTATTTGAACGTAGATATAATTTGTAATGTTTTCTGCACAGATTTCTCTTAGTTCGGCAGAATCATGTAGTTTAAAATATGGCTGTCACTGAAGTGAGTGTTAATCCATTGATAATGGTCACTTTGTGTCCGAAATGTACATTTAGTAATTTAAATAAAAGTGTGAAGAAAGGTTATTAGTGCTTTATTCGTCAAATTAACTTGACATACATCTTCTTTAATTGGATTTTTTTTCTATTTTTATGGAATCCAGGCAGATAAACAAAAAAACAAGAACGGAAATCCTATTTCTAAAAATAACCCAAATCAAAACGAAAAATCCGTTGCAGATGCAAACCTATCCACCAAAATCGAACATCAGCCATACACACAAAAACCCCATTAAATTTCAGCGTGCCATATGATTTCCAGCACATCTGCTCACATCGCTATCGCAGGGTAAACAACAAGGGGGAGACACCCGTGTGCCCTTTTATCCACACGCGCGCACACCTGGCCATCACAAAAATACAGTTAGCTCAATAAAATTCGTAAATTTCGGTCAAATTTAACGATTTGTTTTGGATAATCCCGGACGCGCAGCGTAAATATACATTCGGAATGCCGCTTTGATGAAGTGGAAACGGTCAGTTTTATTTCCTCGATGGCACCTACGTGATTTTGAAACTGAAAAAAATGAGGAAAATTAATGCGGCTGGACGCTGAGCGTTTTAATTAGGCGAATTGCGCAAACACGCTCGGATGGTCGTAACTAAACTGAAAATTGCTCGGCTAATTGACAAGTGTACAAATAAAATCTCTTCGGCTGATAACGTGCTAATTAACAAATGAGCGCGTTTAAGTATAATGATGAATATTAAATCTTTTGGTTTACAATTGCGTTGTAAACATTTGTAATAAAAAATACAAAAAATATGCTAACCTCGATTTTTACTATACCTTTTTAAAACACTAAAAAGACTGTTATTCCAATCCTTATTTCACTTTTCATTTTTATCGTTATATGTATTTCGAGACACACAGTGCTCATTACAATAACAAATTTTTTAAAAACCTTTTTCTAATCATTTTGGTCATGGGTGACAATTGACATACAGAGAATTTTTTTTAGGTATACAATAATGATTTTTAATGTAAATTTTCAGACATTCGTTGTTTTGCTAAAAACCTTAAATTTGAAGCTTCTAACGAGTGTTTCCAATCCCATATAAAGCATGAAGTAAAATTTAGAGTTTAGGAAAATTAGTTGTGATATTTCCGTTTTCTCTTCGACGCCATCAAGCTCATTCATTTTTAAACAAAACCTGTACATTTCAAGTAAATTGAAAAGTTTATTCGTTTTATACAAATTTTTAAATATAATTTTCGTTTAAATCCAACAATTTTGAACAAAATATCGACTTTGGCTTAATTTTACAAAAAAAAATAATTGTGATATTTTTATTTTCTCTTCGGGATAATAAAGTTCACTTATTTTTTTAATGAATTATGAGAATTTAAACTGAGTTTTGAAAGCATTCAGTCAGTTTAAGCATACAAAGATATCGTCATAAATTCAATTGTAGTTACTTCCTTTTTTACTTTCCCCCGTATGTAATACAAAGGGAAAGTATTGTTTTCGTGTCTGTCTGTCTGTGTGTCTGTGTGTGTGTCTGTGTGCGCTGTACCGCAAAAACCGCTAAAGATATCGAGATGAAACTTGAAACTTAAGCTATTTGTCACAATCGGAAGAACTGAAAAGCTTTTGGTGAAAATCGGAAAACCGGAAGTGGTACTTTACTCGTAGCGTTTTTCAGTTTTTTCTGATTTTTTTATTAAATGTTCATCAAACAAAAAATTCTTTCAAATAAAAGTTGTAGATAATAACAAAATGAAGATATATTGTTTATTTACTTTTTGTCATAGCACTCTTAGTTTTTGAGATATTTTAAAAGTTGTTTGTTTTATCTAGTTATTGATGTGTGACAGTGTATGTGTCGATACAATTGAAAAATGTTTCAAATAAAAGTTGTAGGAAATAAAAAACTAAAGATTTTTTGTGGACTCACTTTTTGTCATAGCACTCTTAGTTTTTGAGATATTTAATAACTAGTGTTTTTACTTTCCCCCGTATGTAATACAAAGGGAAAGTATTGTTTTCGTGAAAATTTTCGAATCAAAAATTTTAGCGGAAATATCCGTTTTGAGGTCCCCTGAGTCGAATAAGACCATTTTTGAAAAATGTCTGTCTGTCTGTCTGTCTGTGCCTGTGTGTGTGTCTGTGTGCGCTGTACCGCAAAAACCGCTAAAGATATCAAGATGAAACTTGAAACTTAAGCTTTTTGTTACAATCGGAAGAACTGAAAAGCTTTTGGTGAAAATCGGAAAACCGGAAGTGGTACTTTACTCTTAGCGTTTTTCAGTTTTTTCAGATTTTTTCAATAAATGTTCATCAAACAAAAAATTCTTTCAAATAAAAGTTGTAGATAATAACAAAATGAAGATGTATTGTTCACTTACTTTTTGTCATAGCACTCTTAGTTTTTGAGATATTTCAAAAGTTGTGTGTTTTATCTAGTTATTGGTGTGTGACAGTGTATGTGTCGATACAATTGAAAAATGTTTCAAATAAAAGTTGTAGGAAATTTTGTAGATTCACTGTTTGTCATAGCACTTTTAGTTTTTGATATATTTAATAAATAGTGTTTTTTATCTAGTCATTGATTTGTGTCAGTGTGTGTGTTGATACAATTGGAAAATGTTTCAAATAAAAGTTGTAGGTAATAAAATATTAAAGATTTTTTGTATCTTCACTTTTTGTCATAGCACTCTTAGTTTTTGAGATATTCAATAAATAGTGTTTTTTATCTAGTCATTGGTTTGTGTCAGTATGTGTTGATCCAATTGAAAAATGTTTCAAATAAAAGTTGTAGTTATCAAAAAGTTGAAGACATTTTGAAAATAATAATGCTACAAATATTTTAAAAGTGATTTAATACGCAATTTACGGGGGAAAGTACTATGATGGACGCATCACCATTTTCTTCAGTTTTTGTAGTTTAAATTGTAGTTGTTTTTTCAAACACAATTAATTTTTTTATAATTCATTAGCCTCTCTTTTGATAAAATTCCAATCTTTAATATTGATTCATAAATATTTATTAAGCGTTTGGTAAATTAGGGCAAGGCACGAAATAATGCGATAATATTCGATATCGGTATCATAGTGAGGTGATCAAACAAGTGTGTCTAAAAAAAAATCGTTTCCAAATATTTACAGAAAAACAGGCTCATTCGGAATGCATTCGGGATCGCCGATCGCGAGGGCGTGAACTGTTTACGAATGCGGCATATTTGTATTTTCGTCCGATGCAAAAACAAATTCCTTTTCAAATAAAATACTCGCGATCGAAATTTATCTGCATTCATAAAATATCTGATTTACTGATCTTAAAAAAAGCATTACCAACAATGTTATTTGTTTAATATAAAGAAAATTTTACGTAAAGAAAAATTGAGTTTGTCAATAGTTTGCAGAATATTTACAAAATATAAAAACGAATTAAAATTAATAGCGACAAAAAAATATTTAAATAAATAGGAAACTTACAGGAATGTCGAAGTGTGTCGTCAAAACAGGTACACAAAACTCTTTGCAGACAAGTTTTGTGTACATGTTTTTTTAACGTCTTTATTTACAATAAAAATACGTTACAAAATTAATATTATAGAGTAGGCGAAGTTCAGGTAGCCGGAATACAACTACTATTGTTCTTCCACTTAACCTACTAGTGAAGTATCAAAAATACATTTAGTACGTGTGTAAGAGATTATAAAAATGAAATAAAACTAAAAGTGTATCTAAAAATAACATTTGATTAACTTGAAAACTCATAAGATTATTCTACATATTAAGAAATAGTATCGACGACACACTTCGACATTCCTGTAAGTTTCCTATTTATTTTAATATTCTTTTGTATTGAAAGTCTAAAGCAGTGGTCTCCAAACTACGACCCGCGGGCCAAATCCGGCCCGCGACTTGCATGAATCCGGCCCGCGATTGTTTGTATTTTTTTTTGTAAATGTCATATTTTGAAATATTGTAACAATTGTTCCTTAAATTTTTCATAATTTTATAAAATTAATCGGATCTTGGCCGACTTTATTATGTAGAATTGTATTTGTGGCCCGCGAAGAAGATAATTTGGAGACCCAGGGTCTAAAGCATAGCTATACTGATGAGGGGTAAATTTCGAAACGCGTCTATAGATGGCTTAAGACAATTAAAAGGATTCCTTTCAATTCTAATTAAGTTGTTTTTATCAGTTTCCACGAACGGTAAGTTTCATTTACCGTTTACCGAACGATAAGGAAAACTTGAGTTCCACTTACCGATTTGTTATTCATAGCAACTTGGTAAACATAACCTACCGTCCTGAAAACAGATACGGTAAGGGCCTTGAACAAGTGTTTTCCACTCCCAGACGAAGCATGAAGTAAAATTTCGAGTTTAGAAAAGCCTGAAAATTTGGCTCGGGCGCGTAGCGAAGCGGAGCGACCGAGCCAAATTAGGCATTTCTAAACTCGAAATTTTACTTCATGCGCCACGCGCACAAAACGCTGATTTAATGTGAAATGGTCTTAAACCGATTGACAAGTGAAATAAGTTTAGTACGTCAATTATCAATTGTTTAGGTGATTGGGGAATGTGGTATGATGGACACATCACTATTTTCTAATTTACGACGTCAATTTTCAATTGTTTCAATAATAAAACAAGCGAGTGTCTTCCACTCCCAGACTAAGTATGAAGTAAAATTTCGAGTTTAGAAAAGCCTGAAAATTTGGCTCGGGCGCGTAGCGAAGCGAAGCGACCGAGCCAAATTAGGCGTTTCTAAACTCGAAATTTTACTTCATGCGCCACGCGCACAAAACGCTGATTTAATGTGAAATGGTCTTAAGCCGATTGACAAGTGAAATAAGTTTAGTACGTCAATTATCAATTGTTTAGGTGATTGGGGAACGTGGTATGATGGACACATCACTATTTTCTTATTTACGACGTTAATTTTCAATTGTTTCAATAATAAAACAAGCGAGTGTCTTCCACTCCCAGACTAAGCATGAAGTAAAATTTCGAGTTTAGAAAAGCCTGAAAATTTGGCTCGGGCGCGTAGCGAAGCGGAGCGACCGAGCCAAATTAGGCTTTTCTAAACTCGAAATTTTACTTCATGCGCCACGCGTATTAAACACTGACCTAATGTAACTTTCAAAATATACCACTAAATCACTAAAACTACACCACTAAAGCAGGATTAAAATGTTTCTGCTAAACAAGTATATTTTAAACTTCACTTGAAATTAGTGTTTTATACGCGTGGCGCATGAAGTAAAATTTCGAGTTTAGAAAAGCCTAATTTGGCTCGGTCGCTCCGCTTCGCTACGCGCCCGAGCCAAATTCTCAGGCTTTTCTAAACTCGAAATTTTACTTCATGCTTAGTCTGGGAGTGGAAGACACTCGCTTGTTTTATTATTGAAACAATTGAAATAAGAAAATAGTGATGTGTCCATCATACCACATTCCCCAATCACCTAAACAATTGATAATTGACGTACTAAACTTATTTCACTTGTCAATCGGTTTAAGACCATTTCACATTAAATCAGCGTTTTGTGCGCGTGGCGCATGAAGTAAAATTTCGAGTTTAGAAAAGCCTAATTTGGCTCGGTCGCTCCGCTTCGCTACGCGCCCGAGCCAAATTTTCAGGCTTTTCTAAACTCGAAATTTTACTTCATACTTCGCCTGGGAGTGGAAAACACTCGTTCGAAACTTCAAATTCAGGCTGAAAATTGTATCGCATGCCTAACACGGAATCAGATATTTACTCTGTCATCAAAAATGATCAGTGTTGATCATAAATAATTGTATTTTAAACTTTGTTTGAATAAATGAAGTAGCTGTTTTTTTTTTAATTATACACAGAGTTGATTGAGTTTAGTCTCTACCCTTATTCCCTTGGCTCACCTCTTAATTTACGTTTTCTCATTATTTTCACTCCCACCGCTCTTGTATTATAATCCGCAGTTCTATATATAGTTTGTAATTTCTGTGTTGTATTTAGTGTTAATCCATTGATCACCGCTCAATTTGAGTCGAGTCCGAAATGTATGCACATTTGGTAATTCAAATAAACGTGTAGAGAAAGGTGATTAGTGCTTTCTATCTATCGAACTTCTGTTCTCTTCTGAGATATGGAATCCTTTTTTGGGGTACATCCCCTGACGTTTGTCGTGCGTTCATACTACAAAAAAGAGCTCTAAGAATAGTAAATAAGGTCCGGGCGCGAGATTCGTGCAAAGGAGTGTTCAAAAGAAACAACATGCTAACTTTGACCGGTATATATATTCACGAATGTGCTAAATTCTGGTTTAAGAACAAATACATTTTTCAAACGTGTACACCAACACCTCATTATCCGCAAAGAAACTTTAAATATAACTATCCAACTCACAGATTAAGCAAATTTGAAAAGGGGGCATATTATTCATGCTTAAAAATAATAAATCATCTTCCTAGTAGAGTAAAAGCAATATGTAATTATATTCAATTTAAAAACAATATTTCTTGAATAATTTTCTCACTTATCACTTGGTGAAACATTTTTAAATATTGATAATGAAGGTTTAAATTAAATTACACTTGGTTTGTTTCACAATTTTTTACTTTACTATTTACTCGACTAGTTTCGCGTTTTACAGCATTATCAGGAGTGCATTCACTCCTGATAATGCTGTAAAACGCGAAACTAGTCGAGTAAATAGTAAAGTAAAAAATTGTGAAACAAACCAAGTGTAATTTAATTTAAACCTTCATTATCAATATTTAAAAACAATGTTTTCGGAATTATGTGTGAACTGGAACCGTATAATATTAATGAATTTTTTGATGTAAATATTAGTTAGCTATTGTTTTTATATCTTATGTATCCAACCGACCTGTTTCTGTTGCCATATATGTATATTTTTGTATATTTCTTGTGGTGTATAGAAATAAACTTATTATTATTATTATTATTCGTCAAATTATATACAGTTAATATAGTATGGTCAATAAAAAAAACTCTAGAGTGCCATGATTTAATCTTTTATTAAATTTAAGTTGGCTACACTCCTTAGGAGTTGTCATATAAAACGTCAGACATAATAATTATAATGTATATTTTCAGAGTTGCCAACTTACAATATATTCCATGGCACTCTAGAGGTTTTATTTTATTGAACATACGATATAATTAATCCTGTTAATTCATTTAGTTTAGCGAGAGAATAATTTGTCCTGATGTTGCATTTTGCATATAAATTATGCACAGAACAGTAAAGCTGTCGTGGAGCTCAAATATTCATTCTACAATTCAATACCTGTCGGGGTATTAGCTCGAGACGTAGTTATTTCAATGAATATTTGGAGACTTGTTTTAATAAGACAATTTTTTTTGCAGAAAGTCGATATTAATTTTAATTCGTTTTTATATAATGTTATTTGTGATTGCATTGTTGACAATTGCTACTGTTTATAAAACCTCAACATAACCTTCAAACGTGACAGCGGTTACCATAACAACAACAGTAACAAATGACGGTCATGTTATTTGCAGTTAATCCGTTCGTGAGTAATTGCTTTGCATAAAATTACTAAAAACGTGTCACTCGAGTTCTAAACAATTTGAATTCGCGATACCTGCTTGGATTACAATAAGTTATAAATAAATTAAATGAATGTTAATTCCATGCAAAATTGAAAATAATATTTTTAGGAAGTTCTGTATAAGGCTACTTATCAAATAAAAATGGGTTATTCTAACAATGTTATTTATAATATATAAAATACTATATCTTTAATTAATTTCTCACTTAACCCGTGATGAAACATTTTTGAATATAATACTGGATATTTAATTAAATATCCAGTACGAAAATACTATTTGTGAAAATGCAAAGAGTGTCTTAATTAATAAGACAATTTAAGACGATAAATATCCATTGAAACAACTACTTCCCGTGCAAATACACCTCCGGATATTGAATTATACAATGAAATATTTAAAATCTTATTTAATTTGTTTTGTTACAACGCTCTATTAAAGTATATGTAACGTTTAGGTCAAATTCTCTTCAAACCAACTAACAATACAATTTAAAATGAAAGGAGAGATCAAATTAAATATAATTTTAAATATTTCATTGTATAATTTAATATCCGGAGGTGTATTTGCACGGGAAGTAGTTGTTTCAATGGATATTTATCGTCTTAAATTGTCTTATTAATTAAGATACTGTTTGCATTTTCACGAATAGTTTTTTCGTAATTTTATATATTATGTTTAAAGTGTGCAAACTATAAGAAGCGTAAGCTTATTTTCTCGTATTCAAATAGTTTTGAATTTGAATTTATAATGTTATTTATTTTGACGAATAAAGCACTAATATCCTTTCTTCGCACTTTTAGCGATAAGAAGAAGACACGTGTGAAGGTTGTTAGTGCTTCATTCGTCAAATTAATTTGATCTTCACGTAACTCACAATCAATTTATATTAATATGGTTTTTTGAGTTACGTGAAGATATAAATTAAACACTAATACTTTCTTCACGATAAATTTTTATTTTGCTACATGTATCGTATGTTCAATTAAAAAAAGCCTCTAGAGTGCAATGATTTAATCTTTGTTTAAATTTAAGTTGGCTGCACGCATTAGGAATTGACATATAAAACGTCAGGCATAATATTTATAATGTATAATTTCAGAGTTGCCAACCTACAATATTTTCCATAGCACTCTAGAGGTATTTTTTTATTGAACATACGATACATTTCGAATACTAAGTACTCATTATCAATAGCTTACTGTGACTAGTTTACAAAAGATACGGCGTATTTATACCTACAAATATTTCGGGAAATTACATGGGTAAGGGGATTATCGGGAAAAACCCTAGATAAGGCTAGCAAATGTGTTAGTCGGGGCTGATTGAGGGTATTAAATCTAACAAAGAGTTACTTAATTGGCTTAAATCGAAATTAAAAAGTTTGTTTTGCCGCTTTTTCATTTCTATTGCCTCCAACATATTTAATTTATTTTTTGATGAACATTCTAGAAGGCTTGTATTTTTTTATCGAAATTTCATGACCTGTAGTTATTGTATGGTGTGCTACCGCTGATTTCTCGGGATTCTGATTTTTTATGTGATAATCAATCAATCAATTTATTTAATGTTATTTATGAAAGAAAGTCTTAAATAACATTGTTAGAATAACCCGTGTAATTGTGATGAAATCTATTACTATTAATAAGCTAATTGCAACAATAATCTCAAGTATAAATGAAATTGCCAATTCTTGGTTGCAGAATACTTCAAACATTAAAAGTGCCGAGATTCTTTTCGCAATCTACAACAAGTTAGTCTTACAAAGACTATATCAAACACTCATTGAAACAACTACTTCCCGGGCTAATACCCCGACGGACATTGAATTATACAACAAGTGTTTGCTGTTACATACAGTAACCTACTGCAAATGTAACAATTTGGGTCAAATTATTCAGGCCATCTATAGACGCGTTTCGAGATTTATCTCTGCTTATGGGTTTTATTTTTAATTAAAAATTGTGTTCAATAAAATAAAATTTTATTATTTTATTTTATTGAATTAACGTTCATAATTTGAAAATTGTGTTATTTACTGAAATTTGGTATGAACATACCCAAACAATTCTTGGTGTACTAGACTTTAATATTTCTATATTTTCATCACAATTAAATGGGTTATTCTAACAATGTTATTTATGGTTTCAATCTAACTACAACAATAATAGATAAAAAAAGAATAATACAAACTGCACGTGCATCCTTATCTCCACACACACACACTCACACACATACACAAGAGCTCTTTATCACGGTATAAATAGGTCAATTGAGACCTCTTGAAAAACCAATTAAAGCCGAATTTAATCCAATCCTTTCTCTCCCGTGTTCCAGATGGGGGAGTTCCAGAGGAGCCCCAGCAAAGTCTGGTGGGCCGGCGGCAGCGAAGACTCGCCGAACTGGCGAGCGGCTTCAGCGAGCCCGGGCTCCCAGGATTCCGGCTTCTCGGACACCGAAACATCCCCGCAAAACGAAAAAACTCCACTCAAGAATGTAAATTTGGAGAAACTCGGACGAAATTCAGAGAGTTTAAATTTGAAGGAGAATTTAGTGGAAAAATCGACACCGATGAAGAGTATTAAGCTGGAGGTGGGGACTCCTCAGCGTAGACCTGCAGGTGAGTGCGCGTCGGAGCCGAGCGGGAGGTTCGCGAAGAATAAGAATCACCAGAAGGTGAGCAGGAATTTATTCAGAAGCGTACAGATCGAGTCGATTAATCAGTATGCAAAAGACGTTTCCGTTCCATCCGAAGGCGACGTTTCTTGGGCGTCATCGGGCGATTCCAGTGAGCTACCGGATTCCGTCAGGACTCTTCCTCTACCGACGACAAGAAGAACGGATTGTTTCGTGAATTTAAACAATTCAGCGCCGGCTAGACTCGTACAGAGGGATGCGGAAACTGATTTGGATCCCGACGCAGAGCTGGACCTCTTCTCGGATAGCGACAGTGAGCTAGAATGTCTCTTCAGGGGGGATTCCCCAAGGCACCACTCCACGCCCAAAGCGACCGCGTTGAAGAGGTCGGAGCGCGTGCATCTGGGAAGGATACACGCCATGAATTTGCTGCAGAAGTACAAAAATGAAAGGTAATTTAGAACAATACCGATCGGAGCTCGAGGGGTTTTTCAATTTAGGGCATGATTGTGTTTTTCTAATGGAATGTGGGTGAGCTTGAATATCAATCATTTGTTGAAATCGTTTGAAACGTCCTCCTTATTGTTTTATTTTTTTTGGAATGCTTTATTGGTTGAAATAATCACCAATTATATACAAAGCATACATCTTTTATTTATAAATTTATAACCTAGTTAAATTAATGATATCTTGAACAAGTTTCTCATCTTTCACGCGGTGAAACATATTTAACTATACAATGAAACACTTTTAACTTTGTTTGTATAACACGTTTTATTTAATGTGACTGCAGTTTCGACAAATTTAGCTTGTCATTATCAAACATGGAGTTTCCATGTTTGATAATGACAAGCTAAATTTGTCGAAACTGCAGTCACATTAAATAAAACGTGTTATACAAACAAAGTTAAAAGTGTTTCATTGTGTAATTAACATGTATAACGAAGTAGAAGCCTCCACAATACAATATTTAACTATGATTTAATAAAGAAAACACTTGGTTAAATTTCACTAATATTTTGGTTTTTTATTCCAACTAGTTTCGACTTTGAGTCATTCGCAAGGAGTACAGGAAATTACATTTTTACAAA
The DNA here is from genome assembly GCA_932526585.2 of Philonthus cognatus. Taxonomy (NCBI): domain Eukaryota; kingdom Metazoa; phylum Arthropoda; class Insecta; order Coleoptera; family Staphylinidae; genus Philonthus; species Philonthus cognatus. The sequence continues at coordinate 66,822,953 of OW052247.1, read as the reverse complement.
CATTATATACAAGAGAAATCCAGAAAGCAATAAAACAGGGAAAACCAATTGTTAATGACATCGAAGATCTGTGGAGCTCACCCATCATGACAGCCCTTATTGCTTAACCATAACATTTAAATTAACCTCTCTTGTATATAATGTTTGTAAAAATGTAATTTTCTGTACTCCTTGAGAATGACTCAAAGTCGAAACTAGTTGGAATAAAAAACCAAAATATTAGTGAAATTTAACCAAGTGTTTTCTTTATTAAATCATAAATTAATGATGTAAACCAGTGATGAGCAAAATTTAAAAGCAGTATATTAAAACGTGTATTCTGAACATCACATCAGATCAGTGTTTAGTACGCGTGGCGCATGAAGTAAAATTTCGAGTTTAGAAAAGCCTGAAAATTTGGTTTGTTCGCTCCGCGCTACGCGACCAAACCAAATTTTCAGGCTTTTCTAAACTCGAAATTTTACTTCATGCGCCACCGGTACAAAACACTGATTCGATGTAAAGTTTAGCGGTGTGTTTTAAACTTCGCAATATGTCAGTGTTTTGTACCGGTGGCGCATGAAGTAAAATTTCGAGTTTAGAAAAGCCTGAAAATTTGGTTTGGCCGCTCCGCGCTTCGCGCTACGCGACCAAACCAAATTATCAGGCTTTTCTAAACTCGAAATTTTACTTCATGCTTAACCTGGGAGTGGAAAACACTCGTTTAAGACTTCAAATTAAACTATTTTCAAAAACGAATGATTATCTGAAAAATTACAGCTCATGCATAGATGTATGTATTAAAAAAAAAATCCCAATATTTTTACCAAATACATATTTTCATATACTTTATACGCTGAAAATCTTCAGATATTCGTTGTTTTACAAATATTTCAAATTATACTTTCAAACGAGTGTTTCCCAATCCCAGATTAAGCATGAAGTAAAATTTCGAGTTTAGAAAAGCCTGAAAATTTGGTTTGGTTTCCTAAGAAAACACACTTTGGCAAAATTTTGAATTTGCGCACTTAAAACGCTTCCTTGATTAAATTTCTTAATCGATTGGATTAAATCAAAACGTATTTGAATCAACATTAACCCTTTCAGCCCTGACGGTGACATTTGCCATCACTAAAATTTGGTAAATATACTGGGAATTTTTCTTTTAAAAATTCAAACACCCGACGCCCTAAGGGGCAACAAGGGATAGCAGAAGAAGAGAAGAAGAGAAAAATTCAAACATTAATACATAAGCTATAATTTTTCCGATAATCGTTCGTTTTTAAAATAGTTCAATTTGAAGTCTTAAACGAGTGTTTTCCACTCCCAGGTTAAGCATGAAGTAAAATTTCGAGTTTAGAAAAGCCTGGAAATTTGGTTTGGTCGCGTAGCGCGAAGCGCGGAGCGGCCAAACCAAATTTTCAGGCTTTTCTAAACTCGAAATTTTACTTCATGCGCCACGCGTACTAAACACTGATGAAATGTGATGTTGAGAATACACGTATTTAGCATAATGCTTTAGTAGAATATTTTAAACTTCACCTAAAATCAGCGTTTTATACGCGTGGCGCATGAAGTAAAATTTCGAGTTTAGAAAAGCCTGAAAATTTGGTTTGGTCGCGTAGCGCTGCGCGCTACACGACCAAACCAAATTTTCAGGCTTTTCTAAACTCGAAATTTTACTTCATGCTTAACCTCGGAGTGGAAAACACTCGTTTAAGACTTCAAATTAAACTATTTTAAAAAACGAACGATTATCGGAAAAATTACAGCTCATGCATAGATGTATGTATTTTTAAAAGAAAAATTCCCAGCACGTTTACCAAATTTTAGTGGTAACAAATGTCGCCGTCAGGGCTGAAAGGGTTAATGCCAATTCAAATATATTTTGATTTAATCCAATCGGTTGAGAAATTTAAGCAAGATAACGTTTAAAGTGCGCAAAGTGAACATTTTGCAAAAATGTGTTTTCCTAGGAAAACGTTTCAAAAAATAAATATTTTTAAGATAATTGAAATTCCTTATAAAACCCTATGTTTAGAATATAATGAGCTTTAATTTTAGTTTCAGTGCATTTTTGTGAATTAAAAATTGTGCTTAGTATAACCGTTTAAAGTGAGAAGTTTCATGTAAATCGACTTTTTTAAATAGTTTTATTTTGAACTGGGTGTGTTAATAATTTTTTTCCAAGAAAAATAAGTACACTATGTTAGTGCAAATATTATTGAGAATGTATATGAATTTTTTTATATTTTTTTTTAAATAATTTTTTTTTATAAAAATTCAGATTTTCCAATGGAAAAAAAAGGTCAATTTTCGATTGAAAATTTTTAATTTTTATAAAAATCTCAAAAAAATCACATACATTCTTAACAACATCGGAAACAATGTAAGCTACTTAGTTTCCCAAGAAAAAAATGTTTACACCCATTTTCGCAACCTTTAATAACGATTGAAAATCAATAAATCCACAAAAGTCTAACTTTGAGCGCTTGTACTAAGCGCAATTTTTAATCCAGTAAAAACTGCTGTACCTCAAATTAAAGATTGTTTAATGCCGATTTAAATCCTTTTTGATTTAATCCAATCGGTTAAGAAATTTAAGCAAATAAACGTTTTAAGTGCGCAAAGTGAAAATTTCGCAATAGTATATTTTCTTAGGAAAATGTTACAAAAAATGAAAATTTCTTAAGATAATTGAAATTTCTTGTAAAACCCCATGGTTAGAATATAATGACCTTTAATTTTAGTTTCAGTGTATTTTTGTGACTTAAAAATTGTGTTTAGTACAAGCTCTTCAAGTGAGAAGTTTCATGTGAATCGATTCTTTGAAATAGTTTTATTTTGAACTGGGTGTGTTAATAATTTGTTTCTGGAAAAAATATACACATTATGTTAATACTAACATTATTGAGAATGCATGTGAATTTTTTCAGATTTTTTAAAAATAAAAATTTTTTTAGAAAAATTGAAATTTTCGCGTGGAAAAAAGTCGATTTTTGATTGAAAATTTTTAATTTTTTAAAAATCGCAAAAAAATCACATACATTCTTAACAGCATCGGAAACAATGTAAGCTACTTAGTTTTTCTAGAAAAAAATGTTTACACCCATTTTCACAACCTTTAATAACGATGGAAAATCAATAAATCCACAAAAGTCTAACTTTGAGCGCTTGTACTAAGCGCAATTTTTAATCCAGTAAAAACTGCTGAAGCTCAAATTAAACCTTGTTTAATGCCGATTCAAATACTTTTTGATATAATCCAATCGATTAAGAAATTTAAGCAAGAAAACGTTTAAAGTGCGCAAAGTGAACATTTTGCGATAACGTGTTTTCTTAGGAAAATGTTACAAAAAATAAACATTTTTTAAGATAATTGAAATTCCTTGTAAGACATCATATATAGAATATAATGACCTTTCATTTTAGTTTCAGTGCATATTTGTGACTTAAAAATTGTGTTTAGTACAAGCGTTTAAAGTGCAAAGTTTCATGGAAATCGATTTTTTTAAATAGATTTATTTTGAACTGGGTGTGTTAATAATTATTTTCTAGGAAAAATACACACATTATGTTAGTACTGACATTATTGAGAATGCATGTGAATTTTTTCAGATTTTTTTAAAAATAAAATTTTTCTTACAAAAATTGAAATTTTCGTATGGGGCAGGCATGGAAAAAAGTCGATTTTCGATTGAAAATTTTCAATTTTTTTAAAAATCTCAAAAAAATCATGTACATTCTTAACAACATCGGAAACAATGTAAACTATTAGTGTTCCTAAAAAAAAAAAAATGTTTACATCCATTTTCGCAACTTTTATTAACGATAGAAAATCAATAAATCTACAAAAGTCTAACTTTAAGCGCTTGTACTAAGCGCAATTTTTAATTCAGTAAAAACTGCTGAAAGCTCAAATTAAACCTTGTTTAATACCGATTCAAATACTTTTTGATTTAATCCAATCGGTTAAGAAATTTAAGCAAGACAGCGTTTTAAGTGCGCAAAGTGAAAATTTTGTCAAAGTATGTTTTCTTAGGAAAAAGTTACAAAAAATGAATATTTTTTAAGATAATTGAAATTCCTTATAAAACACCATGTTTAGAATATAATGACCTTTCATTTTAGTTTCAGTGCATTTTTGTGACTTAAAAATTGTGTTTAGTACAAGCGGTAAAAGTGAGAAGATTTATGTAAATCGAATTTTTAAAATGGTTTTATTTTGAACTGGGTGTGTTAATAATTTTTTTCTGGAAAAAATACACACTTTATGTTAGTACTAACATTATTGAGAATGCATGTGAATTTTTTCAGATTTTTTTAAAAATAAAAATTTTCTTAGAAAAATTGAAATTTTCGTAAGAGAAAAAAAAAGATCGATTTTCTATTGAAAATTTTTAATTTTTTAAAAATCGCAAAAAAATCACATACATTTTTAACAATATCGGAAACAATGTAAGCTACTTAGTTTCCCCAGAAGAAAATGTTTACACCCATTTTCGCAATTTTTAATAACGATAGAAAATCAATAAATCCACAAAAGTCTAACTTTGAGCGCTTGTACTAAGCGCAATTTTTAATCCAGTAAAAACTACTGTACCGCAAATTAAAGCTTGTTTAATGCCGATTCAAATCCTTTTTGATTTAATCCAATCGGTTAAGAAATTTTAGCAAGAAAGCGTTTTAAGTGCGCAAAGTCAAAATTTTGCAAGAGTGTGTTTTCTTAGGAAAACGTTACAAAAAATGAATATTTTTTAAGCTAATTGAAATTCCTTATAAAACCCCATGTTTAGAATGTAATGAGCTTTAATTTTAGTTCCAGTGCATTTTTGTGACTAAAAAATTGCGTTTAGTACAAGCGCTTCAAGTGAGAAGTTTCATGTAAATCGATTTTTTTAAATATTTTTATTTTAAACTGGGCGTGTTAATAATTTTTTTCTGGGCAAAATAAATACATTATGTTGATACTAACATTATTGAGTATGCATGTGAATTATTTCCGATTTTTTTAAAAATAAAAATTTTCTTATAAAAATTGAGTTTTTCGCAAGGAGTGAGTATGGAAAAAAGTCGATTTTTAATTGAAAATTTTTAATTTTTCAAAAATCTAAAAAAAATCACGTATATTCCTAACAACATCGTAAACAACGTAAGCTACTTAGTTTCCCTAGAAATAAATGTTTACACCCATTTTTGCAACCTTTAATAACGAAAGAAAATCAATAAATCCACAAAAGTCTAACTTTGAGCGCTTGTACTAAGCGCAATTTTTAATCAAGTAAAAACTGTTGTACCTCAAATTAAAGCTTGTTTAATGCCAATTCAAATCTTTTTTGATTAAATCCAATCGGTTTAGGAATTTAAGCAAGAAAGCGTTTTAAGTGCACAAAGTGAACATTTTGCCAAAGTGTGTTTTCTGAGGAAAATGTTATAAAAAATAAATATTTTTTAAGATAACTGAAATTCCTTATAAAACACCATGCTTAGAATATAATGACCTTTCATGTTAGTTTCAGTGCTTTTTAGTGACTTAAAAATTGTGTTTAGTACAAGCGTTTAAAGTGAGATGATTTATGTAAATCGAATTTTTAAAATGGTTTTATTTTGAACTGGGTGTGTTAATAATTTTTTTCTGACAAAAATAAACACATTATGTTAATACTACCATTATTGAGAATACATGTGAATTTTTTTAGATTTTTTTTTAAATAAAAATTTTCTTATAAAAATTGAAATTTTCCTAAGGGGCATGGAAAAAGTCGATTTTTCGATTGAAAATTTTCAATTTTTTTAAAAATCTCAAAAAAATCATATACGTTCTTAACAGCATCGGAAACAATGTAAGCTATTAGTTTCCCTAAAAAAAAAAATGTTTACACCCATTTTCGCAACCTTTAATAACGATAGAAAATCAATAAAACCACAAAAGTCTAACTTTGAGCGCTTATACTAAGCGCAATTTTGAATCCAGTAAAAACTGCTGTACCTCAAATTAAAGCTTGTTTAATGCCGATTTAAATCCTTTTTGATTTAATTCAATCGGTTAAGAAATTTAAGCAAGAAAACGTTTTAAGTGCGCAAAGTGAAAATTTTGCAGAAGTGTGTTTTCTTAGGAAAATGTTACAAAAAATAAATATTTTTAAAGATAATTGAAATTCCTTATAAAACACCATGTTTAGAATATAATGACCTTTAATTTTAGTTTCGGTGCATCTTTGTGACTAAAAAATTGTGTTTAGTACAAGCGCTTCAAGTGAGAAGTTTCATGTAAATCGATTCTTTTAAATAGTTTTATTTTGAACTGGGTGTGTTAATAATTTTTTTCTGGAAAAAATAAACACATTATGTTAATATTAATATTATTGAGAATGCATGTGAATTTTTTCAGATTTTTTTAAATAATAAAAATTTTCTTATAAAAATTGAAATTTTCCCATGGAAAAAAGTCGATTTTTGATTGAAAATTTTCAATTTTTTTTAAAAATCTTAAAAAAATCGTATACATTCTTAACAACATCAGAAACAATGTAAGCTATTAGTTTCCCTAAAAAAAATGTTTACACCCATTTTCACAACCTTTAATAACGATAGAAAATCAATAAATCCACATAAGTCTAAATTTGAGCGCTTATACTAAGCGCAATTTTTAATCCAGTAAAAACTGCTGCACCTCAAATTAAAGCTTGTTTAATGCCAATTCAAATTCTTTTTGATTTAATCCAATCGGTTAAGAAATTTAAGCAAGAAAACGTTTTAAGTGCGCAAAGTGAAAATTTTGCAAAAGTGTGCTTTCTTAGGAAAATGTTACAAAAATAATAATTTCTTAAGATAATTGCAATTCCTTATACAACTCCATGTTTAGAATATAAAGAACTTTAATTATAATTTCAGTACATCTTTGTGACTTTAAAATTGTGTTTAGTACAAGCGTTTAAAGTGAGAAGTTTCTTGTAAATCGATTTATTTAAATAGTTTTATTTTGAACTGGGTGTGTTTATAATTTTTTTCTGCAAAAAATAAACACATTATGTTAGTACTAACATTATTGAGAATGCATGTGAATTTTTTTCAGATTTTTTTAAAAATAAAAATTTTCTTAGAAAAATTGAAATTTTCGTAAGGGGTGGAAAAAAGTCGATTTTTGATTGAAAATTTTTAATACTTTAAAAATCTCAAAACAATCACATATATTCCTAACAACATCGTTAATAACGTAAGCTACTTAGTTTCCCTAGAAAAAAATGTTTTCACCCATTTTCGCAACCTTTAATAACGATAGAAAATCAATTAATCTACAAAAGTCTAACTTTGAGCGCTTGTACTAACCGCAATTTTTGATCTAGTAAAAACTGCTGTACCTCAAATTAAAGCTTGTTTAATGCCGATTTAAATCCTTTTTGATTTAATCCAATCGGTTAAGAAATTTAAGCAAAAAAACGTTTTAAGTGCGCAAAGTGAAAATTTTGCAAAAGTGTGTTTTCTTAGGAAAATGTTACAAAAAATAAATATTTTTAAAGATAATTGAAATTCCTTATAAAACACTATGTTTAGAATATAATGACCTTTAATTTTAGCTTCGGTGAATCTTTGTGACTAAAAAATTGTGTTTAGTACAAGCGCTTCAAGTGAGAAGTTTCATATAAATCGATTTTTTTAAATAGTTTTATTTTGAACTGGGTGTGTTAATAATTTTTTTCTGGAAAAAATAAACACATTATGTTAATACTAACATTATTGAGAATGCATGTGAATTTTTTCAGATTTTTTTAAAAATAAACATTTTCTTATAAAAATTGAAATTTTCGTAAGGGGTGGGTATGGAAAAAAATCGATTTTCGATTGAAAATTTTCAATTTATTTAAAAATCTCAAAAAAATTACATACATTCTTAACAACATCGGAAACAATGTAAGCTATTAGTTTCCCTACAAAAAAAATGTTTACACCTATTTTTGCAACCTTTAATAACGATAGAAAATCAATAAATCGACAAAAATCTAACTTTAAGCGGTTGTACTAAGCGCAATTTTTAATCCAGTAAAAACTGCTGTACCTCAAATTAAAGCTTGTTTAATGCTGATTCAAATCCTTTTTGATTTAATCCAATCGGTTAATAAATTTAAACAAGAAAGCGTTTTAAGTGCGCAAAGTGAAAATTTTGCTAAAGTATGTTTTCTTAGGAAAATGTTACAAACAATGAATATTTTAGAAAATAATTGAAATTCCTTATAATACACCATGTTTAGAATATAATGACCTTTAATTTTAATTTCAGTACATCTTTGTGACTTTAAAATTGTGTTTAGTACAAGCGTTTAAAGTGAGAAGTTACATGTAAATCGATTTTTTTAAATAGATTTATTTTGAACTGGGTGTGTTAATAATTTTTTTCTGGGAAAAATAAATACATTATGTTAATACAAAAATTATTGAGAATGCATGTGAATTATTTCAGATTTTTTTAATAATAAAAATTTTCTTAGAAAAATTGAAATGTTCATGGAAAAAAGTCGATTTTTGATTGAAAATTTTTAATTTTTTAAAAATCTCGAAAAAATCACATATATTCCTAACAACATTGTCAACAACTTAATCTACTTATTTTCCCTAAAAAAAAAATGTTTACACCCATTTTTGCAACCTTTAATAACGATAGAAAAACAATAAATCTACAAAAGTCTAACTTTGAGCGCTTGTACTAAGCGCAATTTCTAATCCAGTAAAAACTACTGTACCTCAAATTAAACCTTGTTTAATGCTGATTTAAATACTTTTTGATTTAATCCAATCGGTTGAGAAATTTAAGCAAGAAAACGTTTTAAGTGCGCAAAGTAAAATTTTGCCAAAGTGTGTTTTCTCAGGAAAGAGTTAAGAAAATATAAAATTTTTAAGGTAACAGAAATTTGTTGTAGAAGAATGTATTAAGAGTAAAATAAGCTTTGATTTGAGTTTAGGTGCATTTCTGTGACTTAAAAAATGTGTTTAGTATAACCGTTCAAAGTTTCATGCAAATCGATTTTTTTAAATACATTTATTTTGAACTAGATGGGTTGATTATTTTTTTATGAGAAAAGTAAACACACTACGTTGGTACTAACATTGTTAAGAATGTATGTGATTTTTTTCAGATTTTTAAAAAAATAAATTTTTTTTGCAAAAAATTGAAATTTTTCGAAGGGTATAGAAAAAAGTTGATTTTCCAGTAAAAATTGTTATTTTTTTAAAAAAATCTAAAAAAAATCACTAACATATTTAACAACATCAGAAATAACGTAAGCTACTTAATTTCCTTAAAAAAATGTGTACACTAATTTTTAGCAACCTTCAATAACGATAGATAATCAATAAATCCACAAAAATCTAACTTTGAGCGCTTGTGCTAAGCGAAATTTTTAAGCCAGTAAAAATTGCTGTACCTCAAATTAAAGCTTGTTGAATGCCGATTCAAATACTTTTTGATTTAATTCAATCGGTTAAGAAATTTAAGCAAAAAAGCGTTTTAAAGTGCGCAAAGTAAACATTTTGCAATTTGGGTTTTCTTCGGAAAGGGTTAAGAAAATATTAAATTTTTAAGATAACTGAAATTTGTTGTAATAGAATGTGTTGAGAATAAAATAAGGTTTGGTTTGAGTTTAGGTACATTTCTGTGACTTGAAAAATGTGTTTAGTATAAACGTTCAAAGTGAGAAGTTTTATGCAAATTGATTTTTTTAAATACATTTATTTTGAACTAGGTGGGTTGATTATTTTTTTCTGAGAAAAGTAAACACACTACGTTGGTATTAAGATTGTTAAGAATGTATGAGATTTTTCTCAGATTTTTAAAAAAATAAGAAAAATTTCCAAAAAATTTAAATTTTCCGAAGGGTAGGTATGGAAAAAAGTTGATTTTCCAGTAAAAATTGTTATTTTTTTAAAAAATCTAAAAAAAATCACTAACATACTTAACAACATCAGAAATAACGTAAGCTACTTAGTTTCCTTAAAACAAAAATGTTTACACCAATTTTTCGCAACCTTTAATAACGATAGAAAATCAATAAATCCATAAAACTCTAACTTTGAGCGCTTGTGCTAAGCGCAATTTTTAATCCAGTAAAAACTGGTGTACCTCAAATTAAAGCTTGTTTAACGCCGATTCAAATACTTTTTGATTCAATTCAATCCGTTGAGAAATTTAAGCAATAAAGCGTTTTAAAATGCGCAAAGTAAACATTTTGCAATTTGGGTTTTCTTCGGAAAGGGTCAAGAAAATGTTAAATTTTGAAGATAACTGAAATTTGTTGTAATAGAATGTGTTGAGAATAAAATAAGGTTTGGTTTGAGTTTAGATGCATTTCTGTGACTTGAAAAATGTGTTTAGTATAAGCGTTCAAAGTAAGAAGTTTCATGCAAATCGATTTTATTAAATACTTTTATTTTGAACTAGGTGTGTTAACAATTTTTTTCTGGGAAAAATAAACACTTTACGTCATTACTAACATTGTTAAAAATGTATGTGAACTTTTTCAGATTTTTAAAAAAAATAAAAAAATGTTTGCAAAAAATTGAAATTTTTGTAAGGAAAAAAGCTGATTTTCTAGAAAAAATTGTTAATTTTTAAAAATCTAAATAAAAAAAAACACGAACTACTTAATAACATCAGAAACAACGTAAGCTACTTAGTTTCTTTAAAAAAATGTTTACACCAATTTTTCGCAACCTTTAGTAACGGCAGAAAATCCAAAATCCACTAAAGTCTAACTTTGAGAGCTTGTGCTTAGCGCAATTTTAAATCCACTAAAAACTGTTGTGCCTCAAATTAAAGCTTGTTTTATGCCGAATCAAATACCTTTTAATTAGATCCAATCGGTTAAGAAATGTAAACAAGAAAACGTTTTAAGTGCGTAAAGTGAACATTTTGTAAAAGTCGGTTTTCTTAATAAAATGTTAAAAAAAAAAAAATTATATGATTGCAAATCGTTATAAAACATCTTGTTAAGGATAGAATAAGCTTTAATTTGAGTTTTGGCCCATTATTGTAACTTAAAAATTGGGTTTAGTACAGCCGTTTAAAGTGAGAAGTTTCATGCAAATCAATTTTTTTTAATACTTTTATTTTGAACTAGGTGTGTTGATTATTTTTTTCTGGGAAAAATAAACACACTACGTTGGTACTAACATTGTTAAGAATGTATGTAAATTTTTTCAGATTTAAAAAAAATAATAAAAATGTTTCCAAAAAATTGAAATTTTTGTAAGGGGTATGGAAAAAAACTGATTTTCAAGAAAAAATTGTTAATTTTTTAAAAATTTAAAAAAAATCACGAACATACTTAATAACATCAGAAACAACGTAAGCTATTTAGTTGCCCTAGAAAAAAATGTTTACGCCCATTTTTGCAACCTTTAATAACGGTAGAAAATCAATAAATCCACAAAAATATAACTTTGATCGCTTGTACTAAGCGCAATTTTTAATCCACTAAAAACTGTTTTACCTCAAATTAAAGCTTGTTTTATGCTGAATCAAATATTTTTTAATTTAATCCAATCGGTTAAGAAATGTAAACAAGAAAACGTTTTAAGTGCGCAAAGTGAACATTTTGTAAAAGTGGGTCTTCTTAATAAAAAGTTTAAAAAATATATTTTTTTTAAGATGATTGCAATTGGTTATAAAACATCTTATTTAGGATAAAATGAGTTTTAATTTGAGTTTCGGTGCATTATTGTGACTAGAAAATTGTGTTTAGTACAAGCGTTTAAAGTGAGAAGTTTCATGCAAATCAATTTTTTTTTAATGTTTTTATTTTGAACTAGGTGTGTTGATTATTTTTTTCTGGAAAAAATAAACACACTACGTTGGTACTTACATTGTTAAGAATTTTTTCAGATTCTTAAAAAAAGTAAAAAATGTTTCAAAAAAATTGAAATTTTTGTAAGGAAAAAGCTGATTTTCGAGTAAAAATTATTAATTTTTTAAAAATCTAAAAAAAATCACGAACATACTTAATAACATCAAAAACAATGCAAGCTACTTGGTTTCCGTAGAAAAAAATGTTTACACTAATTTTTCGCAACCTTTAGTAACGGCAGAAAATCCAAAATTCACTAAAGTCTAACTTTAAGAGCTTGTGCTTAGCGTAATTTTAAATCCACTAAAAACTGTTGTACCTTAAATTAAAGCTTGTTTTATGCCGAATCAAATACCTTTTAATTCAATCCAATATCCAATCGGTTAAGAAATGTGAACAAGAAATCGTTTTAAGTGCGCCAAGTGAACATTTTGTAAAAGTGGGTTTTCTTAGGAAAAGGTTAAGAAAATACAAAATTTTTAAGATGATTGCAATTCGTTGTAAACCATCGTGTTAAGAATAAAATAAGTTTTAATTTGACTTCTGGCGCATTATTGTGACTTGAAAATTGTGTTTTGTACAACCGTTTAAAGTAAGAAGTTTCATGCAAATCAATTTTTTTTAATTCATTTATTTTGAACTAGGTGTGTTGATTATTTTTTTCTGGGAAAAATAAACACACTACGTTGGTACTAACATTGTTAAGAATGTATGTGAATTTTTTCAGATTCTTAAAAAAAATAAAAAATGTTTCCAAAAAATTGAAATTTCTGTAAGGGGTGGGTATGGAAAAAAGCTGATTTTCGAGGAAAAATTTTTAATTTTTTAAAATTCTAAAAAAAATCACGAACATACTTAATAACAATAGAAACAATGCAAGCTACTTAGTTTCCGTAGAAAAAAATGTTTACACCAATTTTTCGCAACCTTTAGTAACGACAGAAAATCCAAAATCCACTAAAGTCTAACTTTGAGAGCTTGTGCTTAGCGTAATTTTAAATCCACTAAGAGCTGTTGTACCTTAAATTAAAGCTTGTTTTATGCCGAATCAAATACCTTTTAATTTAATCCAATCGGTTGAGAAATGTAAACGAGAAAACGTTTTAAGGGCGCAAAGTGAACATTTTGTAAAAGTGGGTTTTCTTAGGAAAAAGTTAAGAAAATAAAAAATTTTTAAGATGATTGCAATTCGTTGTAAAACATCGTGTTTAGAATAAAATAAGCTTTAATTTGACTTCTGGCGCATTATTGTGACTTAAAAATTGTGTTCTGTACAACCGTTTAAAATGAGAAGTTTCATGCAAATCATTTTATTTTAATAATTTTATTTTAAACTGTGTGTGTTAGTTATTTAAAAAAAAACACTCCGTTGGTACCAATACTGTTGAGAATGTATCTGAATTTTTTCAGGTTTTTTAAAAAATAAAAATTTTCTGCTAAAAATTGAGATTTTCGTAAAGAAAAAAAAAAAGATTTTTAAGTGAAAATTTTTATTTTTTAATAAACTTCAAAAAAATCACTTGCATACTTTAGAGTTTTATAAACTATCTTGTGTATCAATTTTTTTAAGAAAAAAATATTTACACCGACTTTTTTCCGCTTTTACATACTTTTAAAGCATTTCTACAAAATAACACCAAATCCCTAAAATTTCGAGTATTTTATTTTATTTAACCGCTGGTTTTTTTTATTTAAGTGCCTCAATATTATTTAAACGGGTGTCTCCACTCCGGGATTAATCATGAAATAAATTTTTGGAGTTTAGAAAAACCTGAAAATTTGGACACTTTTAAAGCATTTTTTAAAAAATAAAAATTTTCTGCTAAAAAATGAGATTTTCGTAAAGAAAAAAAAAAAGATTTTTAAGTGAACATTTTAATTTTTTAATAAACTTCAAAAAAATCACTTGCACACTTTAGAGTTTTATAAACTATCTTGTGTATCAATTTTTCTAAGAAAAAAATATTTACACCGACTTTTTTCCGCTTTTACAAACTTTTAAAGCATTTCTACAAAATAACACCAAATCCCTAAAATTTCGAGTATTTTATTTTATTTAACCGCTGGTTTTTTTTATTTAAGTGCCTCAATATTATTTAAACGGGTGTCTCCACTCCGGGATTAATCATGAAATAAATTTTTGGAGTTTAGAAAAACCTGAAAATTTGGACACTTTTAAAGCATTTTTTAAAAAATAAAAATTTTCTGCTAAAAAATGAGATTTTCGTAAAGAAAAAAAAAAAAGATTTTTAAGTGAACATTTTAATTTTTTAATAAACTTCAAAAAAATCACTTGCACACTTTAGAGTTTTATAAACTATCTTGTGTATCAATTTTTCTAAGAAAAAAATATTTACACCGACTTTTTTCCGCTTTTACAAACTTTTAAAGCATTTCTACAAAATAACACCAAATCCCTAAAATTTCGAGTATTTTATTTTATTTAACCGCTGGTTTTTTTTTTTATTTAAGTTCCTCAATATTATTTAAACGGGTGTTTCCACTCCTGGATTAATCATGCCGCTTTTACAAACTTTTAAAGCATTTCTACAAAATAACAAGAAATCCCTAAAATTTCGAGTATTTTAATTTATTTAACCGCGGTTTTTTTTTTTATTTAAGTGCCTCAATATTATTTAAACACGTGTTTCCACTCCTGGATTAATCATGAAGTAAATATTTCAAGTTTAGAAAAACCTGAAAATTCGGATTGATCGCGGAGCGTGATTTCTAATTGTTGTTTTGAAATCTATTTTAAGAAATAGATAATAAAAATATGAATAATTCCCCATCTACTTTATTAGAACTGATAACATTTTAAAATACCATCATCCTCTTATCATTTCGATAAACACAATTCAATTTGTTGAACCGTGAAAATACTCAATATCGTGTTTTGTGTATAAACTGTGCACATGGCCTTCTTAGAAAGAAACTTTTGGGATAGAACAAGGTATGAACTAAAATACGTGTGTGTATATTTATAAAGAAGAGGATGTTATTCAATCGTCGATTAACTTGAACTTAGATTCCTTTAAACTATATTTTAATCATAATCACACAACGATAAAAATCCAATATTATTCGTGATTGCGAGAGAGTGTAAAATGTTTGTAAACTTTAATATGTATCGTATGTTCAATAAAATAAAACCTCAAGAATGCTATGAAATATATTGTAGGTTGGCAACTCTGAAATTATACGTTATAATTATTATGTCTGACGTTTCATATGGCAGTTCCTAAAGAGTGTAGCCAAGATAAATTTTAAAACTCATTTAAGTGCATTTTGAACTTCACTTTAAATCAGTGTTTTATACGCGTGGCGCATGAAGTAAAATTTCGAGTTTAGAAAAGCCCAGAAAATTTGTCTCGGGTCGCTGCGCGACCCTCGACAAATTTTCACGGGGCTTTTCTAAACTCGAAATTTTACTTCATGCTTAGTCTGGGAGTGGAAAACACTCGTTTAAAGCTTTAAATTGAACTTGAAAAAAAAACAAGGAATATCTAAACATTTATAAAAGTCCCGATAATGTTCGCAGTTTATACAAACATTATAGTAATTTTATAGAGGGAGTTTTTCTTTTAAGCATACGTATTCCAAATTCAGCCTATTTTCTGTAAATCATTAGATATTCCTTGTTTTTTTTTAAGTTTAATTTGAAGCGTTAAACGAGTGTTGTCCACTCCCAGACTAAGCATGAAGTAAAATTTCGAGTTTAGAAAAGCCCCGTGAAAATTTGTCGAGGGTCGCGCAGCGACCCGAGACAAATTTTCTCGGGGCTTTTCTAAACTCGAAATTTTACTTCATGCGCCACGCGTACAAAACACAGATGTTAAGTGAAGTTCGAATATACATAAATTTCACGATAATTGATTGTTTTATACGCGTGGCGCATGAAGTAAAATTTCGAGTTTAGAAAAGCCACGAGAAAATTTGTCTCGGGTCGCTGCGCGACCCTCGACAAATTTTCACGGGGCTTTTCTAAACTCGAAATTTTACTTCATGCTTAGTCTGGGAGTGGACAACACTCGTTTAAAGCTTCAAATTGAACTCTTTTAAAAATCAACGAATGTCAGTAAGTTTACAGCTTATGCATGTTTACCTAAAGTTTACCATGAAGTAACCACACTTATATTCAGCGCGCATTTGTGACGTAAGCGATCTCTACCCCCACTCTAAAATCTTCGATTCTGTCGATCCTTCTTACCGTATACTCAACCGTCCTTGGTCTTAGTTTGCCAAACCAAATGTTGTTGTTTTTTTAATTTCAACTAGCTTTGACTGGCACGATTTTTTTGATCACCATTCAAATTAAATTGGAGTGTGAATAATTAACGGCAGTTAACATATCTTCTCATTGATCACTTTTCTTTTTACTGATTAATAATATTTTTAGGCTTATTATCGGCGAGAATATAAAAAGAAATAGTAGTGAAACAAACCAATTATCAATATTGTAAACATGTTTCATCAAGTGATTAATGAGAGCCAAATTGAAAATATTTTTAGGGTTCCTCCAACTACAGTCGAAAGCGTAGAGGAGGGAACAGCTTTGGCCGAATGGATGAACGAACTGAAACCTAGTTACGAAGCGGAATGCATGATAACCCTTCAGTGCAAGTCGATCGCGGGGGAATTGGCCGATAAAGTTACTAATTTGGCTGCTATCACAACTTCAAGACTGAGATTATTGTTGTACTACAACGGATTAATCGAAAAAGAATTTGACAATTTGAAAAAGTAAGTAAAACTCGTAATCAGTTAACTCTTAGAATTATATTTAAACTTCAACCTCACTCTTTGCATTTTGGAGTCTTAGTTTCCCTTGAAGTTGGCTACGAGCCGCGCCTTGTATCTGTTATATATCTAATATTAGTTAGACGAAAAAGATAAGGAAAAGACAGCACCATTGGCTCGGGTCTCTGGGAATTTAATGTTATGCCCTTTGGTCTATGTAATGCTCCAGCGACTTATGGAGAATGTATTACGCGGACTGTCACGGAAAACCTGCTTAGTATATTTGGATGACATTATCATGTTTAGTAAGACGTTTGACCAACACCTTAAAAGTCTTGAAGGTGTATTTGAAAGACTTCGTACCGCTAACTTGAAGCTTAGCCTTAAAAAGTGTCATCTACTGCAAATCGAAGTTACATACTGTTACGGGTCGAAAACGCCAGTAGGACTTCTTATTATTAGAAAATTAATTCAGTTAAAATGTGTACATTGAGTTGCCTACATTATTCCGAAAGGGTGTAATTTAAAAGTTCGTAGTTGGCTGTGACCGGCAACAACTTCCGCCGTTGGCCGTCATTTAGGAAAACAAAAAAGGTTTGTTTAGCAAAGCGTCCGTCAAAACGGTAAAACGTAATTTTCTTCTCTATTGAGAATTAATTTTCTCACGAAGAGCTGTTCGCATTTAGAAGAATTACTTGTGTGGAATTCGTGTCTATATTGAGTGAGTTTTAGATTCCTTTTTGGAGCTGAATTTCCACTATCGGCTATCGCCGCTTTTGAAACCATTCGTACGGACGCGACTTGCGAAGACAATCGCATCGAAAATAGCTGCCGCCAACAACTAGGAGTAAGTTCATTAAAAATCTGTTTCGGATAGAATATTTTCTAAGGCCTTTCGAAATGTTTTAAATAGAGCTAACTTTAGCTAACATAGAGCTAACTTTAGCTAACACAGAGCTAACTTTAGCTAAAATAGAGCTGAACTTGAGCTAAAATTGAGCTGCATTGGCTACGTTCTGAGATAAGTTCTAATTGGAATTTGAAAGATTGTTTGGTGACTGGAATTTCACATTTGGCCGTTTCCTGGTCCGGACTTTTGCCGTACTGGAAGCTGTGAGACCGTCCTTCTGTGTCCTTCCTGCTTCATCTCTTCCGATAATATCTTACAGACTTGTAACTCCTCGTTTGTGAAATTTATCCAAACAAACTGTTCTAGAAGGTTCGAAATGGTTGAAATAATAGGTAGTCTAATTGAACAGAATTTTTTTCAGAAAATGAATCGTGGGAATTTCTTGAACTGTTTTCTCCATGGTATAAGTTTACCAGAATAATCTTTTCCTCCTTTGTATACATTATTGATATGTTTAACTCTCCGATCTTCATCTACGTCTGCTTCAAGTACTAGAACAGCAAATATCCCTTGCTTGCGATAACTGACAGATTTCATTTATTTTTGAAGGGAAGAGTGTAAATTGGGTTGACTATGTTACAATTAGAAATCGTAGCCAATCACATCGCACTCAATGCTTTGATGCGTCCCAGTACACATCAAACATAGGAAAATTAACATTGAGTACATTTTAGTATGTTCGGTGTTAAATAAAACTCTCTGTATATAATTTTTTTTCTTTTTGTACGCTTTAGGTAGAATTACACAGGTTGAACTGGATTATTAACTTATTATAACTGTCGCAAATCAATTAATTGCATACAATTAATAAATTGATTATTAATTGCAACTTACAAATTTGTAACGGTGTATTTATTAAATATCAATATCTTGCGTATGTGTTGTGGTTAGTTGACTACCTACTTGATCATGGACTATCGTCGTCGCTCATTTTACGAGTAGGTGGCGCTGTTAATATCTTTGGGTCGTACCTCTCCCTGAGGACACTGAGTTAGTCTTAGCTGAGCGGTGAGTATTCCGGTAGTCCCTACAACGTTACGGATAGATACATTATTCCGTAACGAACTTTTACGTTAGAACAAAGCAGCCCACGAACGTAACAATACCTCGGACATGTTGTATCAAAAGACGGTGTTGCAGTCGACCCGGCCAAAATCAAGGCTATAAAAGAGTGGCCAGTCCCTAGAGATAAACATGAGATCAGAAGCTTTTTAGGACTTTGCACTTATTATCGCCGATATGTGCCTGGATTTGCTAATGTAGCGAAATCACTGACAAAGCTAACGGAAGATGCACGAAAGTTTTTCTGGGACTAAGAATGCCAAAAAGCATTCGAAGACCTTAAAGAATTCCTGATTAGTGCTCCAATACAGTGCTATCCTTCACGACACGGAAAGTTTGTTTTAGACACAGATGCGAGCAACGTTGGAACTGGCGGAGTGCTGTCTCAAATGCAAGAGGGAGACGAAAAAGTGATTGGATACTCTAGCAAGGTCCTTTCAAAACCCGAAAGGAACTATTGTGTGACTCGAAGGGAATTGCTAGCGATAATAAAATCCATCGAGCACTATCACAAGTACTTATATGGAAGAAAATTCCTTTTGAGGGCGGATCACGCTGCTTTAAGATGGTTGCTACAATTTAAGAATCCAGAGGGACAAGTCGCTAGATGGATTGAGAGGCTACAACAATACGACTTTGACATTGAACATCGGGCAGGTAGAATACATTAAAACGACCCTGCCAGCTAGATTGTTGTCATTGTCGGAGATTGGAGGAAAAATCTGGAGTTGTGAATAAAAGTACTGTGACGGACGAATCTTGGTCCAACGAAGAATTGGAAAAGGATCAAGAGGCTGTCCCAGATTTAGGACTCCTGAAGACCTGGAAATTGGAGGGAACTCGCCCCCAATGGGAAGATGTGGCTAGTAAGACACCAACTTTAAAATCATATTGGTCTCATTGGAACTCGATTGGGATGAAGGATGGGGTCTTGGTGAGAAACCTAGAGAGCTCTGATGGAAGAACATCCGTATCGCAGATAATTCTTCCAGGGAATATAATTTCAGAAGTTCTGCAGCTGGTACATGATGGTGTTTCCGGGGGACATTTTGGTGTTAGGAAAACAACAGAGAAGGTCCGGGAGCGTTTCTGTTAGTCAGTCAGGAAATGTAAAGTATGTGCAGAAACCAAAGGTCCCTATAGAGCACCTCGAGCCCCAATGAGGAAGTATAATGTAGGGAGCCCTTTCGAACGTATAGCCATTGACGTTGCAGGCTCATTTCCAGAAACCGATAATAAATATTATACATCAAGTGAATTAAACACGATTTTATTCACGAAAAGATTTTTGATTTCACGAGCGCCTCGGCGCGAGTGAAATCATTTCTTCGAGTGAATAAAGGTGTTTAATTCACGTGGCGTATATATGTTTTTATTCAATTTTGACGAAATTGTAAAGAAAATGTACTTTAAATTTATTTTTAAATACATTTTTTAACTCACTAGTGACCTAAAAAAATTTTAGTTCACTAGTGAATAAAACCTTGTTTATTACGGTTGTTATGGAATTAATAATGTCGATTTAAATGAACAAAATTGAATAAAGGAAATAAATATATCGTGGTGTTGATGAACTATTTTACGAAGTAGACAGAGGCATACGCCTTACCAAATCAACTTGCAGCTACGATAGCAGATGTTCTTGTGAACGAACTGATATGTCGGTTTGGTGTCCCGTTGGAGATACATTCGGACCAGGGCAGGAATTTTGAAAGTGACCAAGAATTTATGTACACTCTTAGGTATCCAAAAAACTAGGACAACCCCTTTGCATCCACAATCTGACGGCATGGTGGAGAGAATGAATAGGACTATGGGAAAGTAGCTATCTAAAGTAGTGGCTGACCATCAGAAGGACTGGGACCAACATCTACAGCTATTTTTGCTTGAAAATAGATCTGCGGTTCATGAAAGTACAGGTTATAGTCCTGCAAGTGTTTTATTTGGAAGGGAACTCAGACTACCATGTGATTTAAAATTTGGATGCAAACCCGAGGAAGACTTAGCCGGAGACGATTATGTTTCAAAGCTAAGAAGGAAACTGGAGGATACTCACCAACGAGTAAGAAGGAATATCCAGGATGCGAGCGATAGAATGAAGGACCATTATGACATAAAAGGTAGCTAAGGAGGATATCAGGCCGGAAACTTAATATGGTTATATAACCCACGAAAGAAGAAAGGACTAGCTCTAAAACTACAACGGAATTGAAGGGGATCATACGAAGTACAGGGAGGGGCAGAAAAAGCTATCCGATTTCAAATCCCTTTTTCTCAGAAGAGGGAACAGGTAGAGTAGTGGGGTAAAAACCGTTAGAAAGCCGGTTTTATGTCATTTGTCATTAGTCAACATGCATTAAAACGTTTGAACAATGTCATATATCGCATCAAAAAGTATCCATCTGGAAAATCGATTGTAATCAATTTCAACCGATTAAGCCGTTATGACACTAACGATGTGGACGAGCAACAAATGTGCCAAATGACCAAGGAGTATGTGAACTCAGATAGCTCTGCGGCCGAGTTGGCGGGAAGCCGGAAGATCCGTAATGGTGTGACCAGGGAAGAAAGGAGAGATCTGTTCGCAATGCCCTCTGACTACGCACTGGCACATTGTGTAGGCAAGGATTTGCTTATAAAGAAAGGGATAGCGGCCGTATTTGGGAGGAAGTTTGGAGGTATGGGTTACCTCAAGAAACAGAATCCTGTGGTCGGAAAAGCACTAGAATTGGAAAGGGATGGACAGAAGATGTTTTATTTGGTTACAAAACAAACATCCTATCGATATGGCATGCGTTATGCGATTTGAAGATTCGGTTGAAAAACCACGGAGTCAACAAATTAGCTATACCAAAAATAGGATGTGGCCTGGATAATCTTAATTGGCCAGTGGTTAGAAACATTGTGGAAACCATATTCGATGGCACTGGAATTGAAGTCGTTGTGTGCTGTTACAATCCGCTACAAAAAGAGTTCCTTGTTACTTCTAGTAGTATACTGTACATCTTTAGAAATTCGTTGTTCAATTTGAAGCTTTAAACGAGTGTTTTCCACTCCCAGATTAAGCATGAAGTAAAATTTCGAGGTTAGAAAAGCCTGAAAATTTGGTTTAGTCGCATAGCCTTTGTAAAATGGTATAAATTTAGTAATCTAGAGTGATTCTTCAATTTGAAACATCTAAGAACGAGTGTTGTCCACTCCCAGACTAAGCATGAAGTAAAATTTCGAGTTTAGAAAAGCCCCGTGAAAATTTGTCGAGGGTCGCGCAGCGACCCGAGACAAATTTTCTGGGCTTTTCTAAACTCGAAATTTTACTTCATGCGCCCCGCGTATAAAACACTGATTTAAAGTAAAGTTAAAAATGCACTGAAAACCAATCCAACTTCGATATTTTTTCAAAATTAGATGTTTTCTTTCCTATCTATGCTGTAAACCTTTAGATATTCGTTGTTTTCTTGTAAAAAAACTTAGATTCCCTGTAGTCCTTCGGTCTCCTAAGACCATGATTGGTCCTTCGAGCTGTAGCCTTTGTAAAATGGTAATAAACTTAGTAATCTAGAGGGATCCTTCAGTTTCAAACTTCTAAGAACGAGTGTTGTCCACTTTCAGACTAAGCATGAAGTAAAATTTCGAGTTTAGAAAAGCCCCGTGAAAATTTGTCGAGGGTCGCGCTGGGCTTTTCTAAACTCGAAATTTTACTTCATGCGCCACGCGTATAAAACATTAAAATATTATGAAATTAAAATAATATACTGCTAAATCAATATTAAAAATAAACTGCTAACGCAGGATTAAGAAATAAATTGCTAAATAAGAATATTATGGATTTCATAATACTTCAGTGTTTTATACGCGTGGCGCATGAAGTAAAATTTCGAGTTTAGAAAAGCCCAGAAAATTTGTCTCGGGTCGCTGCGCGACCCTCGACAAATTTTCACGGGGCTTTTCTAAACTCGAAATTTTACTTCATGCTTAGTCTGGGAGTGGACAACACTCGTCTAAAGCTTCAAATTGAACTTTTTTGCAGCGATTGCATACGTATACTTTAAAGGAAAATTCCCTGTACAGTTTACATTTGTACAATCATTTATCGATTTGTAGAATTTATTGGTTTGTGCGAACCATATTGGATTGGGTTAATACGAGTATTTAATCAAATTTATTTTGTTGCAGCCAAAAGAAACATCGACTACCTCTAGCGCAAAGCCTGGTCGGCCTCCTCGAAGAAACCCTCCAGCGCTTCAACAAAAACCCAAAGATCCAAACGCAATGCAACCAACTGAAAACCTCAGGAAGCGAAGAAATCCCAAAACTCACAGCCCAACTGCACCTGGATTGGAACACCCTGTGCCGCCACACACTAATCACCGAAATCCAAAACCTCGTTAAAGGCCTGGAAGACCCAAAATCCGAATTGGACGTCCGCGCCAGACTCACCGCCCTCACCTCTATAGCGCTACACCATGAGAACTTAATCGAAATTTTGATTAACTTAGGTGCAGTACAAGTAGTGACAATAATTTGCGAGAAATGCGAGGGTTCTTCAGTGAGAGTTTTAGCGCTGCGCGCGCTTAGTACACTATGCGTGAACGCCGCTGCGATTCGTAAATTTGAAAGTTGCGAAGGGGTTGGGATCCTAGGCGATGTGATCACGGACGAAGCGCGGCCTGAACCTGAGAGGACTGAAGGGATAGCTCTGCTGGCGCAAATAACCGCACCTTGGATCGAAGA
Source organism: Philonthus cognatus (assembly GCA_932526585.2). NCBI lineage: Eukaryota > Metazoa > Arthropoda > Insecta > Coleoptera > Staphylinidae > Philonthus > Philonthus cognatus. The sequence goes on along the minus strand of OW052247.1, from coordinate 66,799,694 downwards.
CAATCACTCAGTGGCCGGTTTGCACAAGCAATCGAAACGCTTAGTGAAACACCTAACGAAAATCCTCCACTTGACGCGATGCTGTCAAACTGTGTTACTCTGCACGGCCGCTTTAGCAAACATAACAGCGATGGATGTAAAATGCGTGAAGTACCTAGTCCAACAAAACACCGTTGGTCTGCTGTTGGATACAATTAGAAATCACGGGGCTGGTGCTTCGATTTATTTGTTGGAGCAAGTGGCAACATTAATTGCTAACATGTCGGCTGTTGTTGAAGTTAGGTCGAGTTTAGCTAGTGATGGAGCCGCTGTGGCGTTGCTTTGTTTTTTGAAGTCGAGCTGTATGGATGATGAGGTGGTGAGGCGGTTGCAGCAGAAGTCGATTATTGGACTGTCGAGGTTGTGCGGTGAAGCTGAGGCGGCGAGGCAGGTTGTCGACAGGGGTGGGGTTGACAGGCTGGTGGAGCTGTGCAGGGAGAAGAAGGAGAGGTTCGATAGTGATGCGATTTTAGTTGCGGCCCTGGTGAGTATTTTCTTCTTCTTGAAGTAGATATCACGAACAACAAGAACCGAACAGAATTAGGGATAGCAATAATTGAATAATATCAACAATCGATTATTTTTATTCGAATTAAATTGATAGTCAAACGATCGTTCAAATGATTGCTGTAGAGACGGGAGGAAGCACAATGGGCCTAATGAGGCCTAAGTGCAGTGTAGAAATGCGCGCTCCCCAAAGAACCAGAACCAGATTGCTGTAGAGATCGTTCGAATAATATCTCGAGATATCATTTGAATAATCGATTGAGAGATGATTCAAATGAACGCTCGAGTAATCAGTCTCTCCGGCTAAGTCTTCTTCGGGTTTGCATCCAAATTTTAAATCACACGGTAGTCTGAGTTCCCTTCCAAATAAAACACTTGCAGGACTATAACCTGTACTTTCATGAACCGCAGATCTATTTGCAAGCAAAAATAGCTGTAGATGTTGGTCCCACTCCTTCTGATGGTCAGCCACTACTTTAGATAGCTACTTTCCCATAGTCCTATTCATTCTCTCCACCATGCCGTCAGATTGTGGATGCAAAGGGGTTGTCCTAGTTTTTTGGATACCTAAGAGTGTACATAAATTCTTGGTCACTTTCAAAATTCCTGCCCTGATCCGAATGTATCTCCAACGGGACACCAAACCGACATATCAGTTCGTTCACAAGAACATCTGCTATCGTAGCTGCAAGCAGTGGCAAACTTACGATTTTGCCGCCGGTAGGCTGAAATATTTTGCCGCCTATTCTCAGTGAGGAGCATCAGATGATATATTGACTGCGTTTCTTGACATTAAATGCCATTATTACTAAAGGAATAAATATGGGCTAGTCTTTCTCGTTTCTTGATCAAAAACAAAATAGCTAAGGTTAAAATTGTTTATACAAAAGTTGTGTGTTATTTCCTTGGCTACATCTTTTATTTGAGACATTTTTTGATTAAGTTAATATGTTTCTATATTTTAAACTTCACTTGAAATCAGTGTTTAATACGCGTGGCGCATGAAGTAAAATTTCGAGTTTAGAAAAGCCCGCAAAATTTGCCTCGGTCGCTGCGCGACCGAGCCAAATTTTGCTCAGGGCCCGCAAAATTTAGCTCGGTCGCTCGCGACCGAGCCAAATTTTGCTCAGGGCTTTTCTAAACTCGAAATTTTACTTCATGCTTAGTCTGCGAGTGGAAGTCACTCGTTCGTAAATTTGCAAATTATTATAAAATTGCGTATTTTTTCGTTGTCTGCAACTTTTGTTTGAATCTTTGTTTAATTGAATCGATAATAAAGCTACAGTTAAGGAATATATCTGGGCTAGACTTTCTCATTTCTTGATCAAAAACAAAATAGCTAAGGTTAAAATTGTTTATACAAAAGTTGTGTGTTTTTTCCTTGGCTACATCTTTTATTTGAGACATTTTTTGATTAAGTTAATATGTTTCTATATTTTAAACTTCACTTGAAATCAGTGTTTAATACGCGTGGCGCATGAAGTAAAATTTCGAGTTTAGAAAAGCCCGCAAAATTTGGCTCGGTCGCGAGCGACCGAGCCAAATTTTGCTCAGGGCTTTTCTAAACTCGAAATTTTACTTCATGCTTAGTCTGGGAGTGGAAGTCACTCGTTCGTAAATTTGCAAATTATTATAAAATTGCGTATTTTTTCGTTGTCTGCAACTTTTGTTTGAATTGAATCGATAATAAAGCTACAGTTAAGGAATATATCTGGGCTAGACTTTCTCATTTCTTGATCAAAAACAAAATAGCTAAGGTTAAAATTGTTTATACAAAAGTTGTGTGTTTTTTCCTTGGCTGCATCTTGTATTTGAGACATTTTTTGATTAAGTTAATATGCTTCTATATTTTAAACTTCACTTGAAATCAGTGTTTAATATGCGTGGCGCATGAAGTAAAATTTCGAGTTTAGAAAAGCCCGCAAAATTTGGCTCGGTCGCTCGCGACCGAGCCAAATTTTGCTCAGGGCTTTTCTAAACTCGAAATTTTACTTCATGCTTAGTCTGGGAGTGGAAGTCACTCGTTCGTAAATTTACAAATCATTATAAAATTGCGTATTTTTTCGTTGTCTGTAACTTTTGTTTGAATTGAATCGATAATAAAGCTACAGTTAAGGAATATATCTGGGCTAGACTTTCTCATTTCTTGATCAAAAACAAAATAGCTAAGGTTAAAATTGTTTATACAAAAGTTGTGTGTTTTTTCCTTGGCTACATCTTGTATTTGAGACATTTTTTGATTAAGTTAATATGTTTCTATATTTTAAACTTCACTTGAAATCAGTGTTTAATACGCGTGGCGCATGAAGTAAAATTTCGAGATTAGAAAAGCCCGCAAAATTTGGCTCTGTCGCTGCGCGACCGAGCCAAATTTTGCTCAGGGCTTTTCTAAACTCGAAATTTAACTTCATGCTTAGTCTGGGAGTGGAAGTCACTCGTTCGTAAATTTTCAAATTATCACGAAATTGCGTATTTTTTCGTTGTCTGCAACTTTTGTTTGAAGCTTTGTTTGATTGAATGATATCTCGAGATATTATTCGAACGATCTCTGCAGCAATCTGGTTCTGGTTCTTTGGTAAAATAATTGCTCGAATGGTTACTCGTATGATCACTCAATTGATAATTTAGATAATCTATCTCAATAAAGAAATAGCAATAAACAAAAAATTACTAGGAAAAAAATACATATATAGCATAAAAGTTTGAACAAATTCAATTTTAAATCAACATATGAGTCATCATTGTTGCAATCATTTGAAAGATCTCTCGAGAAATCATTTGAGATAACTCTTGAGCAATCATTCGGTCTCTCCAGTAATCATGCGAGAGTTCTCTCAAGAAATCTTTTCAATAACCTCTCGAGCAATTTCCAAAAGATCTCGAGATGTTCATTATTTTTATAATAGAGCGAACGAATGATTCAAGATATCTCCCGAGCAATAATTCGAAACATATGCCTTGTCTCGGATTAAAATATTCCCATTTCGAAGTTCAAAATATTGTCCTATTCTAAGTCAAAATATAGCCTTATCGCAAATCAAAATATAGCATTGTTACAGGTCAAAGTATAGCTTTGTTACGGGTCAAAATATAGCTTTGTTGCAAGTCAAAATATAACCTCGCCACATGACAACATAGAGCCTTGTTTCAGCTTAAAATATTGCATTATTGTAGGTCAATATGTTGTCCAATCGTAGTATAAAATATAGCCTGATAAGGTAATAGCAGGTAAAAGTATTGCTCAGTAAGAGGTCAAAATATAGCCTTGTTACTGGTTAAAATATAGCCTTTTTACTGGTTAAAATATAGCTTTGTTACTGGTCAAAATATAGCCTTGTTACTGGTTAAAATATAGCCTTGTTACTAGTCAAAATATAGCCTTGTTATTGGTTAAAATATAGCCTTGTTACTGGTCAAAATATAACCTTGTTACAGGTCAAAACATAACCCTGCCACATGACAACATAGAGCCTTGTCTCATCTTATTGTAGTATAAAATAGAGTCTGATAAAGCGATAGCAGATCAAAGTATTGTTCGGTCATATGTCAAAATATAGCCATATATATATATATATATATATATATATATATATGTACTATATATATTATACTATATATATACTATATATATATATATATATATATATAAATATAAATATATATATATATATAGTATATATATATATAGTATATATATATATATACTATATATATATATATATATATATATATATATACTATATATATATAATAACACGCAGCAGATCTAGACTACAAGTCCCTAGTTTATAAAACAAATGTACTGACAGTGAACGTGACATCCATCACTCACTATACAAAAAAGCTTCTGAGGATGGCAGAAGTGATGCTGCCGAAACGTAGAGCGCAAATAAACCAACCAACGCGAGAAAGCAGCCCAAAAAACTCAAGCAAGTTATATATATAGATATATATATATATATACAATCCGAGCGTTACTTATTAATGTATACATATGCTAATAAAATTATGCAATTATCATTAAAATTTGTTTGTAATAATGTTATGTTTCATGGCATTATTTCAAAAATACCAATTGATAATTATTTACTTGCGTAAACTTAAAACACATAAATATTATCTTGAACAAGTTTCTCATCTTTCACGTGGTGAAACATATTTAACTATGATTTAAAAAAGAAAACACTTGGTTAAATTTCACCAATATTTTGGTTTTTCATTCTAACTAGTTTCGACTTTGAGTTATTCTCAAGGAGTAGTCCTTGAGAATGACTCAATGTCGAAACTAGTTGGAATAAAAAACCAAAATATTAGTGAAATTTAACCAAGTGTTGTCTTTCTTAAATCTCATAAAAATTATTATTTTATTTATACAAATTTATTAACGGGGTAGTTTAGGATTATCTCGTTCAAAATTGAATTTGAATTCAGCAATGCAAGATTGCATGGATACTTTTCAGAGGCTTTCATCACTTCCTGGTCTTCATCAGTGTAATCTCATCGATATTAATGAATTTAAAAGGATGAAATTAAAGATTAAATATAGTATTACTATATTGTACAATAACTCGATACTGACAAATTGAAAAGGATGAAATTAAAGATTTATTTATGTATTCAAAACCCAACAGACTTACAGCCGTATGACAGGGCGCTTAATATATATGCAATACAAATACATAGTACATATTATATTATAATATATAAACTTACAAACTGAATACAATATATTCAATCAATAATTAAAATAGAAATGACAAGAAGAAAGAACATTTCATTTAATTACCAACAATAAATCATTAGAAAATTATTTAATAGAGGATATTTCGCATATTAATACTCATTAGACAACCGTGATAATGGATAAACTGTCAAATATAAACAATAATAATAAATTAAAGATAGTATTACCTTCCGAACACTACTGTGTAAGGAAAGTATTGTAATCATGCTAAAAATCCTACTCACCAATTTTGGTATGTTCCTTTTGGGGTCTCCTAAAAACTGTTTTGATATTTGTACGATGATGGCTGTGTATATGTGTGCACAGGGAGTTTTTTTTTTAAGTATAAATATTCCAATTACAGCGATTTAAATTTAAAGCTTTAAACTAAAGTTTTCCACGCGTATTAAACACTGAAACATTGTGAAGTTTACAGCATGCTACTAAAACAGTATGCTAAAGACTTATATTTTTAACTTCAACTAAAACCAGTGTTTTATACGCGTGGCGCATGAATTAAAATTTCGAGTTTAGAAAATCCTGAAAATTTGGTTTGGCCGCTCCGCTTCGCGAAGCGACCAAACCAAATTTACAGGCTTTTCTAAACTCGAAATTTTACTTCATGCTTAACCTAGGAGTGGAAATTACTCGTTTAAAGCTTCAAATTTAACTCTTTTAATAAACAGCATATGTATATTTAAAAGTAAAACTACTTGTATGTGTGCGTAGGGTGGTCACATTTGGGTGTTAGTCTCAATCTCGGTAAGTAGAAGAGATATAAAAAAATAGATGGTGCATCCTTGATCTCCTTTTTAGACATAAACTTAATGGCAAAAGCAAAAATTAGCTATCATATTTTGTTTTCTAGTTATAGCCAAAAACTGATTATTTTCTATTTTCAATTTTTATTAATATCTCAGGTATTTATTATTTTATTAAAATAGGAGTTGAATGTTCTTTATGCACCTTTTTGAGGAGAATTGAATGAGATAATCAAAATAATAATATCTTTATTAATAAACAAAATACATCCCAAACTTGTGTTTTTTTAAATAGAAGTCATAGTTGGCATTTTAAATAAGAACACTTTTTAACCTTTCTTCACAAATTTATTTTATATCAGATGTAGATATCGGTCATAAGGTGACCATTATCAATGGTTTGATACTGAATACAAAAATATCTGTTTACAATATATATATATATATATATATATATATATATATATATATATATATATATATATATATATAACTGGCTGGAGGTTTTTGGGCTGCTTTCTCGCGTTAATTGATTTATTTGCGCTCTACGTTTCGGCAGCATCACTTATGCCATCCTCAGGAGATTTTTTATATACTGAGTGATAGATGTCACGTTCACTGTCAGTACATTTGTTTTGTAAACTAAGGACTTGTAGTCTAGATCTGCTGCGTGTTATTGGTTCACTCGATGTAGAAGGTGCTAAAATTTCTTGATTTGTCTGAATATTCCGAAAATTGTTAAATATTGGAGGCAACTCATTTTTTTTTATCTAGACTACAAGTCCCTAGTTTACAAAAAACGAATGTACTAACAGTGAACGTGACATCTATCACTCAGTATATAAAAAAGCTCCTGAGGTTGGCAGAAGTGATGCTGCCGAAACGTAGAGCGCAAATAAATCAATTAACGCGAGAAAGCAGCCACAAATCCCTCCAGCCAATTATATTTTGCTCGCGAAAACCTAAAAATAAATATATATATATATATATATATATATATATATATATATATATATATATATGTTAAAACGTAGATATATATCAGAGCTGGGACGAATCCTTGTAAAAAGGATTCGAATCACGAATCCGAATCACCTAACATGATTCGAATCACGAATACTCGAATAAAGGATTCGTAAGAGATAAATATGATTCGAATCAAAGATTCGAATCCTGTTTTTCGAATCACGAATACAAATCCTTTAAGAATAAATTTGATTTTATTATTTTTTTGCAACCATTAATATATAAATATCGTTACCAGTTCTTTTAACAAAAATATTCAAAACCTAATTATTTATTATTAACACTGAACATCGTTGATAACAGTCTATATATCTGATTCCCTGTTACTCTGATTAAAGATGTATTTGTTTTTGAACTTCACTTCAAATCAGTGTTTAGTACGCGTGGCGCATGAAGTAAAATTTCGAGTTTAGAAAAGCCCGAAAATTTGTCTCGGGTCGCTGCGCGACCCTCGACAAATTTTCACGGGGCTTTTCTAAACTCGAAATTTTACTTCATGCTTAGCCTGGGAGTGGAAACACCCGTTCGAAACTTCAAATTGATCTCTATTATAAATTCGACGAATGCTTAAAAATTACGTAAATAAAAAATTCACTGAATATCATTATAACCGGGAAAGTCAGAGAATAGTCATGGAATTATATTCAAATTGACCAAAACACTAACAAAAAAGCCATATGATATTATTAAATATGTCAAAATCAGCAGGTAAATTACAAAACACGTAAAAGTTTATAAAATTAACTTAAATATTGACAAAAACAATGAAAACAATTTATCAAAATGGGGGTTTCCCACAGAAGTTAAAAGGTCAAGGAAAAAAATCTTGAATCAGAGAAATGCCTCAAAAATTTAACATTTCAGATTGTGGCTAGCTACCATGTCAGTTTTACTTCAAATAATATTAAAGAAAATTTTGAAAACTAGATTATTATCTTTAAAAACATTTTCAGTCATTTAATGTTCTTATCAAAGCATTCAGTATGAAGTTTCGAACGAGCGTTTCCACTCCCAGACTAAGCATGAAGTAAAATTTCGAGTTTAGAAAAGCCCCGTGAAAATTTGTCGAGGGTCGCGCAGCGACCCGAGACAAATTTTTTGGGCTTTTCTAAACTCGAAATTTTACTTCATGCGCCACGCGTATAAAACAGTGATTTAACGAGAAATTTAAAAACACACAAAAGACACCCAAAGTATTGTTCAGTCATAAGTCAAAATATAGCCATTTTATATATCGCCTGGCTACTCATCAAAATATAGCCTTGTTACAGGTCAAAACATAACCTTGCCACATGGCAACATAGAGCCTTGTCTCAGGTTAAAATATTGTACTATGGTAGATCAATACATTGCATTGTCTTATTGTAATATAAAATAGAGTCTGATAAAGCGATAGCAGGTCAAAGTATTGTTCAGTCATATGTCAAAATATAGCCATATATACCTGGTGACCTATTTTAATTTATCCACTGGAATATCTTGTGAAATATGCATCGTAGAAAAAAATATTCCAAACAAAAGTTTAATGGTTTCGAGGGGGCCAACCGATCCTATAAAATGTTCGTCACCCCCACTCCCCGGGGGGTGGGAGAGGGGGGCAACTTTAGAATCTTAAATAGGAACCTCTATTTTTTTATTTCAGATTCAGATTATACACCAAAAATGACGTAGGTTTTATACGAGAATTTTTTTTAATTCGTGATAGATGGCGCTGTATTCGCTTAATTTATCCATTAGATTATCTCGACAAATATGCATCGTACAAATAAATGTCTCGAACAAAAGTTTAATGGTTTCGAGGTGGCCATCCGATCCCATGAAATGTTCGCCACGACTACCCTCCCGGGGGTGGAGGAGGGGGGCAACTTTGAATTCCTAAATAGGAACCCCTATTTTGTATTTCTGATTCGGATTCTACGGCAAATATTATGTAGGTTTTATCCAAAACATTTTTTTTGAATTCTTGATAGATGGCGGTGTAGTCGCAAAAATGAAGACATTTCCGGAAAAAATGAAAAATTGCCTTCAAAAAATCAAAACAAACAATTCGACGACGCTTGCTTGGGTATTTTAATTCCGACTAGTTTTTCTGACACTTCGTACACAAACCTCGATGTCTTGTGACGTGAGAACTGAGAACGCTTTGTAGAAGAATCCGGAATGAGCGATTGTTCTCCGAATGAAACGGTGGATATTCTCCTTGTCCTAGGAGAATGTCGCCATTCTTATCGAAGAGCTGCGGCATTATACCGAAGACGATTTCCCCAACGGCAGCATCATCCCAATCATTCAGCGATTCGTCATATTGAATCGAGATGTAGGAGAGGAAATATTCAACGTCGACAGCGAAACCCCATCAATGATCATCGTATGAATCCGCGCATTTTAACAGTTTTAGCGATGATCCATTTGAACCCCCAGATATCACTTCGCGAAATACAGCACCAAATTGGCATCCCGAGAGAGACTGCGAGAAGATATTTAAAACACTCGAAGTATCACCCGTACCACGTGTGTTTGAACCAGGCATTAAGTGAACAGGATCATGAACAACGGCAAATGTTTTGTCAGTGGGCAATACAGCAAATGCAGAATGACGCAGACTTTTTCAAATTCGTGATGTTTTCTGACGAGGCTACATTCCGCAGTGACGGGTTATTGAATCTCCATAACAGTCACTATTGGTCGCCGGAAAACCCTCAGTGGATGAAGCAAGTGGACCACCAACACCGCTGGACTGTGAATGTGTGGTGCGGTATTGTCAACGGGTACTTAATCGGTCCATATTTTTTCGAGGGCACTGTAACCGGTGCGAATTACTTGAATTTTCTTCGAGACGATCTTCCCGGCTTAATCGAACATGTGGATCTGGAGACAAGGATGAGACTGTGGTTTCAGCAAGATGGTGCTCCTCCACATTTTGCAAATATAGTGAAAACATATTTAGACCAAATGTATCCTGGCAAGTGGATAGGGAGAGGGGGTACAACTAGATGGCCAGCAAGGTCACCAGATCTGACAGCTCCCGACTTCTACTTGTGGGGGTTCCTGAAAGATACTGTCTATCGAGAAAGACCAACTACTAGAGACGACATGATTCAAAGGATCCAAGCTGCGTGCAACAGTATTCCGCGCAACACCCTTTTGCATACAGTGAGGAATTTTGAACGTCGAATTCATCTTTGTCATGAGAACAATGGTGCGACTTTTGAGCATCTAATTGCTTAAATGGCTGTTGAAATGTCAGCCCTTGTTAGGGCTACTTGATGTACAAAAGAATTATTGTAAAAAGACTAATGTTTAAATAAATTTAAAAAATCCGGCCTAACATGCCGGCGGTAAGATGACGCTTCCTATGTCGATAGTGAACAAAATTATGAATAGGTATTTTGTGTTGCAATCCGTCTGCCCGTTGACAAAAAACAAGATTTATTTATCTACCAGGAGTTAAAAAGACTCGTGAAGTATATTTTACATACTTATTATTACTTATTTTCATTCCACGACTCACGGTCCCCGTAAATGCCGTTGAAAAACTAGTCGGAATTAAAATACCCAAGCAAGCGTCGACGAATTGTTTGTTTTGATTTTTTGAAGGCAATTTTTCATTTTTTCCGGAAACGTCTTCATTTTTGCGACTACACCGCCATCTATCAAGAATTCAAAAAAATGTTTTGGATAAAACCTACATAATATTTGCCGTAGAATCCGAATCAGAAATACAAAATAGGGGTTCCTATTTAAGAATTCAAAGTTGCCCCCCTCCTCCACCCCCGGGAGGGTAGTCGTGGCGAACATTTCATGGGATCGGATGGCCACCTCGAAACCATTAAACTTTTGTTCGAGACATTTATTTGTACGATGCATATTTGTCGAGATAATCTAATGGATAAATTAAGCGAATACAGCGCCATCTATCACGAATTAAAAAAAAATTCTCGTATAAAACCTACGTCATTTTTGGTGTATAATCTGAATCTGAAATAAAAAATAGGGATTCCTATTTAAGATTCTAAAGTTGCCCCCCTCTCCCACCCCCCGGGGAGTGGGGGTGACGAACATTTTATAGGATCGGTTGGCCCCCTCGAAACCATTAAACTTTTGTTTGGAATATTTTTTTCTGCTTATTTTGCATAATTGTTATCTTATGCTTATTTCGCTATTTTATCTTATTATATTATATTTTATTATGTATCGTTAGTTATGAATTAGAGACCAAACCGTGAACACGGGTGTTAAGAAATAAATTCCTTTTTAAAAAATCGGTTTGTGTACGAGTAAAGTTAATTTATATATATATATATATTTTTGAACTATGACTGAACAATACCTTGGGGCTATATATATATATATATATATATATATAGCCCCAAGGTATTGTTCAGTCATAGTTCAAAAATATAGCCATTCTATATATTGCCCGGCTACCCATCAAAATATAGCCTTGTTACGGGTCAAAATATAGCATCGTTACGCGTTAAAATACAATCTTGTTATGATTCAAAATATTGCAATGCTACATAAAACAACCTCTACTCATTCCCAATTTTCTCATGCATTAATCAATAGTACACATTTGTCTCATATTTAATTTTTATTTACAGGCAACACTTCGTAAAATAACAGAAGTGTGTGGAGTCCAAGTGGTCAACCAAGAAGACGCGCAGGAATTAGTTGAACCCCGCTTGCTCGACTCGTTCATGGCCTACTCAGCACAGAGTGAGAGTCTGGTGTAGCAATAAAAAATAAACAAAAACAACGACTATTAATTTATTTAAAATTTTTATTTACTTAACATATTTGTGATTTATTTAATTTATATAGTTACCATGTTTTTATATTTTACGTAGAAAAATATATATATGTGCTTATTTGATTTATAAATAATAATAAAAGAAAAATTTGTTTTTTTATATATATATTTTTTGTACTTTAATCACTGAATAAATAGCATATATTGATCAACTACCATGCAACTATTTAAATTATAAATTAGAGAGGCGACTTTTTTTTGTGCGGCTGCTCAAAATGCTATTTGAACGACGGAATAAATTTGCGGTTATGGTAAACTATGTGTTATAGTGGAATTTTTCAAATTAGGCACTCTCATGCGGAGAACAAGCGTTCGTGTATTTCCGCTGCTCAAAAAATTAGAAAGTGGAACCTAACTACGTTGGGCGCACATTTATTTGAAAGAAATCTCGCCCGCATATGTCATGTGGTGCATCGGACGAGGACCCTTCGGGATTTCAATGGTGTTATCTCTGCGAGAGCCAGCGCTGAATAGTACATTTACGGCTCAACGTTTTCAAGACTGTCTTGCCTACGTTCGGGAAATGCTGTTCTACCGCTGCAAGTGCCTAATTTGGGTAATACATCTATAATATTAAATAAAAGAATTGAGTCTCCTTTCTTCACAGGATTTATTTAAAAATCGCAAATGTACATTTCGGTCACGATGTGACCGTTATCAATGCTTAACTAAATGTACATTTGTGATTTTTAAATAAATCATGTGAAGAAAGGAGACTCAATTCTTTTATTTAATAACTTCGTTCACTCTGTATTGTGGAGGCTTCGACTTCGTTATACATGTTAATTACACAATGAAACACTTTTAACTTTGTTTGTATAACACGTTTTATTTAATGTGACTGCAGTTTCGACAAATTTAGCTTGTCATTATCAAACATGGAGTAACTTAAACTAGAGGTTTTACAGGTATATATACACAATTACAAAACAGCGGTAAAAATGGGGGTGTACATTAGGTCAACCTGGTCGTTAATTAAGGGAATTCCCGGATTAGCGCGGGCTTTGTGTATCTCTAGTGCTTCTAGCAAATTCATTTTACGACCCTTTTCGGCATGATGGATTATGGTAAGTACATCTTTTTCAAAAGTGTGATTTTCGTCTAAAAGGTGTTTTGCAAAAGACGACTTATCACTCTGTTTAAGCCGAAAAGAGCGCAAATGTTCCCTCAATCTTATGTTGAAATTACGACCAGATTGGGCAATGTATATCCCTTGACAATCTGCGCAAGTTAATTTATATATTCCGGGTTTATTAAATTTATCTAATTTTGAATATATAAATTAACTTGCGCAGATTGTCAAGGGATATACATTGGCCAATCTGGTCGTAATTTCAACATAAGATTGAGGGAACATTTGCGCTCTTTTCGGCTTAAACAGAGTGATAAGTCGTCTTTTGCAAAACACCTTTTAGACGAAAATCACACTTTTGAAAAAGATGTACTTACCATAATCCATCATGCCGAAAAGGGTCGTAAAATGAATTTGCTAGAAGCACTAGAGATACACAATGCCCGCGCTAATCCGAGAATTCCCTTAATTAACGACCAGGTTGACCTAATGTACACCCCCATTTTTACCGCTGTTTTGTAATTGTGTATATATACCTGTAAAACCTCTAGTTTAAGTTACTCCATGTTTGATAATGACAAGCTAAATTTGTCGAAACTGCAGTCACATTAAATAAAACGTGTTATACAAACAAAGTTAAAAGTGTTTCATTGTGTAACTTCGTTCACCTTCACGCAACTCAACAATAATTTAATTACATCTATAACAGTCAGTAGTGCTAATCTAATTTAAAATGTTAAGCCTACTCTAATTTTTATTTTAAATTATCGCATGATACTTTCGAAACCTTGCAAGTCCCAAATGTCGAATTTTACACGAGACACAAAATACCAATAAATTATTATAGGAGCTGCGTAATGCTTCTGATTTTTTGGTATAGTATGCATAACTTTACTATGTGCGATTTTAACACAATCACGACAGCCGTACATTCGTACGTTTTGTCACAAGCAAACTGTTAATTTCTGTAGTGAAATTGCCGTGCCTTACCGGTGGGCACACCGTCATGAACGGGTTAATAAATATTTTGAGTAGATGGTAACCATGGAAGGAAACTTTCGAAACCTTGTAAGTCCAAAATGTCGAATTTTACACGAGACACAAAATACCAATAAATTATTATAGAAGCTGCGTAATGTTTCTGATTTTTTGTTATAGTACGCATAACTTTACTATGTGCGATTTTAACACAATCACGACAGCCGTACATTCGTACGTTTTGTCACAAGCAAACTGTTAATTTCTGTAGTGAAATTGCCATGCCTTATCGGTGGGCACACCGTCATGAACGTGTTAATAAATATTTTGAGTAGATGGTAACCATGGCAGGAAAGAGGAAACCAGGGAGACCCAGGAAGACAATAATTGAGGAAATAGGAGAGAGACATGGGAAAAGTCCAGTAGAGCTGAGAAAAATAGCGAAGAATTGGAAGTTATGGAGGAGATGGTTCGATATCGAGTACCCGACGCCCTAATAGGCAACAAGGGATAGGAGAAGAAGAAGACATCTACTCTTCTTCTTCTCCTATCCCTTGTTGCCTATTAGGGTGTTTATAACTTTATACAAAAATTGGTAAATCATATATATATAAATTAACCTGTAATGATTGTAAGGGAGTGTATATAGGTCAATCTGGTCGTAATTTTAAGACCAGACTCAGTGAGCATCTTTACTCTTTTCGGCATAGATTAATTGATAAGTCATCTTTCGCCAAACATTTTATTGAAAATAACCATTCTTTTGGCGAGGATGTACTTTCAGTTATTCACTTTGCCGAGAAGGGTAGAAAGATGGACCTCCTGGAGTCTTTGGAGATTCACAGAGCCCGCGCTAATCGGGAAATTCCCGTAATTAACGACCAGCTTGACCTTAAATACACCCCCCTCTTTAACGCTGTTATTAGAAAATTTGCAAATATAAATAATGTTCCTTTTTAGTTTTTTGTTACTAACAGTTTGATAATGATACGTGTAGTATCGAAACTATAGTCACCAAATAAGCCAATTGTTATACAAACAAAGTGATAAACAGTGTTTTGTTTATAAATCATTAACATCTGACTTACGAGGAAAAATGTTTGAAAAATCGGAACTTACGAGGTTTCGGAAGTAGTTGATCAATATAAGCTATTTAATCAATGACTTTTACCCATTTTTGGGATGAAAATTCAATTTAGATTTAACATGTTCGCTACCAGGATTTCAGAGAACAAATTTTTATAATTATTTATTTATTACAACAATTGCCTTAAAAGCAATAAAAATGTAATTAAGGACAATTACCTTTTTATTGTTTTTAACAATTGCCTTAAAATTGTAATAAATAAATAATTATATATAGCCTAGAATATTCTGCACCCGTTTAATTTCTAAATGTAGGCAATCTGTTCACAATTATAAATAAGTTACTAAAAATTTAGTGTCACATAAATGTGACGCTGATAACGAACATGTTAATGAATGAGTGCCGCCTACGCCTAGAGGATGATGAAACAGCAGAGCACGTCATATGTGCCTGTCCAGCTGGCGACCAGATCAGGACCACGGTGTTTGGCACACCGAAGCTAAACCTGAAGGACCTGGAAAAAACTTCACCTGACAAGATCCTTGACTTCATCAAGATGATGGACTTGGAAGGTGAGCTGTAAGGTCGGATGTTCGAGCTTAATTGTGAGCCACAATAGATCCTTGCGATCGCAGTGGAGGGTAGCATAACTACCCACTCACTTTCAATAGAATAGAATAGAATAATGAATCGAATTTTTAAATGAAAATAAGGGAGAAAATTACAATTTTAAGATTAATTGCAAACAAATGAATAAAAGTTGCTACACAGTAACTCAAACTAAACATCTCAAAGTGTAAATTATTCATACTATTTAAAAGTTTAAATAGATATAATATAAAAATCTATATAACAAACACTACAGCTTTATACACAAACAAAACAGACTATATTTTCATACAAAAAACCTATGACATCTAGTTGCCGAGGCGAGCTTAGATTAAAGTTTGTGGAAAGTTCGACTTGTATAGATGCCAGCTACAGCTCGCAGTCTAACTTCAGAGTCGGCTATAGCGCCAAGGCACACAAAATTTGAGGTTGGGATAGCGCTTTATAAATACAAGGAATTGCACCGCAAAGCCACCTTTCAATAACGGATACATATTACCTTGGGTCTCTGGCCTACCCTAAAGTTAGACTGCGAGCCGCCGCTGATAAACGCTATAAAATTGCCGATTAATAAAAATAGTTTCAGCTTTCTGAATTTATTAGTTGAATATTGCATATGATAGTATTTTAAACTTCGCTTTAAATCGGTGTTTTATACGCGTGGCGCATGAAGTAAAATTTCGAGTTTAGAAAAGCCTGAAAATTTGGATTTGGGCGCTCGCTTCGCTCCGCGCCCAAATCCAAATTTTCAGGCTTTTCTAAACTCGAAATTTTACTTCATGCTTAACCTGGGAGTGGAAAACCCTCGTTAGAGTTCAATCATTCTATGTTCATTCATTTTGCGTGCGCATAATGAATTTCACCCTCCTAAAACACCGATATTGTGATTGAACAATAAATTGATTCACAAATTTACTAAATCATTGAACCAATTGTTTAAAAGAGTGATTATAGGCAACCCAATACTGCTCGGGTGTATTGGATTGCCTAAAAATTATAGACAACCCAATCCCGCTGTTGTGTATTAGGTTGCCTTGCCTTTTTAAAGGCTTACCTCAACAGAATTCTAGGTGTTTTTGAACTTCGCTTTAAATCAGTGATGTTTACCGGTGGCGCATGAAGTAAAATTTCGAGTTTAGAAAAGCCTGAAAATTTGGATTTGGGCGCTCGCTTCGCTCCGCGCCCAAATCCAAATTTTCAGGCTTTTCTAAACTCGAAATTTTACTTCATGCTTCGTCTGGGAGTGGAAAACGATTGTTTGACGGCTATTGGAACTATTGGACCACACCGGTTTCTTAAAGAAAATGCAAAACAACGACAAACTGTTTGTTATTTTCGTAATCTTTACGAGTTTCGTTAATCATCTTGTCTTGAAGAAAATGGAAAGCAAGTACGAATCTTTACATGAGTTTCGGTAATCATCTAATTGTTAATTTTTTCTTCAAGAATCTGGTGGTGTTGTTAAAGGTTTGTTAAAACGAGGGTTTTTCAATCCTTGGTTAAGCATGAAGTAAATATTTCGAGTTTAGAAAAGCCTGAAAATTTGGATTTGGGCGCGGAGCGAAGCGAGCGCCCAAATCCAAATTTTCAGGCTTTTCTAAACTCGAAATATTTACTTCATGCGTCAGACGTGCGAAACACCGATTTAATATGAAGTTAAATAATATACTTACGTCCAGTTTCATCACCGTCAGTTAATTCTTATTCAATGATTAAATGTATTTATCGATTCAAATAGAAATTTCGCATAAAGATGGCTTAGCCCACAAATGTATTAAGAGCACTTTTTGGTTAAAATGAGTTAAGTGTGCCATCTCATACAATAAGTTCAGATGCATGAGATGGCACATTGATATGTCAAAAATATGATTTGATCAAGGCCGTAGCCAGGGGGGGTACGGGGATTCAACCTCCCCCCCCCCCCGAAGTTTTCAAAATGTTAAATTTTTGTATGTAAAAGCGGCTCTGTAAAAGCAAAACCAATATTTTTATCTAAATAATTAACACTGATTACTTTTTTGTAAATGGGTGGGAATAAGAGGGAATAGAAGGGTGATGGAATGGATGAGAGAGGATGGGGCCGGAGTAAGGACGCTGGAGAAGTTGGGGGAAGAGAGGGAAAGCAGAAGGAAGAGAGGGGGCAGTGATTAGTGTAGATATGGATGTAGTATAGTATTATGCCAATAAAGGTTTTTTTTATTTTTTTGTATTCACTTTATATTTTAAACTGCGACTAGTTTCGGCTCAACAGCGAACCATAATTATAGAGTAGTTATAAAACGATTATTTAATTGAACGCACTGCGGAGGCGCACAATCGACACTCTCCCTGTATCTCTCATTGAGCGTTGAGCTGATCAATCGCTTTGAATTGGATAAAATTGATCGAAGTCGGGTCATATTCAGTTAGAAGTGAATGTTTACAACACATATTCTTTGCTTTATATTGATAATAAATAAATAATCACGAAAATAAAAAAAACAAAACACTGTCGTTTTCTTTAATTATCAAACTAACTAGTTAGTCAGTTAGTTTGATAATGGCTCGCCGTTGAGCCGAAACTAGTCACAGTTTAAAATAAAGAGTGAATACAAAAAAGTAATCAGTGTTAATTATTTACAATGTTTCACAAAGATATTTAATATTTTTATCATTAAAACCCTCTCCGAAATTTTTATAATCCCCTCCAAAATTTGTTTCTGGCTACAGCCTTGGATTTGATCGATTGTTTCATCAACATATATTTTACTATTACAAGATTTTATACAATGAATAATTATATGTCAATTCAACTGACAATGAAAAAAAAAAAAAAAAAAAACTGTTTTTATTCCTTACTTCACTTTTATTAAAAAAAAAAAAAGTGAAGTAAGGAATAAAAACAGTTTTTTTTTTTTTTTTCATTGTGATTAAATACTCCACATAACTCAAATCAAACAATTAGTAATTCAACTGACGTTAATGAAACTCGACGTTAGTTCTAGTTAATCCATCACAAGATTAAAATTTAAGAAAATACACAACTGTTTGTCGATTCACCTGACATTAATAAAACCCGACATTAGTTATTGTTAATCTATCACAAGATTAGAATTTAAAAAAATACACAACCGATTTTATTATTTGTCGATTTAACGAACGCTGGTGAAACCCAACATTAGTTACTCTCAATCCATCACAAGATTCAAATTTAAAAAAATACACAACGCACAGATTTTGTGTATTAAGTCAAAGTGGATTCATAAAAAACACTCTTATTATTGATCTTTTGTCAAACAATGAACACGTTTTTAAAACTAAAATAAATAGATAGGAACAATAGGCATTTTCACATCTGTCGCACTATGTTTGAGTGAAATATATCCACAGTAGTTTCGTGGCATTTCCTGAGGTTCATATCGAACGCTCCGAGGCTGAATTTGTTCGCCGGCGGCTTGAAATAATCCAATCCTCTTCCAATTTTTATAATCCAACCATTTCCTAAACTATTAATATAATATTATTAAGAGACATACAATACTAATTAAAATATAAATTGCTTCAAAGTATGGGATGCGTGTGTGAGGTCAGTGTTAATGTATGGCAGTGATGGGGAAACTACGGCCCGCGGAAAGGTTTAATCCGGCCCGTTTAAGAGTGCCGTCGTGAGAATGTTTGAACGCGTTCTTACTTCGTAATGCGACGACCCGCATAAAAACTACCTACCTACGATTAAGCATTATTCTATG
This sequence comes from Philonthus cognatus, assembly GCA_932526585.2. Lineage (NCBI taxonomy): Eukaryota > Metazoa > Arthropoda > Insecta > Coleoptera > Staphylinidae > Philonthus > Philonthus cognatus. The sequence goes on along the minus strand of OW052247.1, from coordinate 66,780,351 downwards.
ATTGTCTGGTTATTACAAATGGCCCGTCTTAAAAAAAGTTTCCCCACCACTGATGTATGGGGTGGAAATATGGGGGGCGAGAGGGTATGAGTGTATAGAGAGGGAGGAATTGTGGTTCTTGAAGCGTATGTTGGGGTTGGAAAGGTCGACACCCAGATACATAGTACTACAGGAAACGAATAGAGAGAAGCTAGAGTGTGAGGAAATGGTGAGAATGGCTAGGTATGAGATGGACCTGGAGGAAGAGAGACTGGTGAAGGTGGTTTGGGCGGCGTGCGTGAATGGGAGAGAGGATAAATGGAGGAGCGAGAGAAGGAGAATGTATGAGAGGGTGGGTTTGTTGGAGGCGAAGGTGATGGAGTGGCTGGGGAATGGGGTAAAGATGGATGCGTGGGTGAAAGAGAAGGAGAAGGAGGTGGAAGCACGGGAAAGGCAAGGGTATATAGAGAGGAGTGAATACAACGATAGGTACGGGAGGTGGCAGGTACAATGGCGGCCGACAAATGTGAACGATGTTTATTAGCTATGTTATGTGAATATGACTTTTAATCAGGAGCGTCGCGTTTGTGCGAAAACAAACATTTGATTGACAGATTTATAAAAGTCATCCAAAAATATGCCTAGACATCTATCTTTAGATGAGAAGAGCAGGCCAATAGCTAAACTAGAAGAAAACTGGTCTCTTAGCCTAGTGGCTGCTGATTTGAATGTAAGCAAAACCTGCATACATAATTTGAAAAGGCGATTTGAAATAAGGCAAGATTTAAGAAGGCCACCCCGAATTGGAATAGGAAGGGTATCTAATGAAGAACAGGATGTTGCATTGGTGAATCATCTCAGAGAAAATCCATTTGATAGTGTCTTAGATGCTTGAGAAGTAACGGGTTTTGCGTGGTCTACTAGAACTGCTCGGAGATGTATTAAAGCTGCAGGTCTACAAAATTATGGCCGATGTGAAGTTTACGGGATGTTCTCGAAAATTGATTTTTTATATTGATACTTGTAGAATCGTGTATGGAATGGCCGAAAATGACGAAAAAAAAGTGCGGAAACCACGTTTAGCCCCATTTGGGGGCTCCGAAAGGGTAAAAATTGGTGTATTTCAACAGTGTTTTTTGGTGTGTACAAAATAAAATGTGGTGATTATATGTATTCGTTTCACAAAACTAAATGGTTTAAATGTGTTTTTATAAGGATAGGACTTACAGTTTGCTTAAAACTTTCACTTAAATATTACGATTTTTGACAGGTTATGTGTGTCAACAAAAATCAACAAAAGAAGTAATTGTCAACAACTTAACCTGCCAAAAATCGTAATCTTTAAGTAGAAGTTTTAAGCAATCCATAAGTCCTATCTTTATAAAAACACATTTAAACAATTGAGTTTTGTGAAACGAATACATATTATCACCACATTTTATTTTTTTCCGGCTAAAAAACACATTTTAAGTAAACGGATTTCCAACCTTTCGGGGCCCCAAAATGGGGCTAAACGTTGTTTCCGCACTTTTTTTTCGTCATTTTCGGCCATTCCATCCGCGATTCTACAAGTATCAATATAAAAAATCAATTTTCGAGAACATCCCGTAAACTTCGAAAAAAACAACTGTCAACAACTTAACCTGCCAAAAATCGTAATCTTTAAGTAGAAGTTTTAAGCAATCCGTAAGTCCTATCTTTATAAAAACACATTTAAACAATTGAGTTTTGTGAAACGAATACATATTATCACCACATTTTATTTTTTTTCCGGCTAAAAAACACATTTTAAGTAAACGGATTTCCAACCTTTCGGGGCCCCAAAATGGGGCTAAACGTTGTTTCCGCACTTTTTTTTCGTCATTTTCGGCCATTCCATCCGCGATTCTACAAGTATCAATATAAAAAATCAATTTTCGAGAACATCCCGTAAACTTCACATTAGCCAAAATTATCAAGCAGCCAAGAAAGTTTTTCTCTCAGAAAACAATAAACAACGAAGATTGGAGTTTGCCAACGAATTTGTGTATCGTGGGGATGATTTTTGGAACTCGGTCGTCTTTTCTGACGAAAAAGTATTTCAATCATGTAGTAATGGGAGCCTACGAGTTTATAGACCAATAAACCAAAGGTATGAAGAAGGATTCACCCGTCCAATAACAAATAGTGGTTGTTTTTCTGTTAATTTTTGGGCTTGGGTCAGTGTAAACGGACCCGGAATAATTTGGAAAATAGGTGGCCATTTAAATGCTATTAAATACAGGGATATTTTAGAATATGTAATGTTGCCTTCAGTAACACAAACATTTCCGGAAAATTTTATATTTCAACAGGACAATAGTCCTATCCATACAGCAAGAATTGTCTCAGTGGCCAAATGACCACAGCATCCAAGTATTGCCTTGGCCTGCGAAGAGCCCTGATCTCAATCCAATTGAGAATGTTTGGGGATACCTACAAAAAAAGATTTACTCAAGAGATTTTAGACCTATGAATGCAGATGAACTTCACGAAATTGTTGAAAATGCATGGGAGGATTTGTCTGAGAACTACATAATGAGGAATCTAGTTTCATCCATGAGTACACGTTTGGCAAAAGTTATCACAGCAAATGGTGGTCCTACAAAATATTAATTTTATAATTTCTACTTGTATTAAGAATAAATATGTTTAACATTGTAATTAGCAATTGAATAATAGTCCTTTAAAACCTAAGTTACGCCACTGTTAAGAGTTCTGATAAATCTGTACAAAATTAGACAATTTCTCTATGACAACAAAATACCGTTCACATTTCGTCGGCCGCCATTGTACATGGGAGAATGCCGGGGTATTTGATGGAGGGGGGATGGAGTAGGGAGGAAAGGGTGGTGCTGGCAAGGGCGAGGTGTGGGTCGGAGGAGAGAGGAAGGATGGTGTGGATGGGGGAAGAGTATGGGAGGTGTGTAATGTGTGAGCGGGGGAGGGATACGTGGAGCCATCTGACAGAGGAGTGCGAGGGGGTGAAGTAGGAATGGGTGGGAATAAGAGGGAATAGAAGAGTGACGGAATGGATGAGAGATGGGGCCGTGGTAAGGACGCTGGAGAAGTTAGGGGACGAGAGGGAAAGCAGAAAGAAGAGAGGGGGCAGTGATTAGTGTAGATATGGATGTAATAGAGTATTATGCCAATAAAGGTCCTTTTTTTTTATAAATTGATTAATTTAAAAATAAAAACGACAAACCATTGGTATCAACGAGAAATAACTATTAATATAATATTATTACGGGAGATACTTAACTTATAAAAATATAAATTACTTCATTTAAAAATAAAAAGAATAAACCATCGGTAATTATGAGAAATAATTGTCTTTCACAATGTTCTCATTAATCACTTGGTGAAACATGATTAAAATAAAATTTGAAATAAAAACACTTGATTTGTTTCACTAACGTTTTACTTATTATTCCGACTAGTTTCGGCTTCTAGCCATTATCAAGGAATGTACATTCCTTGATAATGGCTAGAAGCCGAAACTAGTCGGAATAATAAGTAAAACGTTAGTGAAACAAACCAAGTGTTTTTATTTCAAATTTTAGAGAAATAATTGTACTATAGAAAATTTCTCACAGCTGTATGAAAAAACCTCCTTATTTTTCTTTTAAGCATACATAGACATCTCAATTTTTGCCGTAGATTTTCAGACATCCATCATTTTTATAAAAGCGTTCAGTTTGAAGCTTCTAACGAGTGTTTCCAATCCCAGATTAAGCATGAAGTAAAATTTCGAGTTTAGAAAAGCCTGAAAATTTGGATTTGGGCGCGGAGCGAAGCGAGCGCCCAAATCCAAATTTTCAGGCTTTTCTAAACTCGAAATTTTACTTCATGCGCCACCGGTACAAAACACTCAAATATTGTGAAGTTTAAAATATGCTCATTGTGTTTAATTCAATGATAATTAACGTTTATTTTGAATAATTCAAATATTTATAGCAATCTTCAAAAAATTCCTTCAAATGAATTCCTTCCAAAAATTCCTTCAATAGAATTGAAGCTTCTAACGAGTGTTTCCAATCCCAGATTAAGCATGAAGTAAAATTTCGAGTTTAGAGAAGCCTGAAAATTTGGATTTGGGCGCGGAGCGAAGCGAGCGCCCAAATCCAAATTTTCAGGCTTTTCTAAACTCGAAATTTTACTTCATGCGCCACCGGTACAAAACACTCAAATATTGTGAAGTTCAAAATATGCTCATTGTGTTTAATTTAATGATAAATAACGTTTATTTTGAATAATTCAAACATTTGTAGCAATCTTCAAAAAATTCCTTCAATAGAATTCCTTCAAAAAATTCCTTCAATAGAATTGAAGCTTCTAACGAGTGTTTCCAATCCCAGATTAAGCATGAAGTAAAATTTCGAGTTTAGAAAAGTCTGAAAATTTGGATTTGGGCGCGGAGCGAAGCGAGCGCCCAAATCCAAATTTTCAGGCTTTTCTAAACTCGAAATTTTACTTCATGCGCCACCGGTACAAAACACTCAAATATTGTGAAGTTTAAAATATACTCATTGTGTTTGATTCAATGATAATTAACGTTTATTTTGATTAATTCAAAAATTGGTAGCAATCTTCAAAAAATTCTTGAAATAGAATTTTTTGAAGATTGCTACAGATTTAAAAATTCCTTAAATAGAATTTTTTTAAGATTGCTACCAATTTTTGAATTAATCAAAATAAACGTTAATTATCATTAAATCAAACACAATGAGGAAAGCAGAAACTTTCTGCTTTCCTCATTTTTATATTTTGAACTTCATAATATTTGAGTGTTTTGTACCGGTGGCGCATGAAATAAAATTTCGAGTTTAGAAAAGCCTGAAAATTTGGATTTGGGCGCTCGCTTCGCTCCGCGCCCAAATCCAAATTTTCAGGCTTTTCTAAACTCGAAATTTTACTTCATGCTTAGTCTGGGATTGGAAACACTCGTTAGAAGCTTCAAACTGAACGCTTTTATAAAAATGATGAATGTCAGAAAATTTACGGCATCAAAATTGAATGTTGAATAATTATTCTAATATTATTACAGAATTTTAGTTTATCAGAGCAGAGGCGGAAGAGCCGTGAGAGGAGCGGGGGACGAGGAAGCAGGTGTGGGGGAGGGGAGGAAGAAGAGGTGATAACGCTAGGGTTTTGGAATGTGGCGGGAATAAAGTCTAAAGGGCAGGAGTGCAAGTGGAGGAGAGATTTTGAGGAGTGGGTAATCGGGAAGGACGTAGTGGGGATAGTGGAGACGTGGATGGTGAAGAAGGATTGGAGGGAGGTGAAAGGATGGTTACCAAGGGGGTTTAGATGGGAGATGAAAGAGGCGACCAAATGTGCGAAAAAAGGAAGGGCGAAGGGGGGAATGATTGTTGGATGGAAAGAAGACAGGAAAGGAAGCAAGGGGGAGATGATGGAGGGATGTGAAGGACTGGTGTGGGTCAAGTACCAGCGAGGGGGATACAAGATGAACGTGGGGGTGTTATATGTGAGTAAAAACTGGGGAGACGTAAGGAGGGAGATAGATGAAAGAGCAGGAGAAGGAGGAAGGTGGATGGTGGGGGGGGATTTCAACGCGAGAATAGGAGAAGCGGGGGGAGGACTTAAGGAGGACGGTTCAATGAGGAAAAGGAGCTCGCAGGATAAATGTATAAACGGGGAGGGAAGGAGAATGAAGGAGTGGGTGATGGAGGAAGGGTGGGAACTGTTAAACGGGTGCACGGAGGGGGACTGGGAGGGGAAGAAAACGTACATAGGGGCAAGGGGGGCATCAGTGATTGACTATGTAGTGGTGAAGGGAATAGCAAGAGGGGAGATAAGGAGTATGGAGGTAGAGGAGGTGTTGGGATCGGATCACCTACCGTTAAAGGTGAAGATGTGGATAAAGGAGGGACACGGGAGTGAAAGAGAGCAGGAAAGCGAGGTGCTGGAGTGCGGGATAAAAGCGATGGAGGATATGAGGAGAAAGTTGGGGAGGGTTAAATGGGAGGAGGTCAGCACGATAGAGGAGATGGAGCGGATAATAGTGGGGTGTGCAAGAAAGAGAAAGGGGGAGAGAAGACTGGCGGATGCGTGGTTTGATGAGGAATGCAGGCAGAGAAAAAAGGAGCTGAGGAGGGCGGTGAAAGAGTGTGTAGGAGGCGTAGGGGGAGAAAGGAGAGTGGCGGAGGTAAGGAGGAGGTATGAGGATGTATGTGAGAAGAAGAAGCTAAAGGCGGTGGAAAAAGCGAGCGAGGATTTGAGGGAATGTAAAAACGAGGCGGAAATGTGGAAAATATTGAGGAGAGGGGAGAGAAGGAGGCAGGTAGGGGTATCGCTGAGGGAATGGACAAGGAAATGCAGAGAAGGGAGCGGAGTACCGGGGGAGATTGGAGAAAGCAGATGTGGAGACAGAGGGGAAGAGTTCACGGAGGAGGAGGTGGAGAGGGCGTTTAAGGAAGTGAAGAGTGGAAAGGCGGCAGGGAGGGATGGTCTCAAGGCAGAGATGTGGAAGGAGATTGGGGAAAAAGGGAAGAAAAAATTCAAGGAGCTGTTGAATCAGATGTGGAGGGGGGAGGTGAGCTTTCCGGAAGAGTGGAGGGTTGGGATGATGTGTCCGGTGTATAAAGGAGGGGATGAGAAGGAGGCCAGTAGCTATAGGGGGATAACAATAACAAGCATTGGATACAAGCTGGCGATGATGATTGTGAGGAATCGCATGGAGGTGGAGGTGGAGGAAAAGGGGATAATACCGGAGACGCAGGGGGGGTTTAGAAGGGGGAGGGGGACGAGGGAGCAGGTTTTTACCCTGGCGCGAATGGTGGAGAGAGTGATGGAAGAGAAAGGATGTGTGTATGCGGTATTTATGGATCTGAAGGCAGCGTATGACTCGGTGCCGAGGGAGAGTTTGATAGAGTGCTTGAGAAGGAGAGGAGTGAGTGAGGGGATGGTGGAGTGGGTGAGGAGAGTGTATGAGGAGACATGGGTGGTGGCGAAAGTGGGGAAGGAGGTGTCGGGGTGTTTCAGAACGTGGGAGGGTTTGAGGCAGGGGTGCCCGCTGAGCCCGATGCTCTTTAATGTATACATGAGTGAATTGGAAGAGGTGATGAGGAAAGGGCAGGCAGGGGAGTGGTGATGGGTAAAAGTAAAGTATGGATGTTGGCATATGCGGATGACGTTGTGTTAGTGGCAAGAGAATATGAAGGGATGAAAGAGATGTTGAAGAGAGTGGAGAGGTTTATGGATAGAAGAGGAATGAATGTGAATGTAGTGAAAACGAAGTGGGTGAAGTTTAGAAATAAAGGGAGAGAGGGGAAGGTGAAAGAATTGGAGTGGAAGGGGGTAGTTATTGAGAGGGTGAAAACTTTCAAGTATTTAGGGTTTTGGTTCAAAGGAACGGGAGGGTATGAGGAGCATGTGAGGTGGGTGCAGAGTAAGGCGAGGAAGGCGTGGGGAATGGCGTGGGGCAAGTGGGGGAAGTGGATGGGGAACAATATGACGGTTGCGTGTAAAATATGGGATGCGTGTGTGAGATCGGTGCTAATGTATGGAGTGGAAGTGTGGGGGACGAAAGGGTACGAGCTGATAGAGAGGGAGCAGATGTGGTTCCTGAAGCGCATGTTGGGGGTGGAGAGGTCCACGCCCAGCTACATAGTGCTTCAGGAGACGAACAGAGAGAGGCTAGAGTGGGAGGCAATGGTGAGGGTGGTGAGGTACGAGATGAGATTGTGGGAAATGGAGGAAGAGAGATTGGTGAAGGATGTATGGGTGACGAGTGTGTGTGGGGGTGAGGGTAGATGGAGGGGGGAGAGGAGGAAAATGTATGAGAGGGTAGGGCTGTTGGAGGCGAAGGTAATGGAATGGCTAGGAAATGGGGTGAAGGTGGATGAGTGGGTGAGGGGGAAAGGGAAGGAGGTGGAAGGGCAACAAAGGCAAGGGCGTATTGAGAGAAGTGAGTATAATGATATGTATGGGAGGTGGCAGGTGTATGGAAGAGTGCCGAAGTATTTGATAGAGAAGGGATGGGGTAGAGAGGATAGGGTGATTGTGGCAAGAGCGAGGTGTGGATCGGAGGAGAGAGGAAGGAAAGTATGGATGGGGGAAGAATATGGAAGGTGTGTGTTGTGTGGACAGGGGAAGGATACGTGGGAACACTTAGCGGAGGAATGTGAGGGGGTGAAAGAGGAGTGGCTGGGAGCGAAAGGGAATAGAAAGGTAGTGGAGTGGATGAGAGAGGATGGGATCGGGGTAAGGACGTTGGAAAAGCTGGGGAGGGAGAGGGAAAAGAGAAGGGAGGGTAAGAGGGATACGGAAATGGAGAAATAACGAATGAATTGTAAATAGTCTGTAAGATGTTGAGATATGCCAATAAAGGTCTTTTTTTTTTTTTTTTTTTAGTTTATCATTCTACGAAAGTCGGCTAAATTCTACGCTAAACTAGCTTGCTGCATGCATCGACTGCATTACCAGGCAACGAGCAAGTTTAGCATAGATGCTAGCGTTACTGTATTCAGACATCTGGAGCAATCTTGACAAAAATTCTGTTTAAGTGTTGAATGATTATTGTAACATTAGTGAGTTTTAATTTATCATTTTACAAAAGATGGTAACACTAAATTCTACGCTAAACTTGCTTGTTGCATGAACCGACTGCGTTACCAGGCCACAAGCAATTTCAGCGTAGACGTTAGCGTTACCGTATTTCATAAAACCGATAAACTAAAACTTCCTATTTATTATTGAATTAACAAACTATTAATCAATTTGTAATAATTATAATTAAAATAAGAGAGGGACGCAATTTTTCACGTCGAGGGAAATATTCTATACATAATAGGAAATATAAGTCGTCTAGTTCCAAAACCGGCCATGTCTTACCAGCAAAACTGGCCAATCTTGGAACGAAAATTGTTCGCGCCTAACAATTGCGCGAATAAATAATCGTATTAATTTCGGGAAAAACGAACCTTTTGGTAAAATTTGAAATAACCTTTTAGAATTAGAAATTATATTTTAGCCCGTATTTTATTGCTTGCTTTCACCCAGGGTGTGCACTTCATTGCCAGTACGTGCTGAATCCCGAGCAAACAGACCATAAACTCTTTCTTCAAAATTTCTAGCCGGACAATGGTGTTCCGCGGGTACGTGACCGATGACGGGCACTAGGAGATAATCCAGAGTTTGAGTTTATGGATATGAGTCGTAAAGTGCGTCCCTGGGGAAAGCGAAATTTGTGTTCTTCGAATTCTATCTATTATTCTTCTATCACTTTCTTACGTTTGGCGTGTTTTTTCTTGTCCTTGTTACTTTTCATCCCTACTTTCACCCCTACCTTCATCCCTACTTTTTTATTTTTCGTGTTAACTTTTTCCCTCAATGAGAAGAACTCAATCATTCTCTCACCATCGTCTAATCGAGTAAGTTGTTCCTTCTTTACGTGAAACTTGTATTTTTGTGTCATATTTGTACTTATATTTTTTGTCTGTGTTACCGGCACTTTTTAACAAGTTCCGTCAACTGCTATTTTGTATATGTATTCATCATTTCCAAATGAGTAAAGTTCGCGCCATACATTAGTTTAGTTTTACCAACTAGCGCCCTCGCATATCTGACAGCTCAACTTCACCCTCTTGTGGTGGAAGCTCCTCTCAGCTATCCAGTTTCAGGGTTGTCCAAAATATATACGGATTTCCCGGTTATCCCCGAGTTCGCCACATCTGCGATGGGACGCCGCTACCTGCGACCGGCCCGATCGCGCGAGCGAAATGTACGTGCGAAGCACAAAAGAATCGGGCATGACGTCAGGGGTTATAAAACCGCCGAATGCAAGGGATAGGAACATCCCCCACGTAGTTCGCGTATGTAGAATACATACGCGAACGTCACAACCCTCATCGGATAACTGAGAGGAAGACCATTCCAATGACACTAAACACGAGGGGGTTATTTCAATTTTGTACGCTATAGAAGACGAGCTGTCAGGAGGATTAATTGTTATTAATTAAGATTCAGGCAAGGTTTAGTGTATCCCATATGTATAGGACCTAGAGCAAAAGTTGCGCATTGCAAGTTACTATTTTTTGACCTAAGTCACATTCTCGTTCGACTTATGCTTTCGGAGTTATTAAATTAAAACTCATGAAACCACCATTTTAGCCTCCGATCAACATGTGTGACATATGTACGGATGCATAATTTCATCTCACACATGTTGATCTACTTTATATTTCAATATTTTTATATTAAATATTTATTCTCATTATATTTCTGTGGCGAGAAATGGTGGGTACCTGAGAGGGTTTTCGATATAAAAGAGCTACCTACCACTGGACCACAGAATTCACTCTGTATCCAGCATCCAAAAGTGTAAGTCGTCTGTAATTCTGTGTAAGTTGTTATTTTTTTTTATATTCTTGTCTTGTTATTTGTTTGTTAATTTATTATTCGTGTTTTTAATATATTTGTTAAAGTTGAGAGCCATTTTTATTTTAAATCGTATTTTTTTTTTATATAAAATAGAATCAGTGCTTCAGTCGAATTTTCTTAATTAAGAATTGAGCTTGCCAGTCGGTAGTTACTTGGTGGTGAAATAGTTGCTATTTTTTAATAACTATTTTAAAGCCGAAGTACCCACCCCGTAACATCTGTGTTCCTTCAACTTAAACTTTTCTTTATTAATTTTCTAACTTCATGTGTAATTTCACTTGTGTATTTCATTTCATTTTAATCTTTCGTGCATATTTTCTTATCTAATTCAATTTGTTTCTTTACTTAATTTTGTTCAATTTGTCTAATTTTATTTGTAAATATTTGTTACTATTTGTTTTATTATCAACGATGCACATATTTATGTGAATAAAGAAATTTGTTCCTAAGTATCGTGTTTAAGTAATTTTGTAATCAAATCGCGCAAACCGCGTAAACAAAAATCTATGGAGGGCCGGTTTTGGAACAAATCGAATTTTCTGACACTTAAACAACATGCTTTATCACTAATTGTTTGATTTGAGTTATGTGGAGTATTTAATCACAATGAAAAAACTGTTTTTATTCCTTACTTCACTTTTATTTTTATGTGTTAGATGTACATTTCGAGTGCTAAGCACTCATTATCAATAACTTAGTTATTGATAATGAGTGCTTAGCACTCGAAATGTACATCTAACACATAAAAATAAAAGTGAAGTAAGGAATAAAAACAGTTTTTTCATTGTGAACATGCTTTATAGCTGATTTTAATCGAAATCTCTTGAACACAATGTGTAAAAGTGATTGAAGAATATTTGTGTGGAATAAAAGTAATTTCATGAATCTTTAATTAATTTCTCACTTAACTCGTGGTGAAACATTTTTGAATCTAATACTGGATGATTTAAATTAAATTTAAATTAAAACACTTGGTTTGTTTCACTTATTTATATTTTCTTCGGCTAGTTTCGACCATTGGTCATCTTCAAGGAGGAATGTGTTTCAATTTAAATTTAATTTAAATCATCCAGTATTAATTTCATGAAATTGTGGAGATGGCCGGTTTCAGAACTAGACGACTCATATCTCACATTATTTTCCTATCATGTAATATTGATAAAAGAGGGACACTATTCTTAACATCAAGCGAAATAAATTATAGAAAATATAAAATAACCTACGTTATTTTCCTATCGTGCAACGTATCCGAAAAACTAACAATCAACGAAATCTCGTTCTCAGCGGCACTTTTGACGATATCCTTGATCCACTTCTGCTGGTCCTCCTTGTCCCTCACCGTCACCAACCGGACGTTCCTCAAGTTCGGGCACTTGCCCACCAACAGCTCCAACAGCCGCACCAGGTTCTGGCACTGGTGGAACATCCTGATGTACGGGTCCTCGATCAAAACGTACCTAATGTCGGCGTCGAGGAATCTCCCGAACACCTGCTCGTAACCGTAGCCGGTCGCGTCGTTCGCTATTTCGATCTGCTCGTGGTATTTTCCTTCTTCTTTGAGCACCTGGACTTTGTGCTTGATGACCTCGGCTCTGTCCATGTATTCTTCGATTTTTTTTCGGATGTATTTCGCATCGTCGCCAGTTTTTTCTATACGAAATTATTTTCATTAACTTGTTTCTCAAAAAACGTTTCTAGTAATATATAGGTTTTTAATTAAATTTACTTTGTTAGTTTTACTACTAAATTGTTTTATTTTCAACTAGTTTTGACTTAGTGCCATTTTCAAGGATGATGAATTATTTTATATAATATTTAATTTTTTAATGTGTAGAGTATAAAAATTTAGATTATAAATAGAAAAGTTGTACTATGGTCTATACCAAAATATTTATGTTAAGAATTTAGAAACCATAAAGGGAAGTAACGGTCAATTTACCCGTTACAAAGTTTTGAGACAATATAAGTTGACGTATAAACCGCTAATAACATATCTTCACACTTTTGTTTGAACTGCAAAATGTATGCTTTGGACACGAAAGTGACCATTATCAATGGATTAGTATTAATGATTGAATTAAGTAAGGATCAAATTAAATTGATGAATAAAGTACAGTAAACCCTCCTATAACGCGGTACTCCCAGAACGCGGTTTACATACAACGCGGAGCAGAAATTGCGACAGCCCTCCTATAACGCGGTACTCTTACAGTGCGGTTTCCGTTCAACAACGTCCCATTAGTTCTTTCCGTGCACCCCGAATGGTTTTGACTGGATTAACTCGGGGAAGAAACTTTAGATGAGGAAAAACTGATGGAATTAATTAATGCACCCACCTCAAATGCATTGATAAATGAAAATAAGGAAAACGAATAGGTGCCAAATCTCAATTTATAAGATAATAATAATAATAATAATAATCTTTATTCCCAACAGAATTACATCTTACGAGGAAATACATAAACAATTGTTACATTTAAGAAATTACTATAACAAATAAAAATAAAAAAATATATATATATTACAAAGCGATGAAACGAAAACAATGAGACTAACATAATGTTCCGGTGAAGTGTGGCAACTACATACAACAAATAAAGTTAACCATATTCAGGTTTAGATCATAGCTGCACCCTGATAAGCACACACTCCTGAGCCTTTTGTTTAAATTCAGAAAAGCTAGCAAATATATCAGTATCGTACTGTATTTGGTGATACCTGTGAACCATTTTATTAATTGGGGAATGGTTGTGGTGGTTAGTGTTGGGCGTTTGGAAGGAAAAAGTTAGACAATTTCTAGCATTTAATCGAGGCACATGAAATGATAACGACTCTAACAAATTCATATCATCTATTTGATTATGTAAGATTTTGTACAGTGTAATAACATTAATTAAATTATGATTATCGGCAATGGACAAGATGTGAAAAAAGGGCTAAATTTGGCTAAAGAATTAGAATTTCATTTCATTCAAACTGATCATTCAACGGTGCGCAGTGCAAAGTTTAAAAGAGAGTTAAAAAATTGCTTAGTTCCCTACAGAGAGGTTTTAGTGGAGTTAGAAAAAAAAGCTACAATCGAAAACCAATGTGAGGATGAATCAAGCGAGGAAGAGATTTTGCCTATTAAAGAAGACGAGTTAGGCGACTCATATCTGACAGTGAGGATGAGTGTTGAAAGATTACATACTTTTACAAAAATCTTTCTTGTTTTTGTTAGAAAACAGTTTTTTAGTTTATTTTTGTTTAATTTTTTTATCATTTGTTTATATGAACTCTTCAATTCAATAAAAATAATTTATAATTTATCTTATGTTTTGTATTTATTGGTCTCCATATAACGCGGTACGAATGATGTGATTTGTACTAATTCTGAGTTTCTTACAGCGCGGTTTCCATACAACGCGGTAGACGTTTTCCATAGAACGCGCTACGAATTAGCCTGGTTTGTACGGTTAAATCCAAGTTTCTTATAGCGCGGTTTCCATATAACGCGGTACGCACTCACCGCGTTATAGGAGGCTTGACTGTACTACAAAAATAAGGACCTTTATTGGCATTAATATTCTCTTTTACACTTTAACGTACAATTTTATAACCCTTTTCTCCCTTACAGCCCTATTTTTCCCTTCCTTTCTCCTTTTTCCGTTCCAATCTTTCCTCTGATCCATTCCGTAGCCCTATTATTCCCTTCTATCCATTCTTTACCTACCGCCTTGCATTCCTTCCCTAAGTGTTCCCATGTATCCCGTTCGCATCCGCATAGCACACACCTTCCATACTGTTCACCCATCCAAATCATCTTCCTCTCTCATTCGATCCACATCTCGCCCTAGCCAGCCGTACCTTTTCCTTCCTGGGTACATCTAGATTACTCAGATACCTTGGCACATTTCCATGTACCTGCCACTGTTTTTCCATTGATTGTATCCACTCCAGTCTATACTCTCCTGCTGTTCCTGCCTCTCTACTTCCATTTATTCTTCATCAGCGCCGCCACATCCACTCCTTTTTCAAACCACTCATTCACCACAATTTCCGACACCCCTGTCTTCTCATACATTCTTCTCCTCTCCATCCTCCACCCACTTGTTTCTTCTCTCATTCACTAGCCTTTCAAATATTTAATTGATGAGGCGGATACATGATGAAACTCCATAATACTATTTGAAATAAAACAACACAGTTGGGAGGGTTTCACTTTTATTGTTGAACACTGCAACATGTTTCACCACACAGTGGCTTCATCAGATGAAATAATTATTTTATAGTGAAACCCTCCCAACTGTGTTGTTTTATTTCAAACACTAGCCTTTCATCACCAAGTTTACTTACTCCTTTCTCATACCTCGCCACTCTCTCCATTGCTTCTACATGCACACTTGTTCGATTCGTTTCTTGAAGCAGAATATATTTATGTGTGGATCTTTCCACACCCAGTATCTGTTTCAGAAAAAACCCTTGCTCTTTCTCTATACATTCATACAATCGTACGCCCCACACCTCCACCCCATACAATAAAATTGACTTAACACAGGCATCCCACAGTTTACACGCCATTTGAAAATTCCCCTCAAGCCATTTTCCCCATTTCTCCATTAGGATATACCACGCTTTCCTCGCTTTCAGTTGAACCCATCTGACGTGCTCCCTGTACCCCCCCATTCCAACTAAATAAAGTACTAACAACCATTCTTCACATTTTTATTTGAATTACAAAACATACATTTTGGACATGAAAGTGACCATTATCAATGGGCACGTTTATCAGTGGCAACAGTTGGGTGTTTACTGCCAACTGTTGGGGAATTCACTGATGACCGGATTGTTAATCTTTCATTAGATCCTAACGTACATCACAAACAAATCCAAATATGTTGAATGTTGAACATTTTGATGAACGGGCCCAATGAATTACATAAATAAATAAGACACTTAAACTTTGTTTGTATAACTGAGGTTTTTTTATTGTGACTATAGTTTCGACAACTTTAACTTGTCATTATCACAATGAAACACTTTTAACTTTGTTTGTATAACACGTTTTATTTAATGTGACTGCAGTTTCGAAACTGCAGTCACATTAAATAAAACGTGTTATACAAACAAAGTTAAAAGTGTTTCATTGTGTAATTAACATGTATAACAAAGTAGAAGCCTCCACAATACAGAATTTGTCATTATCAGACTACAAGTCCAATGGATTACTGTTAATAAATTGATAATGGTCACTTTGTGCTCAAAATGTACATTTGGTAATTCAAATAAAAGTGTGAAGAAAAATTTGATTCGTCAATTTAATTTGATCTTCACGTAATTCAATCCATCAATTAATTAGAATAAACTTGTAAATAAGATGTACCACAAAGTGAACGCCTACAACACCAAACAGTTAATTAGAATAATATTTTTATTATTACAAACTATATTTAGTTTGTGTAATAACATAGTAAGTATTGCTCTTAAAATTATGTGTGTGTGTTGAAGTAGAAATTGCTCTAAAATAAAATTTAAATTCTTTTGTTTACAAACAAGTTAACCTCAAAAGAATCAATTCTTTCGCAAAATCCATTCAAACCGTTTAGTGAATAACATAGAAGCTTAATTACATCATCGTTCTTTTTATTCGTTTTTGTATACGTTGAATACAATATGAATTATCACTCACGTTTAACATAATCCAATAATATTTGTATTCCCTCCTGATAACAAACCAATGCCTCTGTGTATTTTTGGTTTTTGTCCAAGTCTACGCCCCTTCTCAGGACACTGGAGGCGGCACTCTGCATAATTGGTAATTTGGTAATACGGTAATTTCCTCAACGGCCACAGATTTCAACAGATAAAATTTCCGATTTGATAACAACATATAAATAAAAACGTGTTTTGATTTTGGGGATTCGTTGTAGGCAACCCAATTCGCATTATATGCAGTGTTGCCGAGTGTAAAGATGCAATAATTAACGAATAAAGCACTAATAACCTTTCTTCCCACTTTTATTTGGTAATTCAAATAAAAGTGTGAAGAAAGGTTATTAGTGCTTTATTCGTTAAATTAATTTGATCTTCACGTAACTCACAATCAATTTATTTATGCAATAATTGTTTTGTGTTGTAGGCAACCCAATTTGTTTTGTAATAGGTTTGTTGCGTGAATGTATAAATTGTATTGTTTTGAGTGCATAATTTATAATTTGGGCCGGTAACTGTCAAATTCACATGTTAAATCCTTATCTAAATGACAGATTTTATGCGACCGAATCGTACGACCAATTTCGGGAATACCGGCCTTGGTAATACAGTAATTTATCTTTTGGTGAGTAATACGATAATTTATCTGGTGGTGCGTTGTAGGCAACCCAAATTGGTTTGTAATAGGTTTGTTGCATGAACGTAAAATTGTATTGTTTTGATTGCATAATTTATAATTTGGTAATACGATAATTGTTTTAACTGCTACAGGTTTCAACAGATAACATTTTGCATTTGATTACAACCGTTGAATAAAGAGTATTATTATTATTATTATTATAATGCTGGGAATCATACCTTGAAGACCTTGGCACCTGCCTTAAGGGTACCAAGGAAAGCATCAAAAACAAACTGGACGTAGAGCTTGTGGCAGAACAAGTCCAAGAGGCCATCCTAACCTCTTTCCAGAATAACTGCCCTACAACGAGGAGATATTCCGGCAAAATAAAAACTGGTGGAATGAAAACCTCGAAACACTAAGGAGGGGCACACGCCGGCTTTACAACAGAGCGAGGAAATCTGGTGAGTGGGAGGAATATTCCAAAACACTAACGGAGTACAGCAAGGAGATCAGGAGGGCGCGCCGGGAGGCGTGGAGGATATTCTGCTCGGAGATTGACCAAGTCCCCGAGGGAGCAAAACTCCACAAAATCCTAGCGAAAACCTCCGACACCTCTTGCGGAACCCTGAAGAAACCAGATGGATCATTTACAGAAACCGGCAAGGAAACAGCGGAGATTCTCATGAAAACCCATTTCCCCGGATCTGAAATCCTGCAAAATGGTGCAGACACTCACTCAGTGCTTGTAACCCCTGGTAAGGCGGCAACACAACAAGACTGGGAAATCTCAAAGAAAATTGTAACCTTTGAACGAATCAGGTGGGCGATAGGTACATTCCACCGATATAAATCACCGGGACAAGATGGGATCTATCCAGTGCTCTTGCAGCAAGGGCTGGACCACCTTCTACCGGTGCTATGTAAACTCTTCAGGGGCAGCCTGGCACTAAAACACGTGCCAACTACCTGGAAGAAAGTCAAAGCGGTCTTTATCCCTTTATCTGGGAAGGACTTAACCCAGCCAAAAGGTTACAGACCAATTTGCCTGACATCGTTCCTACTTAAGACGATGGAAAAACTAGTTGAAAGACACATAAGGGAAACCTCACTTCTAGAGAGGCCGCTCCACCCCTTTCAACACGCCTTTCAAGCTGGAAAATCATGCGAGTCTGCCTTACACCAACTGGTAGTTAAGGTAGAGGCCTCGCTGAAAAACAAAACAGTGGCTTTGGCTACATTCCTCGATATTGAGGGAGCGTTTGACAACACCTCTATCAGAACGATCGTAAGAGCAGTCGAAAGTCACGCTGTGGAAACCACGATAAGCTCGTGGCTACAATCCATGCTGACGGACAGACTAGTAATTACGGAACAATTCCAAGAAAAAATCAGCTTAAAAGCCAAAGGTGGATGTCCTCAGGGGGGCGTTCTATCCCCCCTTCTATGGGACATGGTGGTGGATGAGCTACTCACGTTACTAAACGACTCAGGATATTACGCCCAGGGATATGCGGATGACATTGTCATTCTCGTCACAGGAAAATATCCAACTACTATAACAATCATCATGAACAATGCCTTGAAAACTGTAGAACGATGGTGTGGGGAGGTGGGGCTAAGCGTTAACCCCACCAAGACTACGGTCATCCCCTTCACAAAAAGAAGGAAATGCGCGGGCCTCAAACCCCCAACCTTCTTTAACCAAACTCTACAACTAACCAATGAGGTCAAATATCTAGGTATCTACCTAGATACAAAACTCACATGGAACCGTCAATTAAAGCACACAACCGACAGAGCAACAAGGACGCTAATGACAACAAAGCGTGCTCTGGGAAAAACATGGGGCCTTAATCCAAAAATGACTATGTGTATATATAATGCAATAGTAAAACCCATGATCACCTACGGATGCACCACTTGGTGGCCTAAAGTAGAACAAAGTACTGCGCAGGCAGCTCTATCTAGAATACAGCGACTAGCCTGCCTATGCATAACTGGCGCACTGCGTACAACACCAACAGCCTCAATGGAAACCCTACTAAACCTCCAACCGCTGGACCTAGTGGTTAAAAGCGAGGCCAGACTAGGGGCATATAGGTTGAGGACAACTGGAAACTGGCACCCCACAGGAAACCATTCCAGAATAGAACAGGTAGTTACCAAACCTTTATTACAAATGGGAAGTGACTACATGATACCACGCTACTCCCTGAAGAGACCCTTCACAATAGAATGTGAGGGGGACAACGAGAAGCGCAACCCTTCACCTGGAACCCTGATCTGGTACACCGATGGGTCAAGAAGAGAAGGTGGAGCAGGCGCTGGGATTCATGGCGTAACCCCAAAATGTGACATCTACGTGTCTCTGGGGAGGATGGCAACTGCACATCAAGCCGAGATCTTCGCGATCAACCAATGTACCATGGAAAATCTGCGACGGGGATATAGGAGGCAAAAGATCCTGATCCTCACCGACAGCCAAGCTGCTTTAAGAGCACTCAACAGCTATAAGATCCAATCTGAGCTATCATGGGAGTGCATCCAAAACCTGACGAAACTGGCGACGGAAAACACCGTAACACTACGCTGGACGCCGGGACACACAGGGGAGGATGGCAACGAGAAAGCCGATGCCCTGGCAAAGATTGGATCACGCAGACCCTACATTGGACCAGAACCAATGCTACCGATTCCCAAAAAATCAATAAGACCAAGCGCAAAAGAGTGGACCCTAGAAAGACACACCGAGCGCTGGAAAAACCTGACAGGGCATAGACACAGTAAACTACTGATGGAAAAACCCTGCCAGGAACTAGCAACTGAGGCCCTCAGACTCAGTAGAAACAACCTTAGAATAGTCACAGGACTGATAACTGGACACTGTACCCTAAGGAAGCACCTGCATAACATGAAACTGTTCACAGAAGATCCAATATGCAGACTATGCCTGGAAGAGGATGAAGACGCCTCACATGTACTATTCGAGTGCGAGGCACTTTCCACCTGGAGGGAAGCAAAACCTTGTCCAAGGGAATCCAAGCCACTTCCCGAAGGGAAAGATGATCGAAAGGCTGCTGGGACTAGCCAAGGAAACAGAGCTTTTTGATTAACTACGGTAACGGAAGAAGTACAATAAGCCACACGGCTGCGGTGCTAGGGCAGAAATAACCCTAACTTCCGTTCCCTGCCCCTAAAAAAAAAATAAAAAAAAAAAAAATTATTATTATTTAATCAAGGAATTGCAAACAGATAAGGAAAGATGGTGCTGGTCAGAGGAGGCGAAAATAAATTATATGGATAGAATTGGGAAGGTAGATTTCGATGGGGTAAGCTTAATGAAGCAATTAAAGGATGGAGTCAAGAGAGCGATGGCGAGACAAAAGAAGTGGGTGGGTACATCGACCAAAATGTATGTTAAGCCAAATTTTCAGGCTTTTCTAAACTCAAAATTTTATTTCATGCTTTACCTAGGAGTGGAAACATTCGTTCGAAACTCTAAATTAAACACTTTTCAAAAAGAAGGAATATCTGAAAACTTACAGCGTATACATCGGAATATACATATAAATTTCAAAGAAACATTTCCTGTGTGTATCGTGTTAGAAAAAACCCATAGATAACTTTTGCGGATTGTATTGAAACGTAACTTTCTATATTAGTTGATAGATGTCGCTCTTGAAGAGGCTCACATTTTCTTAGCCGGTCACGGCAATTTTACATTCAAATCATAGTTATATATTGACAAGATGTATGTTTAGTTAGGGTATACATTAAGAGATGGCGCTAAGAACTATATATTTAATTCTATATTAACTACGTGTCACTGACGATGCCATTATGAAGCATTAGATGGCGTTAGCTATCGATATCCATTAATATATTATATATAATTGAAATACGTTTCGAGTTTAGAAAAGCCTGAAAATTAGAATTTGCCGGGGCGTGCAAGCGAAGCGAGTCGCGCCTCGGCAAATCCAAATCTTAAGGCTTTTCTTGGCGGACGCAACATAGGAAATCACATGTTAATTTTAAAGTGTTCAAATATTGGCTTCCGTATTTATTTTAGAGACAAAATGTATTTTACTTTTTTGTAGAGGGAAACATTTTAAATTTATGAATGTTCACACTTAACACTTTACGTTTCTCTAAGTTTAAATAATTAAGAAAAAGTAATGTGATTTTATTAAAATAATGACATACCATGGAATTGATACAACAATTACGGATATTGCCTTGTTTTTTTGAAAATTCAATTTAAAGCTTTAAACAAGTGTTTTCCACTCCCAGACAAAGCATGAAGTAAAATTTCGAGTTTAGAAAAGCCCCGTGAAAATTTGTCGAGGGTCGCGCAGCGACCCGAGACAAATTTTCTGGGCTTTTCTAAACTCGAAATTTTACTTCATGCGCCACGCGTATAAAACACTGATTTCAAGTGAGGTTTAAATATACATAAATTCACAATATTTTTGTTTTATACGCATGGCGCATGAAGTAAAATTTCGAGTTTAGAAAAGCCCAGAAAATTTGTCTCGGGTCGCTGCGCGACCCTCGACAAATTTTCAAGGGGCTTTTCTAAACTCGAAATTTTACTTAATGTTTAGCCTGGGAGTGGAAAACACTTGTTCGACAACCATTAAAACCTTTAATGACAATACTTATCCTTAAAAAAAAATCAACAACGAGATAATTAACGAAACTCATAAAGATTATGAAAATAACTACAGTTTGTTTGTTTTCTATTTTTTTTTAGAAACCAGTATTGTCAGTAAGGGCTCTGATAGTTGCCGAACAAGTGTTTTCCACTCCCAGACTAAGCATGAAGTAAAATTTCGAGTTTAGTAAAGCCCAGAAAATTTGTCTCGGGTCGCTGCGCGACCCTCGACAAATTTTCAAAGGGCTTTTCTAAACTCGAAATTTTACTTCATGCTTCATGTCTGGGAGTGGAAAACACTCGTTTAATTCTTCAAATTAAACTCTTTTAAAAATCAACGAATGTCAGAAAATTTACAACTAAAATAATTAAGAAAAGATAATGTGATTTTATAAAAATAATGACAGCCCATGGAATTGATACAACAATTGCGGGTATTCCCTGTTTTTTTTTAAGTTCAATTTAAAGCTTTAAACATGTGTTTTCCACTCCTAGACTAAGCATGAAGTAAAGTTTCGAGTTTAGAAAAGCCCCGTGAAAATTTGTCGAGGGTCGCGCAGCGACCGGAGACAAATTTTCTGGGCTTTTCTAAACTCGAAATTTTACTTCATGTGCCACCCGTATAAAACACTGATTTCAAGTGAGGTTTAAATATACATAAATTCACAATATTTTTGTTTTATACGCGTGGCGCATGAAGTAAAATTTCGAGTTTAGAAAAGCCCAGAAAATTTGTCTCGGGTCGCTGCGCGACCCTCGACAAATTTTCACGGGGCTTTTCTAAACTCGAAATTTTACTTCATGCTTAGTCTGGGAGTGGAAAACACTCGTTTAAAGCTTCAGATTGTACTTTTTAAAAAATCAACGAATTTCGGAAAATTTACAGCTAAAATAATTAAGAAAAGATAATGTGATTTTATAAAAATAATGACAGCCTATGGAATTGATACAATTGCGGATGTCAAAATAGCACAAGATATTGCTGTTACTTAATTAACGATAAAAAACATAACGCAAACATCGTGATAACTGTGGTCTGCATAACACCATTTTCTTAGGAGGATTTTATCTTGTATAGTGTAAATCATTTAGAAAACATTTGCTTTAATCAAGTGACTGCGATATCTTTTGCCATTTTGACATCCGCAATTGTTTCAATTCCATGGCATGTCATTATTTTTATAAAATCTCATTATCTTTCCTTAATTATTTTAGCTGTAAATTTTCTGACATTCGTCGATTTAAAAAAAAATCAATCTGAAGCTTTAAACGAGTGTTTTCCACTCCCAGACTAAGCATGAAGTAACATTTCGAGTTTAGAAAAGCCCCGTGAAAATTTGTCGAGGGTCGCGCAGCGACCCGAGACAAATTTTCTGGGCTTTTTTAAACTCGAAATTTTACTTCATGCGCCACGCGTATAAAACACAGATTTGAAGTGAAGTTCGAATATACATAAACGTAAAGTGATAAACGTTAACACGAATGGATTCAGAATTTTTCCCTCTACAAAAAAGGTAAATACATTTTGTATCTAAAATAAATAGGGGAGCCAAAATTTGAACATTTCAAAATTTACATGGGATTTCCTATGTTGCGTCCGCCAAGTCAACACCTGGTATATACGTGACGCTAATAGCAAGCATGTTAATTGATAGCTTTGTTAATGTAACTATTAAACACTGATTTATTCGGAAATTTAAAATACCCGGGGTGTCTCACCAGTGCGTTATCGGATGATATCTCAGCTATCGTTAACGATAAAAAATGGTGTCTTCCCCAAAGTTGCCTGACTTTAATAACGTAATAACCTAAACATATGCTCGTGTATAATATTTTTTTAGGGTCTTGGAATGTTATTGGCCCCGGGCCTTAGATTGAACGATCCTGTCATTTTTAAAATATGTACAGTAATTATAACCAAATTGTTTATTCCGCGTATAATTGAAAATACACGGGGTGTCTCACCAGTGCGTTATCGGATGACATCTCAGCTATCGTTAATGACAAAAAAAAATGGTGTCTTCCCCAAAGTTGTTTGACTTTAATAACGTAATAACCTAAACATATGCTCGTGTATAATATTTTTTTAGGGTCTTGGAATATCATTGGCCCCGGGCCTCAGATTGGACGATCCTGTCATTTTTAAAATATGTATAATAATTATAACCAAATTGTTCGTTCCGCGTATAATTTAAAATACACGGGGTGTCTCACCAGTGCGTTATCGGATGATATCTCAGCTATCGTTAACGATAAAAAAAATGGTGTCTTCCCTAAAGTTGCTTGACTTTAATACCGTAATAACCTAAATATATGCTCGTGTATAATATTTTTTTAGGGCCTTGGAATATTATTAGCCCCGGGCCTCAGATTCAACGATCCTGTCATTTTAAAAATATGTACAGTAATTATAACCAAATTGTTCATTCCGCGTGTAATGCAATCAATAATAACGTAATAACCTAAACATATGCTCGTGTATAATATTTTTTTAGGGTCTTGGAATGTTATTGGCCCCGGGCCTTATATTGAACGATCCTGTCATTTTTAAAATATGTACAGTAATTATAACCAAATTGTTTATTCCGCGTATAATTGAAAATACACGGGGTGTCTCACCAGTGCATTATCGGATGACATCGCAGCTATCGTTAATGACAAAAAAAATGGTGTCTTCCCCAAAGTTGCTTGACTTTAATAACGTAATAACCTAAACATATGCTCGTGTATAATATTTTTTTTAGGGTCTTGGAATATCATTGGCCCCGGGCCTCAGATTGGGCGATCCTGTCATTTTTAAAATATGTACAATAATTATAACCAAATTGTTCGTTCCGCGTATAATTTAAAATACACGGGGTGTCTCACCAGTGCGTTATCGGATGATATCTCAGCTATCGTTAACGATAAAAAAAATGGTGTCTTCCCTAAAGTTGCTTGACTTTAATACCGTAATAACCTAAATATATGCTCGTGTATAATATTTTTTTAGGGCCTTGGAATATTATTAGCCCCGGGCCTTAGATTCAACGATCCTGTCATTTTTAAAATATGTACAGTAATTATAACCAAATTGTTCATTCCGCGTGTAATGCAATCAAATTGAAATCAATAAATATTAGAGTAAATATCTCGAGTGTTATCAACGGTAGAAACACACGCGAGCGCCGATAATCTGTCGGCTCGTGCGTGAACGATTTCAGCAATAAAGCAAAACGTGGGAAAAGCGCGGATTGTGTTCACGTTTTGCGCTGCCGGCCGCCGCGCCGCGGCCTCACAACTCAAGTTTCCTTTCCGATTTCACTTTCTCCATTATTTACAATTACGCCGCCGACTTTATTATTAGCTGCGTTATTTTTTCTCGCTTTTCTTTTTCGTTCCCTCTTATGCTAATGCAATTAGAACGCCATCACCATTACCGGGAGCGACGCGGCTTTTCTTCTCTCGGGCATTCGAGGACCGATCGGAGGATGTGGATTGTTGATCCAGGTTTAACAGACCATGAAAATACCTCAGAGTGAAAAGTTTGAAAAGACAACGGGATCTAATTAGAGTTGTGTACACAACGTGTTGGTGTAAATGAAATTTATGCGCCCTTTGTTTATCATAGAAAATGTTTTTGATATATTTTTACAAGCAAATTCCTTGAAAAAAAAAAAAATCCTAAAACGTCGCACAGTGGGCAAAAGCTTGAAAAACCTGGTCAAAATATGAAGATGTTTAAGAATATGCTTCAAATTGGTTCCTTTATGGTTTTTGGAGTCGCTGTTTACGAACTTGGTGTCAAAAATTAAATTTGTCATTTCCGGAAGAATTTACCAAATCGTATGAAGTAAAATGACGCCATTTCAGTGCAACTTGTCACCGATGACAAATTGCATTGGTGCTGTGAATAACCCCCCAGAAGTTTCCCAGTATAATAGAAATAATAAAAACTAAACTACTCCAATCATTAAACCAAATCTTACATTTTAAGTACAAATGGTGTATTCAGACGTTAAAAAGTAGAAAATTTGTTTTTTTTGTTCGTGAAACATCCATCTAATGTGTATTCCAAGGACGGTCGAGTATACGGTAAGAAGGATTGACGGAATCGAAGATTTTAGAGTGAGGGTAGGGATCGTTTACGTCACAAATGCACGCTGAATTTAAATGTGGTTACTTCATGGTAAACTTTAGGTAAACATGGATAAGCTGTACATTTTCTGACATTCGTTGATTTTTAAAAGAGTTCAATTTGAAGCTTTAAACGAGTGTTGTCCACTCCCAGACTAAGCATGAAGTAAAATTTCGAGTTTAGAAAAGCCCCGTGAAAATTTGTCGAGGGTCGCGCAGCGACCCGAGACAAATTTTCTGGGCTTTTCTAAACTCGAAATTTTACTTCATGCGCCACGCGTATAAAACACTGATTTTAAGCGAAGTTCGAATATACATAAATTTCACAATATTTGAGTGATTTATACGCGTGGCGCATGAAGTAAAATTTCGAGTTTAGAAAAGCCCAGAAAATTTGTCTCGGGTCGCTGCGCGACCCTCGACAAATTTTCACGGGGCTTTTCTAAACTCGAAATTTTACTTCATGCTTAGTCTGGGAGTGGAAATCACTTGTTTAAAGCCTTAAAATGAACTTTAAAAAAACAGGGAATATCTCAATGATTAACTAAATGTCAAAACAAAATCACCAAACATCGTCAGTATCTAGGGCTAACGCGATAATAGGAAATGTATTAAAATTTTTACAAAATCGCAAATTTCTCAAAAACTGTTGGAAGGATATAGCAACAACCCGGTATCAATAAAAAGGAAATTTAATTTCGCATCAGGTAAAGTATCTCAAGATAGATGGTTCTGTTTAAAAAAAATGAAGTTATGCATGTTTGAAGTACTGAAGAATACCGTTGACGGACTCGGTTCAATTTAGAAAATCTGACTAATGGCGAAAACCTAAACAAATACTACATTTCTTCCCGAATCCGAAACCGTAAGCCGCACAACTCTGACTTATTTCGTTTTGAAGATATTGTTAATGGCGTCGAGCTCTAAAGTCGTCAAATCTATCAAAAAAAAATGAAATAACTCGAAAACGGTTCAACTGAGACCCAATGTTGTGTGCATAAACTCATGTTTATTTTTAACGAGCAATCCAAAAATGTAAAAATATATAGGGTGTTTTTTTTTTTAAATAAGGAAGTTGGTGTTTAGTTCCGGTATAACCGCAAGGCCGCCATATTTAGCAATAATTTTGGGTTATGAAAAACTTGATTCTGAACAACTTTTATTTGAAACTTTTTTTGCTATTTTCAACGATACGCCCACTATAAACCGATTTCCGCTTAGTGACTAACCCTGTATATAAAAAAATGGTGGATCCACTATGGCGGATCAAATATTCAAAAAATCTGTACAGAATTAGTAAATATCTATACTTATTGCGAAAAACGTTTACATCAAGGTTTCTTTAGATCACTACGAATTAAATATCAAAAATTCAAAATGAAAAATGACGGATCAAAATTGAATTATTTATGAAATCGTTCAAAATTTACAACATATAGGTTTTCGAGGTCTGTGATTACGAATTTGATGCCTGCCAGGTATAAGGTATTGTCTGTTGACAGATAACGCGATTCCCGCCAACGATGGCATAGCAATAATAATTTATTTTATTTGGTTTAAATTTAGACATATTTAATTTGATTTATGTAACCAATTCTGGCAATAAAGATATTATATATACTAGATATGGGAAGTTCGAATCTTTTAGGTGATTCGAATCAACCAAATCATTTCTTAAAAGTGATTCGTTCTTTATGAATCGTCCGTAAACGAATCACTTATAAAAAAAATGATAATAATAATAATATAGTTCGACCTGAGACAAATTTTCTGGGTTTTTCTAAACTCGAAATTTTACTTCATGCGCCATGCATATAAAACACTAAAATACTGTGAAAGTTATGTATATTTTAATCTCACTTGAAATCAGTGTATTATGTTAACATAAGACTTTTATACGTAAATCGCTAGATTGTTACTGAAAACTTCCAACAAACACCAGAATTTAGCCACGTCTGAATGACAAACAATTTGTCTGAATCCGAAAGTGGAAAACACCAGATTTGATGACAAAATCACTGATTTGGCAACCCTGACGATATCTTTAGTATGCTAAAAAAAAAAGAGAGAGTGTAACAGTGTGTGCCAGGAGGATAATTGATGACAGCGCATTTAGCGCGCGTGAAAACAGCGGGCTAAATGCGCTCCCCCAACAGAACGTTCTATATATGTCGCCATTTCTGTCATAGAGAACGTGCTGCCGAATTTTCGCTAACTCACAAAACTAATGTACAAAGCGGAGTTGAACTTGCGCGCGGATTCGAGCGAACGAATTAGTCATCCGATTTGGGAATACGATTTCGCTCGCCCAAAATCGTTCGGTCAGTCGTCTCGAGTAAATGAATCATTAACGAATCAATTCTTCTTGAAATAGGGAATCAGTTCATTCAAATCACCATACAGAATCGTTCTTTTCGAACGAATCATTCACGAACGACCCATATCTAATATATACCATGCGTTTTTTAATCTCTCAACACAAATTTCGAGAATATAAAATTTCCTGTGTTCATTAAAGGAAAGGCACTTGGTATTGTTTCACAATTAAATTGTGAAACAATACCAAGTGCCTTTCCTTTAATTAACTTGACATAGTGTAATATGTTTCACCAAGTGCCAGATGAGAAATTAATTTAAGAAATTCCTGTGTTCAGTTTTACAAACACACTTCAATCGCATTGTACCTTGACAGATCGCAATCAAACGTACAATTTGAGGTGTGTTTTTTAAAACTAAACATAGGAAATTGTACATGCTCGGAATTTGTATATTCAGAAATTAAAAAAAAAACGCATGGTGTATTAAAATATGATACGCAGATGTTTTCTTAAGATATTGAATTATCAGAACTATTTGTATGTCAAAAAGAAAACTATTACCTAAATGAAACACAACTACCCTTTTCGTGATATTCTCAGTCATACTTGATTCATGTAACATTTTCACTCATACTTGATTCAAACAAATTTCATCCAATCTAAATAATTCAGCTCACAATCCTATCATTCGAATGAATTAATTAACAACACGCAAATGCTAACTAAACACTTAACTTCGATGGCATTTCGTAAACAAACATCAAACCAGTCGAGAGTTGCCACCGTTTAGCCTCCCCCCGCGCCAGCAATTAATTAGCAATCTGGCGATAAACGGAAGTGAGGCAAATCATCCGTGACGCCAAACAAAATAGCCGGTGCGTATCCGGTTCGTATGTCGTGTAAAACATACCGGAATGCGCGAGTTGTTTGCATTTATTTTCGACACGCGAACCTGAATTATCAAATGGCTTTCCACATGAATAAGTGAACGAGGACACGGTGGACGATGCGAAGGTGGCGTGTAATCAAATTAGATATTCCTCCCTACTAGCAAATTGCTAAAGTTTTACTGCTTCCGTATAATTTATATCTGTTTTTTTTTGTTATATTCTGATCTTTTGATGTACGTTTTGTTATTACAGCCCGTTTGTAACATACCAATTAAACTATTAAGTATATAAATTTAGATTAAAATGAGCTTCTTTTTATTTTTCTAAAGGCGAGTCCATACCAAACGAATAGGGTGCTCGCGAACACGATTATTGCGAGTAGAACTGCGAATAGAAATTTAATGAAAGTTTGAAAATTTCGGGGGGGTTTTAAACTCGCATGTCCTCGCCCCTCCCCCCGACTACGGCCCTGATATTAACATTAATAAAAATGGATTTTGTCTTAGATTTAAAAAAATAAACATTTTTACATAAAAACCAAACATTTTTTATGAAAAAAAATGGTAATGTGTCCATCGTAGCACTTTATTCGTCATTTAAACAATTAATGATTCACCTAGTAAACGTATTTCACTTGTTAATCGGTTAAAGACGATTTCACATTAAATCAACGTTTTATACGCGTGGCGCATGAAGTAAAATTTCGAGTTTAGAAAAGCCCAGAAAATTTGTCTCGGGTCGCTGCGCGACCCTCGACAAATTTTCACGGGGCTTTTCTAAACTCGAAATTTTACTTCATGCTTACTCTGGGATTGAAAACACTCGTAAGATGATCAATCTTAAACTTATTTTGGAGTTTTTTTTATTGTATAATTTATCGATGTTTCACACGAATAAACGTTCGTCGTGTTTGAAGTTACTGTTCACATACAAATATAAAATCGTTTTTGCAAATGTTCGCGAACGTTTGCGAACACCATGTTCGTTGGTGTGGACGCGCCTTTATACAAAAGAAATTATTATATTATTTTCAGCAAACAATTAATTGAATCTGGAAGTCTCAGGACGACTTCCAGATTCAATTAATTGTTTGCTGAAAATAATGATTTCAATGAAAGTTTAAAATTTGAGCGTGTGCATTAAGAACAGTTTTTAACTCTTAGAAAATAAATTGAAAGTCTAAAGCAGTGGTCTCCAAACTACAGCCCGCGGGCCAAATCCGGCCCGCGACTTGCATGAATCCGGCCCGCGATTGTTTGTATTTTTTTTGTAAATGTCATATTTTGAATTACTGTAACAATTGTCCCTTAAATTTTTCATAATTTTATAAAATTAATCGGATCATGGCCGACTTTATTATGTAGAATTGTATTTGTGGCCCGCGAAGAAGATAGTTTGAAGACCCAGGGTCTAAAGCAGTGATGGGGGAACTACGGCCCGCGGGCCAAGTCCGGCCGCGGAAAGGTTTAATCCGGCCCGTTTAAGAGTGCCGTCGTGAGAATGTTTGAACGCGTTCTTACTTCGTAATGTGACGACCCGCATAAAAACTACCTACCTACGATTAAGCATTATTCTTTGGCCCGCTACGATTGTCTGGTTATTAAAAATGGCCCGTCTTAAAAAAAGTTTCCCCACCACTGGTCTAAAGCATAGCTATACTGATAAGGGTTAAATTTCGAAACACGTTTGTAGGACTCTCTGTTAATTCTCTGGTTCTCTCAATTAATTCCCTGTAATGTTTTTAATTTATTTCAATTTCCTGTTGGTTTATTCAGTTTGGTGAGAGAATAATTTGACCTGATGTTGCATTTTGCATATAAATTAGCATAGAACAGTAAAATATTTTGAGATTTGTCTTAAGAGAAAGTCGACCGCTCTCTAAACGTATAAATCTAAGCATACTGCCGTCTTAATTACATCTTTGTTTAGGGATGAAATATTTTGAAAAAATAGGCATACTTTAAGGAAAGTGGAATCTTAATGCCTGTCTTAATAAAATATTTCCCACTTTGACCGTTCTATTATAAAAAAATATCAAACATTGTTAAACTAGCGTAATCGCATCTTCAATATAATTTTTTTCTACAACATTTATAAAAAATATTGGGAAACTAAATCAGTCACATTGTTGAAGAATTCTTTTCGAAGAATTTTAATTTTTTCCAATTATTTCTATCGTATAATAAATTCACTGGGATGTCGCGCGATATTAAAGTTTCAGAAAATTTGAAAAACTGTTTTACACGCGACATCCTAGTGACTATATTTAACCAAATAAATAAATGAAAAAAATCACATATTTTTTTTTTATTTTTAATTTGGTTTGGCTTTTGCCTGGCCTTGGGAACTTGCCTATTAGCCAACATCATTTATTTATATATTTGTATTAATTGTTACGATTACAATTTGTAGTATGCTATTATTTCATACGGACAAACACACATTCATACCACACCCAGGGTCACGACGAGAAATTATTTTTAAATAAAGTCTCGCCGTGCACGGGAATCGAACCCGAATTGTGGCTCGCCGAGCGATACAGCCCGGCGACGTTACCGCTCGGCCACCACCTGCCCAAAATCACATATCTTTGCAAAGGAATTATCTACAATGTAATTGATTTATTTTTTCAATATTTTTTTATAAATGTTGCAGAAAAAAAATATATTAAAGATGCGATTACGCTAGTTTAACAATGTTTGATATTTTTTTATAATTAAAGTATGCCTATAAAATTAGGAACGCGATTTAGCTAGTTTACCAATGTTTGATATTATTTTATAAAATAACGGTAAAAGTATAAAATATTTTATTGAGACGGGCTTAAAGATTGCACTTTCCTTGAAGTATACCTATTTTTTCAAAATATTTCATCCCTAAACAAGGATGGAATTAAGACGGCATTATGCTTAGTTTTATACGTTTAGAGAGCGCTCGACTTCCTCTTAATGAGAGTACATTTTTTGCAGAAAGTCGATATTAGTTTTATTTCGTTATTATATTTCTTAGAAAATAGTTGCAGATCATATTAAAACCTTATGTGGTTCTGAATCGATTTAATTTTGACTTAACCATACTGCTTTAAAATGACAATAGAGTTTACTATAAGAAACGCGAGCAAAAATGTTAGTTAAAAAGACCCAATTCAAAACGTAACGCGACTTCTATTTTTTGTTTAAATTTGAAATGAAGAAAGTCGAAGAAGATTGGACAGATTGTTAGAGAAAGGGAAATACTCTAATTCGGGTAATTCAAAAAGGCACTCACCGCTACGTCTTGGTGAACATCTCTTGCTGAACTGACCTTCTGTAACAAAAAGAAACAATATTGTTAAAATTTCTAAAAAATATAATTAAGCAATAGATAAAATAAGCATGTCAATTAATGTTAAGGTTAGGACATTAATTACACAAGAAGAAGAAGAAAAACAAGAAGAAATGAAAAGACAGATTTTCCGCAAAGAGAGATTAAGACCGTGGATTAAAATATTCAAACCATGAATACAATAACAAGTTTACTTAGTATTAGCAAGAATTAGACTTATTTACTATTTATGCAGTAAATAAGGAGAGAATAAAAAATAGTAGTGAAACACACCAAGTGACTTTTATTTAATTATTAAATGAATTCGATAGCTAACGCCATCTACTGCCCTATTGTGGCATCGTCAATGACACGGTGCACAAAGTGCATATACAGGTCACTGTTTCATCCACAGAGCTATACTCTGTTTGTGGAACAAGAAAACAAATATCATAATTGAATTTGAGTTCAGTATTCCGTAGATACCCACAGACGCGTTTCGGACTTCAAGGTCCTCTTCAGTGTGGTCCCAATCCAGTGCTGAAATCGGAAGAGGACCTTGAAGTCCGAAACGCGTCTGTGGGTATCTAGTGCGGAATACTGAACTCAAATTCAATATTTTTATTTAATTATCAATATTGTAAACATGTTTCATCAAGTAATTAATGAGGTCCAAATGAAAGATAAAATAAGTTCAATTTTTACTGATACCAAAGGTAATCTTGTTGTATCTTTAACTTGTTTCTCATTGATCACTTGATGAAACATGATTAAATATTTAAAAAATGTAATTAAACTAAAATCACTTGATGTTTTCTTTTCTTGAAAACAGCTAGGAGCCGTAATTATTCGGAATAAATAATTATATTAAGTAAAACATTAGGGCAGGTGGTGGCCGAGCGGTAACGTCGTCGGGCCGTATCGCTCGGCGAGCCACAAACTCGGGTTCGATTCCCGTGCACGGGGAGTCTTTATTTAAAAAAATAATTTCTCGTCGTGTCCCTGGGTGTGGTGTGAATGTGTCGTGACGTCCAAATATATGTTAAATTAATTAATACAATCATCGTTAGTGGCTGAATGGCTAGAACCTATGCCAAACAAACCAAAAAAAAAAAAGTAAAACATGTCAAGTGATTTTATTTTAATTATTTTTTTAAATAAGTAAACTTGTTATTGTATTTGTGGTTTGACGGTTGTAAAGTCACACTATAAATTTAATACATAATAATAAAAATTATTGTACAGGGTGGACCAAAAGTCCGTTTAAATTTGAATCGGTAGCTGCGACGAGCAGCGACGGCGGAGTGGGGCGGAGGGGTTACGAAACGCAAGAACGGCCAATGGGAATTCAGTACCATGGCGTCGTTTAGCGATAAACAACGTGCGTTTTGTGCACACGAGTTCTACCGCAACAACGATTCTTTCACTCTAGCGCAACGAACATTTTGGGCTCATTACAACATACGGCGTAAACATGAAGCTCCATCGATTTAATTGATTCGAAAATGGGTACAGACGTTCGAGAAGACAGGTTCAATAATAAATCAACCACGATTCGGCCGACCTAGAACATCAAGAGATGTCGAGCGTGTAAGAGCGTCTATTATATTTAAGTTTGAATGTTTGATATATTTTCCCTGTTATTAGATCCTTTGTACCTGTTGGAAAATAAAAGAATTATTATTATTATTATTATTATTCTTGAAAATCATGGACTCTCTACTCGGAAGCGGTCTAACGTCTTAGGTGTGCCCAGAACATCTTTGATTCGTATTCTTCACACAGATTTACATTTACATCCCTACAAAATCCAAATGGTACAGGAATTAAAGCCTCAAGATGACGCTCACAGGCTCCAATTTGAAAACGAAATGTTAGAGAGGTTCACCAGCTTTACCAACATTTTTTTCTCAGACGAGGACAACTTCCATCTAAATGGGCATGTAAATAGGCGAAATTGCAGGTATTGGAGTGACACTAAATCTAAATTGAAGCATCAAAAACCTCTGCATTTACCCAAGGTTACTGTATGGGCAGCTTTGTCAGCTTTGACATTATTGGTCCATACTTTTTTGAAGATCGCCGAGGAAATGCTGTTACAGTGAATACAGAGCAGTATATTGCCATGCTACAGAACTTTTTGTTCACCAGCGCTACAGGATTTCGCTGGTTTTAATCAACGATCGTGGTTTCAGCAAGCTGGGGCAACATGCCACGCTACCAATGACTCATTAAGTGCTGTTGGCGAAATTATTGGACAAAAGGGGATATCCAAAAGAGGTGCCATTAACTGGCCACCTCGTAGCCCGGACTTATCTCTACTGGACTTCTTTCTTTGGTGGTACCTTAAAAGTAAAGTTTTCAACAGCAACCCAGTGTCCCTAGGGGAATTAAAGGAAAATATTCGAGAGGAAATGCAAAACATTTCACGAAACACTTGTGAGGTCGTCATTGAAAATTTTCGCAGCAATGTCAAAATAGTCAAGGATCACATATGGATGATGTAATTTAAAAAAAAATAAAATTCCTATTTGTGTACTTTAATAATAAATAGAAATTAATAAAAAACAGATTAAGTTTGTTTGTATAACACATTTTATTTTTATGTGACTGCAGTTTCGGCACATTTAGCTTGCCATTATCAAACATATATTTTAAAAATAAAAATAAATTGTGTTATACAAACAAAGGGAAACCGTTTTTTATTAATAAATTAACATGTAGAACGAAGTAGGGGCCTCCACAATACAAAATAAATGGAAGTTTTTATTTCACATAACTAGTTTCTTTTAATTCATCATTTAAAATGTAAACGAACTTTTGGTCCACCCTGTACTTTAATCAACGGGGTAAATAAAAGGATAATTACATTTTTGACTTACATTTAATGAAGTCGACAGAACGCTCTGGAATCCGTACATTTCCAGTCGAAAAGAATCCACTTCTCGAAGACGCCTTGCTGGTCAAATAGAATCTCTTCCAATAGTTGAGCACTGTATTTTAGATCCAACAATCGAAGCACAAATCAAACGATTTTTGGTTATGTTTAACACCGGAAGGTAATGCGGATGCCATGCTACGCGTTCTTGCACTTAATCACTTGTATTAATTGATTAGATTAATGAGGACACGGAATTTCCTGGTTTTTGAGTTATTTTCACTTTATTTTAGATTCAACAATCAAAACACAAATCAAACGGTTTAATTTAGGTTTACGTTTAACACCAGAAGGTAATCCGGATGTATACTACGCGTACCTAATCACTCGCGTTAATTGAATTAATTAGATTATTATTTTTACTTTATTTTAGATCCAACAATCAAAGCACGAATCAAGCGGTTTAATTTACGGTTACGTTTAACACCGGAAGGTAATCCGGATGTATACTACGCGTACTTAATCACCCGCGTTAATTGAATTAATTAGGAAGGACCCGAAAATTCGAAAAACGAATGACTCGCGAAACAACGGTAATCACGCATGCCCAAACGCCTGTTGTGTACTGAGTAAAATCGAATGCACAATCGCTTAAAATTTTGAAGACCAAAAAAAGTGTATCGTCCGAATTCCACATACTGATACGCACAGATTTAATGCAATTTAATTTTAAATCAAATAGCGAATTGGGGAATTGTTTGTTTATCAATCGAGTGTATAATTTTAATAAAAATTGATTGATTTAAAAACGTAATAATATTTTGCCTACACTAATTGTTTGATTTGAGTTATGTGGAGTATTTAATCACAATGAAAAAACTGTTTTTATTCCTTACTTCACTTTTATTTTTATGTGTTAGATGTACATTTCGAGTGCTAAGCACTCATTATCAATAACTAATATTAATTAGTTATTGATAATGAGTGCTTAGCACTCGAAATGTACATCTAACACATAAAAATAAAAGTGAAGTAAGGAATAAAAACAGTTTTTTCATTGTGATATTTTGCCTTATTAATAGAAATTATTAGAGAGTTTTAATAGTGTTCTTAGCTATTAATATCATACTTCATCTTGAAACTGTCTATTAATTCGCCCCTATCTTATTAAAATCTAACAGTAGATAGTTTTAGGAACTTCACTAAACACTGCATATGCTTAGTAGAGCGATTTTAAACTTTCTATTAACGTCTATTAATACGGCTGGCGAATTTTCTTTATTGTTTAGTATCAACTAACAGTATACTTTAACGTAGACTTAGATTTTTATTATTTTGTAGAAATGGTGAGTGTTTCCTGATTAATCTAAAACAGATTGCACATAAAAAGACTGTTATTTCTTACTTTACTTTATATGTATAGGGAGTTTTTCTTTCAAGTATACGTATTCCAAATTCAGCTTATTTTCTGTAAATCTTCAGATATTCCTCGTTTTCTTTTTAAAATTCAATTTGAAGCTTTTAGCGAGTGTTTTCCACTCCCAGACTAAGCATGAAGTAAAATTTCGAGTTTAGAAAAGCCCCGTGAAAATTTGTCGAGGGTCGCGCAGCGACCCGAGACAAATTTTCTGGGCTTTTCTAAACTCGAAATTTTACTTCATGCGCCACGCGTATAAAACACTAAAATATTGTGAAATTTATGTATATTCGAATTTTACTTGAAAGCTGTGTTTTGTACGCGTGGCGCATGAAGTAAAATTTCGAGTTTAGAAAAGCCCAGAAAATTTGTCTCGGGTCGCTGCGCGACCCTCGACAAATTTTCACGGGCTTTTCTAAACTCGAAATTTTACTTCATGCTTAACCTGGGAGTGGAAACCTATGTTTAAACATAAAATTACACGCAAAAAACTGACAAGTTTATCAACATTTTGTTCATGATTTTTGTGATTATTTGTTGTTTGTATAATTATTTATTATTAATAATTTTTATCCAACGATAATTATTAATACGTTTGATAACAAATTGTAGGTATTTTAAGATTCAATTTGAAGCTTTTAGCGAGTGTTTTCCACTCCCAGGCTAAGCATGAAGTAAAATTTCGAGTTTAGAAAAGCCCCGTGAAAATTTGTCGAGGGTCGCGCAGCGACCCGAGACAAATTTTCTGGGCTTTTCTAAACTCGAAATTTTACTTCATGCGCCACGCGTATAAAACACTAAAATATTGTGAAATTTATGTATATTCGAATTTTACTTGAAAGCTGTGTTTTGTACGCGTGGCGCATGAAGTAAAATTTCGAGTTTAGAAAAGCCCAGAAAATTTGTCTCGGGTCGCTGCGCGACCCTCGACAAATTTTCACGGGGCTTTTCTAAACTCGAAATTTTACTTCATGCTTAACCTGGGAGTGGAAACCTATGTTTAAACATAAAATTACACGCAAAAAACTGACAAGTTTAGCAACATTTTGTTCATGATTTTTGTGATTATTACTTTCCCCCGTATGTAATACAAAGGGAAAGTATTGTTTTCGTGAAAATTTTCGAATCAAAAATGTTTGCGGAAATATCCGTTTTGAGGTCCCCTGAGTCGAATACGACCATTTTTGAAAAATGTCTGTCTGTCTGTCTGTCTGTGTGTCTGTGTGTGTGTCTGTGTGCGCTGTACCGCAAAAACCGCTAAAGATATCGAGATGAAACTTGAAACTTAAGCTTTTTGTTACAATCGGAAGAACTGAAAAGCTTTTGGTGAAAATCGGAAAACCGGAAGTGGTACTTTACTCTTAGCGTTTTTCAGTTTTTTCAGATTTTTTCAATAAATGTTCATCAAACAAAAAATTCTTTCAAATAAAAGTTGTAGATAATAACAAAATGAAGATGTATTGTTCACTTACTTTTTGTCATAGCACTCTTAGTTTTTGAGATATTTCAAAAGTTGTGTGTTTTATCTAGTT
Organism: Philonthus cognatus; assembly: GCA_932526585.2. Taxonomy (NCBI): domain Eukaryota; kingdom Metazoa; phylum Arthropoda; class Insecta; order Coleoptera; family Staphylinidae; genus Philonthus; species Philonthus cognatus. Next base: position 66,742,529 of record OW052247.1, on the reverse strand, counting down.
ATTGAGGACCACTTCGTAATATGTTATAGAAAGAAGAACGTTTTTCGGGAACTTTCAAACACAATTTTCTACAGGGTTATTCATTAGCCTCTTTACAAACTTTAAAAAGTGATTTAATACGCAATTTACGGAGGAAAGTACTATGATGGACACATCACCATTTTTTGTTGTTTGTATAATTATTTATTATTAATAGTTTTTATCCAACGATAATTATTAATAAGTTTGATAACAAATTGTAGGTATTTTTAAAAATTGATTTTGATTTGATTGATATGGAGGCGTAGAAACAAGAAAGATAAATCGATAGATTTATTGGAGTAAAGTGAATAAAATATGCAATTAGGGAATATCGGGGGCGCAGCGGTGGCGGCTAGAAAGTAAATTGTGATAAAATTCTGGATCGGGGTGAGTGGGCAACGGAGGGCAAGAAAACGGTTTTATGATGCGGACGACCGAAATTAATGCCCATCGTTTATTATAATGAACAATATTTGCTGCTGACGTGCCGTAACTCACACGGAATTTTATTGCCCATCCTCTCACAAATTTTACCTGAACCACACCGAAAATACGTCTCAGTCCACGTTTAAAGTTCGCTTCCAATAGAAAAGAATTTCAGGCTTTTCTAAACTCGAAATTTTACTTCATGCGCCCACGCGTATAAAACACTGATTTCAAGTGAATTTCGCTTGTGGACAATATTTTACTTGTTTTAGTGTCTAATACGCGTGGCGCATGAAGTAAAATTTCGAGTTTAGAAAAGCCCTGTGAAAATTTGTCTCGGGTCGCTGCGCGACCCTCCACAAATTTTCACAGGGCTTTTCTAAACTCGAAATTTTACTTCATGCTTAGTCTGGGAGTGGAAAACACTCGTTTAAAGCTTCAAATTGAACTTAAAAAAAAACGAGGAATATCTGAAGAACTGGAGTATATATACATATATGGCCGGTCCATAACGTGAATGCCCATCCTTATTGGAAATTCACGTCAATGACCAGCCAATAACGTGAATGCCCCTGTAATTTGGACAATGTTGATAATTTATAATTTAAGCGCGATGTTAACATCATTGTCCGGGCAATAACGTAATTGCCCACTACGCAGCGGCCAATGATGTAAATATGTGAAAACATTGAAAGTTACATAACCTAACATTCAATTTATGAAATAATACCTACGTGAATTATTTGTTCTTAGTGTTGTGTTGTGTTTATTTAAATTTTGTGTTTGTGAGACAAATTATATAAATGTAGCGATGGATTGTGATGAATTGCGACGTCGATTTACTGAGAATTTAGAAATAATCATAAAATCTAAACGCGATGACAATAAATCGTTTTTAAATAATGACGAATATATCAAACGTCTAGCCGAAGTTAAAGAGGCGAAGATTTTTCTATCAACAGCAGGTTCAAAAAAATCAATGAAACACTATAGACTGGTACGAAAATATGATGTGATGACAATAAACGAAAAAGACCGCCTAATTAAACCTATTGCCGACAGTGCGAAATCTAAGGTGATATACTATGTAACGAATGACGAATTGTTTGATATTATTCATAATGCTCACTTGGCAACCGGACATGGTGGAAGAAATCGGTTGATTTTTGAAATAAATCAACATTACTGTAACATCACCAAGGAAACAATAATGATATACCTGCGGCTTTGCACTCAGTGTCAAAAAAAGAGTAGCACTCCAAGGAGAGGATTAGTTTCAAGACCCATTTTACATTCTCATTTCAACTCACGTGCCCAGATTGATTTGATCGACATGCAATCTCAAAGTTACAACGACTATCGTTTTATTATGGTGCGACTTCTTCCGCTCTCTTGGATTTTAAAGCTTTAAGCAACACAAATTTTGTTAAATGGTCTTGGTAACCATTTAACAAAATTTGTGTTGCTTAAAGCTTTAAAATCCAAAAGAGCGGAAGAAGTCGCATTTAATTTATTAGAAATTTATACTACTTTTGGAGCACCCCTAATTCTGCATTCTGACAATGGTCGAGAGTTTGCAAATTCAGTTCTATTAGAATTGCATGCGATGTGGCCAGAGGTAAAAATTGTTCACGGGAAACCTAGGCACAGCCAGAGTCAAGGATCGGTTGAGCGTGCCAATAGAGAGGAAATGTTAGGGGCATGGATGGATGAAAATAAAACCAAAGACTGGCCTGCAGGAATCAAATTTATCCAGTTTAAGAAAAACCGCGCACTACATTCAGGTAAGTGTTTACCTTATGTCGAGGAATTTGAAAAATCATCAATTACAATATATTTTTTTACAAGGAATTGGAAGATCTCCATATGAAGCAATGTTAGGATGTTCTGCTAAAGTAGGACTTGCCTCAGCTGACATCCCACAAGATGAAATCGCCCATCTAGCTACTGAAGAAGATTTTGAAAGCAATCTAAAACAAATGGAAGGAGAGTTTAAAGACAATGAACATAGGAAAATAGAAAATGAAGAAGATAATATAAAATTTGAAATAAAAACACTTGGTTTGTTTCACTAACGTTTTATTTATTATTGCGACTAGTTTCGGCTTCTAGTCATTATCAAGGAATGTGATATTGTGAAAGATAATATAGTTTCAGAAAACAATGAATTAGAACTTGAAAGTATATCGGTAGAAACTGAAAAATTAGCTGACTACAGTAAGTACATCTAATATTTTTAATTTATAATAGTAGTGTAATAGGTCAGTAGGGGTCATGTGCAAATATTATTTTTGACGAAATTCAATTAAAACATTAATACAAAAATCACCCAAGAAAATAATAAAGAAAAATCAACATCTAGTAAATACGAGAATAACATTAGACGATCAAAATTTTTTATGTGAAAGAAATAACAAATGCAGCATCGCCTTAAAATAATAAACAAGTACCGGCGCGTGGAGAAATACTAAGACATACAGAAAGATTCAGTTCAGGGTTTAACGAACGCAAACACAACAAGTGTGCAAAATCAGGGAAATGAAGTTGACGTCAGAGAGGGAAGGGTTTTGTCACCATATATGGTAGTAGATAAAATTTAAGCAACAAAATTTGGGGAGGGAAGAACTTTGAGAAACGATTCTAAAAAGCAGTTCGTTTTGGGACCGGGACGGGAACAGTCAGTATCTGAATGTAAATGGGGAGAGTTGAGAATGGGAAGTTTCAGTGGGATGTGAGTTAGTGAAGTAATGTTGATGAAAAGAGTTAAGTATTGAGAGTTAGAGAATGGAGAATGGAGTTAGGGATAACAACGTTGGAGAGACTATCACGTAAGAGTATAATTAATTCTATATAAAACCGACTAAGTTAAAATCAAACAAACAAAACCAGCGAAATAATTTAAACATCTGAGAAAGGGGGAAGATGGGGGGGGGGGGGGTGAGAATGAGGGATGTAGGGTGGTTGATGTGTAAGGCCGAATTGAGAGAGAAAACGAGGTATGTCCTACTAACTAATCGAAACAGTCGATTGATGTGTTAGGCCAATCCGAGTTAGTATTGCACTAAGTGTCCTACTAACTAAGTACACGAATGAGGGATGTATGGTGGTTGATGTGTAAGGCCGAATTGAGCGAGAAAACGAGGTATGTCCTACTAACTAATCGAAACAGTCGATTGATGTGTTAGGCCAATCCGAGTTAGTATTGCGCTAAGTGTCCTACTAACTAACCACAATAAAAAAATAACTCAATTATGAGTAGAACGAGGTGAAAGGTCGTTCCGCTCATTAATCGAAAATGAATGACGATTGATGTGTAGGGCCGATGTGAGAGATTGTCCCACTAACTAATCGCAAGTGTGTCGAGTGCGTGATGCTAGCTCCGAGATGTTTTTTGTGGGTTTCCCATCTCGTAATGCAAATGCAGGGGCTAGTTAATTTTGCTCCCACAAGTAGAGTCATACATTTTTTTTGAGTTTAACCAAATGCACATGACTTTTAAGCATAAACGTTGGGTAATATATTTTGTGAATATAAATAATATAAGACATATCAATTCATTAGAAATCTCATGAAAGGTCAATAAACTTTGCATACGTTAAGCTCATATCCTGTTTTATTTATTGTCCACACATCCTCCTAGTCAAATTAAAAGGGAATAAAGACACAGTATTTACGATAATGCATATTGACACAAACAACGAACCTAGTAAATAAATAAAAGGGTTACTACATACACAACACAACGTAAACAATAATACAAATTATAAATTTGTATAATACCTAGGGTCGAATCATTACAGTAGTATAGCGACTTTCTTGTTGTTTTTGTTTATTAGATCCTCCGGCCTTCAGCCATATATACCTGCCTACTAAATAAATATACTTAATAAATATTGCTTATGTTGAATTTTCTTGTAGGGTACGAGGACAGAATTGTTTGCGACCAGTGTTCCATAGTATTGCCACTTGGAGAAAAGGTTAATAATGATGCAAAGTGCATCAATTGTGAGCGTCAGAATAACATTGTCAATGAGCGTAAAAGATCCAAAGAATTTTTGGGAAAACAAGTTACCAAAATGCTGAAAATATCAAACCAAAAATTTTATGAGGTTGCTGTTGGAACTACGGTTCGTGTACCTATACCGGATGTAGACAGAGCTCGAGGTTCTCCCCGCAACGTTCTCGCTGTTGTTAGTAGTGTGGAAGATGGTCTTTATAAGCTTGGAAAGTATGCAGTTAAACAATTTAAATCAGAAATCAGAAAATAATGTTGGGATTTTAGGTACAGCTCAGGGTGTTTTAAAGCATAAGTTACCAGATCCGAGTTTAATCCCTGCGTTGAAAAACTAATTTTACTCGAGAACCTCAGCGATTTCGCAAAAAATAAGAAAATAACCCTAAGAGAAGTTGCAGCTGCAAATAGTATTTTAGGGGGCCAGGGTTCCAAGCGTTGTCACTGTAAAGGTGGATGTAAAAATAGTAAATGCGCATGTCGCGCAAAAAAGAAAATTTGTAATTCAAAGTGCCATGGTTCACTTTCTTGTCAAAACAAAAATGATGATTGATAAGCTGTATGTATGTTCTTTTTTTTTCGAATAAACAGAATTAAAGATTTCATATTGTATAGTTTTAATAATCATCACGATATTTATATCATCAACGATATTGTCCGGCAGGTTTTGGTCATTCACGTTAATGGCCGGCTAAAGATGTTGATATGAGAAATATGAACAACATTGGCCGTTGACAACAGGCTATAACGTGAATGCCCGGTCTATAACGTTATTAGCTTGGAGAAATGGGCATACACGTCAATGGCTGGCCATTAACGTGAATGCCTAATTATCGTTATTGACCGTAACACACATATATATATATATATATATATATATATATATATATACCAAATAAGAAATAACAGCGCATTAGGTCATGATGTAAAAGTTATTTTTTTTATCAAGTGAGTGTGCAAGGAGGGCAGAAGACGACGACGATCGTTTCGCTCTTTTTATGAGCTCCTCAGGCCGCCATATCCATCATCCCATACACACTCACTTTATATGTAGAAGTTGCATATATACTGACTTCGCTAACCATAAGCCGGTATTGACGTCAGTATTTATAAATGCTACTGCATTGATAAGGGCATTGATCTCATTTTCCTTCCTTATCAATGCAGTAGCATTTATAAATACTGACGTCAATACCGGCTTATGGTTAGCGAAGTCAGTATATATACAACTTCTACATATCAAGTGAGTGTGTATGGGATGATGGATGTGGCGGCCTGAGGAGCTCATAAAAAGAGCGAAACGATCGTCGTCGTCTTCTGTCCTCCTTGCACACTCACTTGATAAAAAAATAACTTTTACATCATGACGTAATGCGCTGTTATTTCTTATTTGGTACTTATAAGCAGGTCGTTAATTCTAATTTATATATATATATATATATATATATATATATATATATATATATATATATATAGTGCATTTTTCTTTTAGCTTAACATATGGATAAGCTGTAAATTTTCCGACATTCGTTATTTTTTTAAAAGAGTTCAATTCGAAGCTTTCAACGAGTATTTTCCACTCCCAGACTAAGCATGAAGTAAAATTTCGTGTTTAGAAAATCCCCGTGAAAATTTGTCGAGGGTCGCGCAGCGACCCGAGACAAATTTTCACGGGGCTTTTCTAAACACGAAATTTTACTTCATGCGCCACGCGTATAAAACACTAAAATATTGTGAAATTTATGTATATTCGAACTTTACTTGAAATCCGTGTTTTATAAGCGTGGCGCATGAAGTAAAATTTCGAGTTTAGAAAAGCCCCGTGAAAATTTGTCTCGGGTCGCTGCGCGACCCTCGACAAATTTTCACGGGGCTTTTCTAAACTCGAAATTTTACTTCATGCTTAGCCTGGGAGTGGAAAACATTTGTTTAAGGAATAAAAAAACTTTTAAAAAACAACGAATGTCTGAAAATTTATTATAAAAGAAAATTTCGCTGTGTTTCTAATTATTGTTAGTATAAATGTGATGCGTTTATTTTCTCTAGAAAAATATTCGTAACATTTCAACCCATTGAGCAAATCCATTTGAGTAATGTTTCATCAATATTAAAACAAGGTTTATTGTTGCGACAATGTGATATAACGTTATTTGTTTGTTTTTTGCTCAGTGGGTAGCTTGAATCAAAATTTGACCTAAACGTTACATATACTTTAATAGAGCGTTGTAACAAATCAAATAAAATAAGATTTTAAATATTTCATTGTATAATTCAATATCCGGAGGTGTATTTGCACGGGAAGTAGTTGTTTCAATGGATATTTATCGTCTTAAGTTGTCTTATTAATTAAGACATTGTTTGCATTTTCACGAATAGTTTTTTCGTAATTTTATAAACTTGCGTGCATAGAAATCGGCCCACTGTTAACTTTTGACTTTAACTAGTTTTTTTTTTTTAGAAACTATTCATCAGATCAAAAAAAAAAAATATGCTGCTTGAAAGACAATTTAATTTGCTTTAATATTAGTTAAAATTTATCAAGAGTGCCTATCGCTTCAACCGGTAAAAAAAATGAAACGTATTTATGTGGTGATTATAACGAGAATAACAAACTTGTGAATGATTGAAATTATTGCCTTTGCAATTGAAATTTGGACAATAAAAAAGTTAATTTGTTTCATGTATTAATTTCACTATGTTAAGCCAACATACAATTTAATAAATTTCTCATATTAAAGCATATTAAATTGTCTTTCAAGCAGCATATTTTTTTTTGATCTGATGAATAGTTTCTAAAAAAAAACTAGTTAAAGTCAAAAGTTAACAGTGGGCCGATTTCTATGCACGCAAGTGTATATTATGTTTAAAGTGTGCAAACTATAAGAAGCGTAAGCTTATTTTCTCGAATTCAAATAGTTTTGAATTTGAATTTATCTTGTTTGAATCAAAATTATTAAAAAAAAAGTCTAACTGAATAAAACGTATGACTTTAAGTGGTTATGCACACAATTTTAAACATAACATAAACATATACCTGAAATGAAACCTTATTCAAATGTAAATTAATTAATTTTTATTTAATTTAACAATTCACATTCCGGTGTCAAATTCAAATAACAGTGTGAAGAAAGGTTATTAGAGCTTTATTCGTCAAATTTATTTGATCTTCACGTAACTCACAACCAATTTAAAGAATTAGTTTTTGTTTTATTTTAAATTTATACCTTAATTTAAAATGAAATAAAAACCAATTCTTTAAATTGATTGTGAGTTACGTGAAGATCAAATTAATTTGACGAATGAAGCACTAATAACCTTTCTTCACACTTTTATTTGAATTACCAAATGTACATTTCGGACACAAAGTGATCATTATCAATGGATTAACACTGATAATAGTCACTTTGTGTCCGAAATGTAAATTTGGTAATTCAAATAAAAGTGTGAAGAAAGGTTATTATTATTATTATTATTTATTAATATACGGCGGACCATTTACAAAAACATTAAATTACAATAGTAATATTACAATATATAATAAATATTAAAGTAATTAAAATAAATTATTATTATTAGTGCTTTATTCGTCAAACCAATTCTTTGACAAAACATCGAGAGATGTCGCTGTGTGTATTGAATCACATATTAAATTTAACAATTTAAATTCAAACGAAAAATAATTCTTTTACAATAAATCGAGAGATGTCGCTACGTGTATTAAATCACATTAAATAATAAAACGTCGCGAATATACAAACGGATTTTCAATACTTAGTTTTTTTAATAGCCGAAATTATTACGCATAAAAGCGCATGAGCTATCCGATAATCCACTGTGTACTAAATACGAGTTAAGTAAGTAAAGCAATAACATTTAGATTAATCAGAAAAACACTCACCATTTCTACATTCCGTTCACACTAACATCCCCCAAATCACTTCAACAATTCACGTGATTACGAAGAGAAATCCGCAAACTATTTGATTTAAAACTGTACAGAGGAAAACGCAAACACACTACGCGTTTCTACGTGTAGTGTGTTTGCGTTTTTCTCGAACACTTGTTAGGTTAATTCGATTTAAAACACCACGCAGTAAAAGACGCGTCTTATAAACAATGCACAAACAAACAAAATGGATGTCGAGTGCACTGCCAGAACCAAAACTGTCCTGCACGAACTACCTATGACGTCGACGGGGGTTTTCAACCAATGGGGAGCTGCAACGTCATAGGTCACTCGGCGGAACATAATTTGGGTGCACGGCTGCGGCTCGCACCCGACTTTGTTTTGTTTGTGTTTTGTTTGTTTGTAAAGACGAGTGGTTTGATTGAATTAAAACGCGTACAGTGATTTTATTAATTGTAAGTCACTCGGCGGAATATTATTTGGGTGTCCGGCTGCGGCTCGCACCCGACTTTGTTTTCTTTGTGTTTTTATTGTTTGTAAAGACGAGTGGTTTGATTGAATTAAAACGCGTACAGTGATTTTATTAATTGTAAGTTACTCGGCGGAACATTATTTGGGTGCCCGGCTGCGGCTCGCACCCGACGTTGTTTTGTTTGTTTATGAAGACGAGTGGTTTGATTGATTTAAAACGCGTACAGTGATTTTATTAATTGTAAGTCACTCGGCGGAACATTATTTGGGTACCCGGCTGCGGCTCGCACCCGACGACGTTGTTTTGTTTGTGTTTTGTTTGTTTATGAAGACGAGTGGTTTGATTGAATTAAAACGCGTGCAGTGATTTTATTAATTGTAAGTATTGAATTAACATAACAAAACTAACAGCGATTTTGGTTCGTGTTTGTGTCTATAACTGATTGGAATTGATTTAAATAAAACGTGTGGAGTAATTTTAATTAATAAATCTCACACATTTTCACCAGAACAGTATCCAACTCCACGTTAAAGTTTACTTTCAATGGACACTAAACACTAAACAAAATTTACCAGATGTATTATTAGACGTTAATAGAAAGTATCAAATCACTCTACTAAGCATACGTAGTGTTTAGTAGAGTTCCTAAAACTGTACTATCCCACTGAGCAATTCCATTTAAGTAATGTTTCATCAACATTAAAACAACGTTTAATTAATCAGAAAAACACTCACCACCATAGACAGTTTAAAAACGTCATTAGGCCCGTTTATCAAAATGTTCAAAATTCAACATGTTTGGATTTAACTGTTAACTGTTGAGGCTTCTACTTCGTTATACATCATTATTAACATAAATAAGATAACTTGAAATAAAACACTTTTTCTCCTTTCTTCACAAGTTTATTATATACCAGATGTACATTTCGGTCACCATGTGACCATTATCAATGGTTTGATACTATCAAACCATTGATAATGGTCACATGGTGACCGAAATGTACATCTGGTATATAATAAACTTGTGAAGAAAGGAGAAAAAATGTATATTTCAAGTTATTATCATCTTCACGCAACTCACCCAAACTCATAAATAAGATACTTAAACTTTGTTTGTATAACTGAGGTTTTTTATTGTGACTATAGTTTCGAAGTTTTACTTGTAGTCTGATAATGACAAGTTAAAGTCGAAACTATAGTCACAATAAAAAACCTCAGTTATACAAACAAAGTTTAAGTGTCTTATTTATGTTTGGATTTGTTTGTGATGTATGTTGGTATCTAATGAACGGTATTCTATTCGGTGTATTTTGTACGATTGCAAAAATCCCAAACACGTTCACGACTAACAATCCGGTCATCAAAGAATGTCCCAACAGTTGGCAGTAAACTCCCAACTGTTGTCTCTGCTGAACGGGCCCAATAACACGCAATGGGCCCGTTCATCAGAGACAACAGTTGGGAGTTTACTGCCAACTGTTGGGGAATTCTCTGAAGACCGGATTGTTAATCGTGAACGTGTTTGCGTTTTTTGCAATCGTACAAAATAGACCGATCAGCGTACCGTTCATTAGATACCAACATACATCACTAACAAATCCAAACATGTTGAATGTTGAACATTTTGATGAACGGGAACAATGTTTTTACTCATGGAGATTTCCATTTAAAGAAAATCGTATTAAATGCACACGGGAGCCAGTGTGTTAACAGTATGATATTAATATTCAACAACACATTTTAAACTCTCTATTAACTTATATTAATAAAGCAAAAGAAAATTACGTTTTTAAATTAATCGACTTTTATTAAAATCATTCGCTCGATTGATAAACAAACAATTGCGCAATCCATTTTTTCATTTAAAATTAAATCGCATTAAATTTGTGTATCGGCGAGTGGAAGTCTGTCGAACCCTTTTTTTGTTCTTCAAAATTCTAAGCGCTGGTGCATTCGGTTTTACTCAGTACACAACAGGCGTTCGGGCAGGCGTGATTGCCGTTGTTTCGCGAGTCAATTGTTTTTCGAAATTTCGGTTTCTTCTTAATTAATTCAATAAACGCGAGTGATTAAGTACGCGTAGTATACACCCGGATTACCTTCCGGTGTTAAACGTAAATTAAACCGTTTGATTTGTGCTTTGATTGTTGTGTCGAAAATAAAGTGAAAATAACCTTTAAATCAGAAAATTGGGCGTCCTCATTAATCGAATCAATTAATACAAGTGATTAAGTGCAAGTACGTGTAGTTTACATCCGGATTACCTTCCGGTGTTAAACGTAACCAAAAATCGTTTGATTTGTGCTTCGATTGTTGGATTTAAAATACAGTGCTTAAACATTGGAACAGATGTCTTGAAGATGAAGGCGGATTCCTTTCAACTTTAAAGATTCAGGAATTCGGAAGTGTTCTGCCGACTTCATTAAATGTAAGTCAAAACATTGATCATTCTTTTATTTAATCTTTTAATTGTAAACTCTGATTTGAAAAAGAAATCACTTAGTTAAATTTCAATAATATTTCGTTTTTTTATTCCAACTGGTTTCGACTTTGAGTTATTCTTAAACCAAAATATTAGTGGAATTTAACCCAGTGTTTTCTTTTTTAAATCATAATTAAATAAATAAACTATGTGTTGACAGTCAGTAGTGCCAATCTAATTTAAAATTCAAAGCCTACTCTAATTTACATTTTAAATGATCACAAGGTATTTGTACCGGGCGATCAAATAAATTTATAATTAGAGTAGGCTCTGATTTTTTTAGCAGTTGGCAGTGTTCAAAGACTGTTACATAATTAACTGAAATTATTTGACTTGTCAAATAAGTGTCAACATTCTTGAAGTGCTACCACCTAAAATTAAACTTCACAGCTTTCCACTGAGCAAAAATTAAAAAAATAACATTTTATTAACATTACTAGAACATGAAACATTGTTATATTGTTGAGTTTCACCACGTGAAAAATGAGAAACTTGTTCAAGATTGTAGACTCATCTAACACTTGGTGAAACATATTTTAACACTGAATTTAAAACTGGCTTAAAATTAATTAAACACTTGGTTATTGTTTTACTGTTTGCTTTTATTTTTAACTGACTTGTTTCGGTCAAACGACCATTAACAAAGTTATTACAAGACGAAAAAAGAAGAAAAAATAAAATCAAACAGTGAAATAATAACCAAGTTTTATTAATTTTCAACCAGTTTTAAATTCAGTTTTATTTAATCGGTTAGTTGAAGTAATTGAAGAGTTGCAGCCTGTTGGGGGCCGCAGATCCTTTAATTCCTTTTTATTATTATAAATTTTCGAAATAGTAAAAGATGGTGAACCTTTTTGTTATTATTATTATTATTCACCTAACATTTTTGGAAATATAGTGAGTGTTAACTACAAAATTAATTAATTTAATTTTAATACACTGCATTTTGTACAAATTAAATCAGTGTTTTATACGCGTGGCGCATGAGGTAAAATTTCAAGTTTAGAAAAGCCTGAATTTGGATTTGGACGCTACGCGTCCAAATCCAAATTCTTGAGGCTTTTCTAAACTCGAAATTTTACTTCATGCTTAGCCTGGGAGTGAAAACACTTGATAGAGGTATAAATAAAATCTAAATAACTCGATGACTAAGTTTTGGTAGGTTTTTTTTTTGCACATTTACTGGGTATATTTCGAAAATACAAAATTGTTTTTTTGCGAATACGAACACACTTACTTAATATTTGCGCAATATTTGCAAATAAGAATTGAATAATTTTGTTTTTCGTGTCTTATGAGAAATATTTTAAATCAGTGTTTTATACGCGTGGCGCATGAAGTAAAATTTCGAGTTTAGAAAAGCCCCGTGAAAATTTGTCGAGGGTCGCGCAGCGACCCGAGACAAATTTTCTACGCGGGGCTTTTCTACCTGGCTTCCGTTATGAGCAATTCGGCGTCTCTCTGAGCCTTGCGCAGTGCAGTTTGGTGGATCCTTTTGTCTTGTTTGTTTTGTTTGCGAGTAAGAATCGAATAATTTTGTTTTTCATATCTATATAAGCCACTACAATACAATATATATAACAATATTGCTTCTTTTTGTTACAGAAGGTCAGTTCTGCAAGAGATTGAGCACCAAGACGTAGCGGTGAGTGCTTTTTTTAAATTACCCAAATCAGAGTTTTTCTTTTTCTCTAACAATCTTTCCTATCTTCTTCGATTTCCTTCATTTCAAATTTAGAAAAAAAGTAGAAGCCGCGTTACTTCTCGAATCAGGTCGTTTTAACTAACATTTTCGTTCTTGCCTAAATTTTTCAACCGACTGGATTAATTCAAATAGATTTTGATTCAGGATAAAGCAAGCTTTGAGGTAAAACAAAGCTTCCTTTATCCTGAATCAAAATCTATTTGAATTAATCCAGTCGGTTGAGAAATTTAGGCAAGAACGAAAATGTTAGTTAAAATGACCTGATTCAAGAAGTAACGCGGATTCTACTTTTCAAAGGATTAAAAATTGCGCTTAGCACAAGTGCTCACAGTTAGACTTGTGGATTTATTGATTTTCTAACTATTTTTATTATAGATTGCAAAAAACTGGTGTGAATTTTGTTTTTTGGGCAAAATAAACAGCTTACATTGTTTCTCACATGGTTAGGTGTGTCTGTGATTTTTTTAAGATTTTTTTTAAAAATTAAATTTTTACAAGAAAATCGCACTTTTTTCATACCTTCCCTTACAAAATTCTTTTTGCGACAAATAATATTTTTAAAAAAATCTTAAAAAATCACAAACATACTTTACAATATTAGAAACAATGAAAGCTATTTATTTTTCCAAGAAAAAAATTCTTAACACACCCAGCTCAATCTAAAATTATTTAATAAAGTCAACTTACATTAAACTTGTGACTTTAAGTGCTTGTAGCAAACAAACTTTTAAAGCCACAAAATGCACTTGCACTCAAATTAAAGCAAATTTAATTCTGAATATGCTGTAATACAACAAAATTCGATTATCTTAAAAATTAAATATGTTATTTACATTTTCTTAATAAAAGTCACTTTTACAAAATGTTCACTTTGCGCACTCAAAACGCTTTATTGGTTAAATTTCTCAACCGATTGGATTAATTTAAAAAGATTTTGATTCAGGATAAAATAAGCTTTAATTTGAGGTAAAACAGTTTTCAAAGGATTATAAATTACGCTTAGCATAAGCACTCCAAGTTAGATTTTAGTGGATTTATTGATTTTCTAACGCTACTGAAGGTTGCAAAAAATGGGTGTGAATATTGTTTTCTGGCGAAAATAAGCAGCTTACATTATTTCTAATATTGTTTTGTAAGTCTATAATTGTTTTTAGATTTTTTAAAAAATTTAAATTTTCATAAGAAAATCTCATTTTTTCCATACCCACCCCTTACAAAATTTTCGGTTTTTTGGTGAAAAAAAATTTTTTCTTAAAATATCTCAAAAGATTGACAGACATACTTAACAATATTAGAAACATTGTAAGTTATTTATTTTTCCAAGAAAATTATTTAATAAAGTCGACTTACATTAAACTTGTAACTTTAAGTGTTTGTAGCAATCAAACTTTTAAAGCCACAAAAATGCTCTTACACTCAAATTAAATCAAATTTAATTCTGAATATGCTGTTGCACAACAACATTCGATTATCTTAAAAATTAAATATGTTATTTACATTTTCTTAATAAAAGTCACTTTTACAAAATGTTCACTTTGCGCACTCAAAACGCTCTATTGGTTAAAATTCTCAACCGATTGGATTAATTTAAAAAGATTTGATTCAGGATAAAATAAGCTTTAATTTGAGGTAAAACAGTTTTCAAAGGATTATAAATTGCGCTTAGCATAAGCACTCCAAGTTAGACTTTAGTTAATTTATTGATTTTCTAACGCTACTAAAGGTTGCAAAAAATTGGTGTGAATATTGTTTTCTGGCAAAAATAAGCAGCTTACATTGTTTCTAATATTGTTTTGTAAGTCTATAATTTTTTTTAGATTTTTTAAAAAATTTAAATTTTTAAAAGAAAATCGCATTTTTTCCATACCCACCCCTTACAAAATTGTCGATTTTTTGGCGAAAAAAAAAGTTTTTTAAAATATCACAAAAGATTGACAGACATACTTAACAATATTAGAAACAATGTAAGCTATTTATTTTTCCAAAAAAAAATTCTTAACACTCCCAGCCCAATCTAAAATTATTTAATAAAGTCGACTTACATTAAACTTGTGACTTTAAGTGCTTGTAGTAAACAAACTTTTAAAGCGACAAAAATGCGCTTACACTCAAATTAAAGCAAATTTAATTCCTAATATGCTGTTTTACAACAAAATTTGATTATCTTAAAAATTTAATATGTTATTTACATTTTCTCAACAAAAGTCACTTTTACAAAATTTTCACTTTGCGCACTCAAAACGCTCTATTGGTTTAATTTCTCAACCGATTGTATTAATTGTAAAAGAATTTGATTCAGGATAAAACAAGCTTTAATTTGAGGTAAAACAGTTTTCAGAGGATTTAAAACTGCACTTAGCACCAACGCTCAAAGTGAGACTTTAGTGGATTCATTGATTTTCTAACGCTACTAGAAGTTGAAAAAATTGTTGTGGATTTTGTTTTCTGGCGAAAATAAGCAGCTTACATTGTTTTTAATATTATTTTGTAAGTCTATAATTTTTTTTAGATATTTTAAAAAATTTAAATTTTCATAAGAAAATCGCATTTTTCCATACAATGTACAAAATTTTCCATTTTTTGGCAAAAAAAAAGTTTTTTAAAATATCTCAAAAGATTGACAGACACACTTAACAATATTAGAAACAATGTAAGCTATTTATTTTTTCAAGAAAATAATTCTTAACACGCCCAGCTTAATCTAAAATTATTTAATAAATTCAATTTACATTAAACTTGTGACTTTAAGTAGTTGTGGTAAACAAACCTCTAAGGGCACAAAAATGCACTTGCACTTGAATTAAAGCAAATTTAATTCTGAATATGCTGTTTTATAACAAAATTCGATTATCTTAAAAATGTAATATGTTATTTTCATTTTCTTAACAAAAATCACTTTTTCAAAATTTTCACTTTGCGTACTCAAAACGCTCTATTGGTTAAAATTCTCAACCGATTGGATTAATTCAAAAATATTTGGATTCAGGATAAAACAAGCTTTAATTTGAGGTAAAAAAGTTTTCAGAGGATTTAAAACTGCGCTTAGCACAAGCGCTCATAGTTAGACTTTAGTGGATTCATTGATTTTCTAACGCTACTAAAAGTTGCAAAAAATTATTGTGGGTTTTGTTTTCTGGCAAAAATAATCAGCTTACAGTGTTTCTAATATTATTAGGTATGTTCGTGATTTTTTTGAGGTTTTAAAAAAAAAAATGTTTACAAGAAATTCCCACTTTTTCCATAAGTTCCCCCTACAAAATTTTCGATTTTTTGGCGAAAACATTTTTAAAAAACTTGCGAAAAATCACAGACATACTTGATAATATTAGAAACACTTTCAGCTGTTTATTTTTACAAGAAAAAAGTTCTTGACACGCCCAGCTCAATCTAAAATTATTTAGCAAAGTCAGCTTACAGAAAACTTTTGATTTTTAGTGCTTGTAGTAAACAGACTTTTAAAGTCACACAATTGTACTTACATTCAAATTAAAGATATTTTAATTCCTAATAAGCTGTGTTATAAAGAATTTCGATTATCTTAAAAATGTATTATGTTATTTCCATTTTATTATGAAAATTCAATTTTAACAAATTTTTACTATGCGCACTTAAAAAAGCTTTCTTGCTTAAAATTTTCAACTGATTGGATTCAATTGAAAAGAGTTTGATTCGAGATAAAACAAGCTTTAATTTGAGGTGCAAATGTTTTTATAGGATTAAAAATTACGCTTAGCGCAAGCGCTCAAAGTTAGTATTTAGTAGATTTATTAATTTTCTATCATTATTAAAGGTTACAAAAATTGGTGTGAGTTTTGTTTTTTGGGAAAAATAAACAGTTTTCATTGTTTTTTATATAGTTAGGTAAGTCTGTGATTTTTTTGAGATTTTTTAAAAAACTAAAATTTTTACAAGAAAACCGATGTGGTCCAGGTTAACTAATGAATGCAACCAATCGATAATGATTGTGTAATGTAATTTAAAACTGTAACAAGTTAATACAAGAAAACCGCATTTTTTCCATACCCTAACAAAATTCTCGATTTTTTGGCGAAAAAAAAATATTTTTTAAGAAATTTGAAAAAAATCATAGACATACTTGACAATATTAAAAACAATTTTAGCTGTTTATTTATACAAGAAAACAATTCTTAACACGCCCAGCTCAATGTACAATTATTTAGCAATGTCGGCTTACAGAAATCTTCTGATTTTGAGTGCTTGTAGTAAACAGACTTTTAAAGCCACACAACTGTACTTACACTCAAATTAAAGATATTTTAATTCTCAATACGCTGTGTTATAAAGAATTTCGATTATTGTAAAAATGTATTATGTTATTTTCATTTTCTTATGAAAATTCAATTTTCTACAATTATTTAGCAAAGTCAGCTTACAGAAAACTTCTGATTTTGAGTGCTTGTAGTAAACAAACTTTTAAAGCCACACAACTGTACTTACACCCAAATTAAAGATATTCTAATTATTAATACGCTGTGTTATAAAGAATTTCGATTATTTTAAAAATGTATTATGTTAAAACAAGATAAATTCAAATTCAAAACTCTTTGAATTCGAGAAAATAAGCTTACGCTTCTTATAGTTTGCACACTTTAAACATAATATATAAAATTACGAAAAAACTATTCGTGAAAATGCAAACAGTGTCTTAATTAATAAGACAATTTAAGACGATAAATATCCATTGAAACAACTACTTCCCGTGCAAATACAGCTCCGGATATTGAATTATACAATGGAATATTTAAAATCTTATTAAGATTAAGATTTTTAATATTCCATTGTATAATTCAATATCCGGAGGTGTATTTGCACGGGAAGTAGTTGTTTCAATGGATATTTATCGTCTTAAATTGTCTTATTAATTAAGACACTGTGTGCATTTTCACGAATAGTTTTTTCGTAATTTTATATATTATGTATTATGTTATTTTCATTTTCTTATAAAAATTCAATTTTACCAAAGTTTTACTTGGCGCAAGTAAGGTTCAATTTTTCAACCGATTTTATTTAATCGAAAATAGTTTGATTCGAGATAAAACAAGCTTTAATTTGGGGGTGCAAAAGTTTTTATATTCAAAATTACGCTTAGCGCAAGCGCTCAAAGTTAGTATTTAGTAGATTTATTAATTTTCTATCGTTACTAAAGGTTACAAAAATTGGTGTGGGTTTTGTTTTTTTTAGGTATAATAAACGGTTTATATTGTCTCTTATATGGTTAGGTAAGTCTTTGATTTTTTTAAGAAATTTTAAAAAAACTTAAATTTTTACAAGAAAATCGCATTTTTTCTATAAAATTTCTCGATTTTTTGGCGAAAAAAATATTTTTTTTAAAAATTAAAAAAAAATCACAGACATATTTGACAATATTTGATTTTTTTTTAGCTGTTTATTTTTACAAGAAAAAAATTCTTAACACGCCCAGCTCAGTCTAAAATTATTTAGCAAAGCCAGCTTACATAAAACTTGTGATTTTGAGTGCTTGTAGTAAACAGACTTTTAAAGCCACCTAGTTGTACTTGCACTCAAATTAAAGATATTTTAATTCTTAATACGCTGTGTTATAAAGAATTTCGATTATCTTAAACATGTATTATGTTATTTCCATTTTCTTATAAAAATTCAATTTTACCAAATTTTTACTTTTTTCACTTAAAAAGCTCTCTTGCTTACATTTTTCAACTGATTGGATTCAATCGAAAAGAGTTTGATTCGAGATAAAACAAGCTTTAACTTGAGGTGCAAAAGTTTTTATAGGATTAAAAATTACGCTTTGCGCAAGCGCTCAAAGTTAGTATTTAAGAGATTTATTGATTTTCTATCTCTACAAATTGGTGTGAGTTTTGTTTTTTTGGGAAAAATAAACAGTTTACATTGTTTTTTATATGGTTAGGTAAGTTTGTGATTTTTTTGAGATTTTTTAAAAAACTAAAATTTTTACAAGAAAATCGCATTCTCAATTTTTTGGTAAAAACAATTATTTTTTCAAAAATTTGAAAAAAATCACAGACATACTTGACAATATTAGAAACAATTTTAGCTGTCAATTTTTACAAGAAAAAAATTATTCATACGCCCAGCTCAATCTAAAATTATTTAGCAAAGTAAGCTTACATAAAACTTATGACTTTGAGTGCTTGTAGTAAACAGACTTTCAAAGCTACAAAAATGCACTTACACTCAAATTAAACCTAATTTAATTTCTGATACGCTGTTTCATAAAGAATTTCGATTATCATAAAACTTAATAAGTTATTTACATTTTTTTAAGAAAATTCACTTTTACAAAATTTTCACTTTGCGTACTTAAAACGCTCTCTTGATTTAATTTCTCAACCAATTGGATTAATTCAAAAGGAGTTTGATTCAAGATAAAACAAGCTTTAATTGGAGGTGCAAAAGTTTTTATAGGATTAAAAATTACGCTTAGAGCAAGCGCTCAAATTTAGTATTTAGTAGATTTATTGATTTTCTATCGCTACTAAAGGTTACAAAAATTGGTGTAAGTTTTGTTTTTTGGGAAAAATAAACGGTTAACATTGTTTCTTATATAGTTAGGTATGTCTGTGATTTTTTTGAGATTTTTTTAAAAATAAAATGTTTACAAGAAAATCGCATTTTTTCTACCCCTTACGAATTTCACGATTTTTCTGCAAACATTTTTATTTTTTAAAAAATTACTAAAAAATCACAACTATTTTTAATAATGTTAGTATCAACGTGGTGCATTTATTTTTCCCAGAAAAAAATTCTTTACACGCCCAACTCAATCTAAATTTATTTAACAAAGTCGACTTACATTAATTTTGGGAATTTGAGTGCTTGTAATAAGCACACTTTTTAAACGACAAATATGCACTACACCTCAAATGAAAGCTAATTCAATTCTGAATACGCTGTTTTACAAAGAATTTAGATTATCTTAAAAATTTAATACGTTATTTACATTTTCTTAAGAAAACTCACTTATACAAAATGTTCCCTTTATGCACTTAAAACGCTTTCTTGCTTAAACTTCTTAACCGATTGGATTCATTCAAAAAGAGTTTGATTCAAAATAAAACAAGCTTTAATTTGAGGTGCAAAAGTTTTTATAGGATTAAAAATTACGCTTTGCGTAAGCGCTCAAAGTTAGTATTTAGTAGATTTATTGATTTTCTATCGCTACTAAAGGTTACAAAAATTGGTGTAAGTTTTGTTTTTTGGGAAAAATAAACGGTTTACATTGTTTCTTAAATAGTTAGGTATGTCTGTGATTTTTTTGAGATTTTTTAAAAAATTAAAATTTTTACAAGAAAATCGCATTTTTTCCATACCTACTACCCCTTACGAAATTCTCGATTTTTCTGCGAAAATTTTTATTTTTTTAAAAATCTCTAAAAAAACATAACTATTTTTAATAATGTTAGTATCAACGTGGTGCATTTATTTTTCCCAGAAAAAAATTCTTAACACGCCCAACTCAATCTAAATTTATTTAACAAAGTCGACTTACATTAATCTTGGGACTTTGAGTGCTTGTAGTAAGCACACTTTTCAAACGACAAAAATGCACTTTACCTCAAATGAAAGCTAGTTTAATTCTGAATACGCTGTTTTAGAAAGAATTTAGATTATCTTAAAAATTTAATACGTTATTTACATTTTCTTAAGAAAACTCACTTTTACAAAATGTTCCCTTTATGCACTTAAAACGCTTTCTTGCCCTAACTACTTAACCGATTATTTTAATCTAAAAAGAGTTTGATTCAAGATAAAACAAGCTTTAATTTAAGGTGCAAAAGTTTTTATACGATTAAAAATTACGCTTAGCGCAAGCGCTCAAATTTAGTATTTAGTAGATTTATTGATTTTCTATCGCTACTTAAGGTTACAAAAATTGGTGTAAGTTTTGTTTTTTGGGAAAAATAAACGGTTTACATTATTTCTTATATAGTTAGGTATGTCTGTGATTTTTTTGAGATTTTTTAAAAAATTAAAATTTTTACAAAAAAATCGCATTTTTTCGACCCCTTACGAATTTCTCGATTTTTCTGCGAAAATTTTTATTTTTTAAAAAATCTCTAAAAAATCATAACTATTTTTAATAATGTTAGTATTAACGTTTTGCATTTATTTTTCCCAGAAAAAAATTTGTAACACGCCCAACTCAATCTAAATTTATTTATCAAAGTCGACTTACATTCATTTTGGGATTTTGAGTGCTTGCAGTAAACACACTTTTGAAACGACAAAAATGCACTTCACCTCAAATGAAAGCTAATTTAATTCTGAATACGCTGTTTTAGAAAGAATTTAGATTATCTTAAAAATTTAATACGTTATTTACATTTTCTTAAGAAAACTCACTTTTACAAAATGTTCCCTTTATGCACTTAAAACGCTTTCTTGCCCTAACTTCTTAACCAATTGGATTAATTCAAAAAAGAGTTTGATTCAAGATAAAACAAGCTTTAATTTGAGAAACAAAAATTTTTATAGGATTAAAAATTACGCTTTGCGCAAGCGCTCAAAGTTAGTATTTAGTAGATTTATTGATTTTCTATCGCTACTAAAGGTTACAAAAATTGGTGTAAGTTTTGTTTTTTGGGAAAAATAAACGGTTTACATTGTTTCTTAAATAGTTAGGTATGTCTGTGATTTTTTTGAAATTTTTTAAAAAATTAAAATTTTGACAAGAAAATCGTACTTTTTCCATACCTACTACCCCTTACGAAATTCTCGATTTTTCTGCAAAAATTTTTAATTTGTAAAAAATCTCTAAAAAAACATAACTATTTTTAATAATGTTAGTATCAACGTGTTGCATTTATTTTTCCCAGAAAAAAATTTGTAACACGCCTAACTCAATCTAAATTTATTTAACAAAGTCGACTTACATTAATTTTGGGATTTTGAGTGCTTGTAGTAAACACACTTTTTAAACGACAAAAATGCACTTCACCTCAAATGAAAGCTAATTTAATTCTGAATATGCTGTTTTAGAAAGAATTTAGATTATCTTAAAAATTTAATACGTTATTTACATTTTCTTAAGAAAACTCACTTTTACAAAATGTTCCCTTTATGCACTTAAAACGCTTTCTTGCCCTAACTTCTTAACCGATTGGATTAATTCAAAAAGAGTTGGATTCAAGATAAAACAAGCTTTAATTTGAGGTGCAAAAGTTTTTATAGGATTAAAAATTACGCTTAGCGCAACCGCTCAATGTTTGTATTTAGTAGATTTATTGATTTTCTATCGCTACTAAAGGTTACAAAAATTGGTGTAAGTTTTGTTTTTTGGGAAAAATAAACGGTTTACATTGTTTCTTAAATAGTTAGGTATGTCTGTGATTTTTTTGAGATTTTTAAAAAATTAAAATTTTTACAAGGAAATCGCATTTTTTCCATACCTACCTACCCCTTACGAAATTCTCGATTTGTCTGCGAAAATTTTTATTTTTTAAAAAATCTCTAAAAAAAGATAACTATTTTTAATAATGTTAGTATCAACGTGTTGCATTTATTTTTCCCAGACAAAAATTTGTAACACGCCCAACTCAATCTAAATTTATTTAACAAAGTCGAACTACATTAATCTTGGGACTTTGAGTGCTTGTTGTAAACATACTTTTGAAACGACAAAAATGCACTCTACCTCAAATTAAAGCTAATTTAATTCTGAATACGCTGTTTTAGAAAGAATTTAGATTATCCTTAAAATTTAATACGTTATTTAAATTTTCTTAAGAAAACTCACTTTTACAAAATGTTCCCTTTATGCACTTCAATCGCTTTCTTGCCCTAACTTCATAACCGATTGGATTAATTCAAAAAGAGTTTGATTCTAGATAAAACATGCTTTAATTTGAGGTGCAAAAGCTTTTATAGGATTAAAAATTACGCTTAGCGCAAGCGCTCAAAGTTAGTATTTAGTAGATTTATTGATTTTCTATCGTTACTAAAGGTTACAAAAATTGGTGTGAGTTTTGTTTTTTGGGTAAAATAAACGGTTTACATTGTTTCTTATATAATTAGGTATGTCTGTAATTTTGTTGAGATTTTTTGAAAAAATAAAATTTTTACAAGAAAATCGCATTTTTTCCATACCTACCCCTTATGAAATTCTCGATTTTTCTGCGAAAATTTTTATTTTTTAAAAAATCTTTAAAAAAACACAACTATTTTTAATAATGTTAGTATCAACGTGGTGCATTTATTTTTCCCAGAAAAAAATATTTGTCACGCCCAACTCAATCTAAAATTATTTAACAAGGTCGACTTACATTAATTTTATGACTTTGAGTGCTTGTAGTAAACACACTTTTTAAACGATAAAAATGCACTTTACCTCAAATGAAAGCTAATTTAATTCTGAATACGCTGTTTTAGAAAGAATTTAGATTATCTTAAAAATTTAATACGTTATTTACATTTTCTTAAGAAAACTCACTTTTAGAAAATGTTCCCTTTATGCACTTAAAACGCTTTCTTGCCCTAACTTCTTAACCAATTGGATTAATTCAAAAAAGAGTTTGATTCAAGATAAAACAAGCTTTAATTTGAGAAACAAAAATTTTTATAGGATTAAAAATTACGCTTTGCGCAAGCGCTCAAAGTTAGTATTTAGTAGATTTATTGATTTTCTATCGCTACTAAAGGTTACAAAAATTGGTGTAAGTTTTGTTTTTTGGGAAAAATAAACGGTTTACATTGTTTCTTATATAATTAGGTATGTCTGTGATTTTTTTGAGATATTTTGAAAAATTAAAATTTTTACAAGAAAATCGCATTTTTTCCATACCCTACCCCTTACGAAATTCTCGATTTTTCTGCGAAAATTTTTATTTTTGTAAAAATCTCTAAAAAAACATAACTATTTTTAATAATGTTAGTATCAACGTGGTGCATTTATTTTTCCCAGAAAAAAATTCTTAACACGCCCTACTCAATCTAAATTTATTTAACAAAGTCGACTTACATTAATTTTGGGACTTTGAGTGCTTGTAGTAAACACACTTTTCAAACGACAAAAATGCACTTTACCTCAAATGAAAGCTAATTTAATTCTGAATACGCTGTTTTAGAACGAATTTAGATTATCTTAAAAATGTAATACGTTATGTACATTTTCTTAAAAAAACTCACTTTTACAAAATGTTCTCTTTATGCACTTAAAACGCTTTCTTGCTTAAACTTCTTAACCGATTGGATTAATTCAAAAAGAGTTTGATTCAAGATAAAACAAGCCTTAATTTGAGGTGCAAAAGTTTTTATAGGTCTAAAAATTACGCTTAGCGCAAGCACTCAAAAATAGTATTTAGTAGATTTATTGATTTTCTATCGTTACTAAAGGTTACAAAAATTGGTGTAAGTTTTGTTTTTTTGGGAAAAAAACCGTTTACATAGTTTCTTATATAGTTAGGTATGTCTGTGATTTTTTTGAGATTTTTTTAAAAATTAAAATTTTTACAAGAAAATTGCATTTTTTCCATACCTACCCCTTATGAAATTCTCGATTTTCCTGCGAAAATTTTTATTTTTTAAAAAATCTCTATAAAAACACAACTATTTTTAATAATGTTAGTATTAACGTGGTGCATTTATTTTTCCCAGAAAAAAATTTGTAACACGCCCAACTCAATCTAAAATTATTTAACAAAGTCGAATTACATTAATCTTGGGACTTTGAGTGCTTGTTTTAAACAAACTTTTAAAACGACAAAAATGCACTTTACCTCATATTAAAGCTAATTTAATTCTGAATACGCTGTTTTAGAAAGAATTTAGATTATCTTAAAAATTTAATACGTTATTTACATTTTCTTAAGAAAACTCACTTTTATAAAATATTCACTTTACGCATGTAAAGCGCTCTCTTGCTTAAATTTCTCAACCGATTGGGTTAATTCAAACAGATTTTGATTCAGGATAAAACAAGCTTTAATTTGACACATAATAGTTTTCAAATGCTTAAAAATTGCGCTTAACACAAGCGCCTATAAGTAGAGTTTACTGACTTTATTGATTTTCTATCGTTACTAAAGGTTGCAAAAACTTGTGTGAATTTTATTTTCTGAAAAAAAATAAATAGCTTACATTTTTTTCTTATATCGCCGTTCCAGTGTAACAACGATGTAACTGCAATATTCAAAATCAAATCGCGAGTGAGCAGAAGGAGGACACTGTAGAAGAAATTGCGCTTGATACTGAAAAAATAGAAAATAAGTTGGTTGATGTTCAGTCAGAAAATGTTGAAGATTCAGGAATTCATGAACCACCTTATTTTCTAAGATCAAAATGTAAATAAAAATAAATAAACCAGCTTTTGGCAAAATATATATTTTTTAATTATGTTTAATTTTAAGGGTAAGGGTGATATATATATATAATCATTTAAAATCCCTTTTACCCTTTAGGGTGTCGAGATCTGATGAGATATGATAATTGATTTTAATATTAATAAGTTGGCAAATCTGCTATTGAGCGAAGTGCGCATGTTCATTTTATTTTTTGTATTTGTGTGTCCATCCATCGTCCATTATTAAAATATAACAGTATTGAGTTAAACCTAAATCGAGAAACATCTTATTATTTACTGACCTAAATCCTAATCTTTCTAAATAAAATAAAAGTGTTAATTCACCGGCATTTACGTTACAACACAACCATATTTCAATGTTAATATATTTATTTTTATATAAATAAAACAATTTAAACACTTTCAAATATATATTGTAATAACGCTACAATTGTTTCGCCACACCGTGGCTTCTTCAGGCGAAGAAATGATAAATAAAATTTGTCGTGTCAGGTATACAATTTTTATGGGGCGTGTTTTTTTCAAAAAGTTAATATTTAAGAGGGGCGAATTTAATATATAAAATTACGAAAAAACTATTCGTGAAAATGCAAACAGTGTCTACATTATTAATTATTAATTAGGACACTCTTTGCATTTTCACGAATAGTTTTTTCGTAATTTTATATATTATGTTTAAAGTGTGCAAACTATAAGAAGCGTAAGCTTATTTTCTCGAATTCAAATAGTTTTGAATTTGAATTTATCTTGTTAGGGGCGAATTTGTTAAGTCCGTTTGGTCGTTGAGAAGATGTCCCGTTTATTTTCTTTTATTAATTTCCATGGACTCTATGATGTTGAGTTTCCGGTCTTTTCTTTCTTGATTTGGGACTTTTAATTAATATATTTATAATTTTATAAATACAGATATAATTATGAAAAACAGCAACACATTACAAACATTATTGTTTTATGTTAGTAATGTGCAGTTGTTTTCCAGAATTATTTCTGTATTTTTTAACCTATAGATAGATTTACATTACAATTTGGTTGAAATTATATTTGCAACTGTATTGTTTCGAGTTTACGTGAAGTGATGAATCACAAATAGAAAAGCTAACATAAACATAAAAATAAAAAGTGAAGTAAGGAATAACAGTCTTTCTATTTATATTTGCAGTTACGTCGTTGTTGCACCGGAACGGCGATATGATTAAGCATGTCAAATATTTTATTACTTAAAGCGTTTGACGTTAAATAAGTAAACTTATTAATTTAAGTTGTGATTTAAGTTTGCTTAGCCGTTTTCAACCAATAGTTGTAAGCTTCCAATTTAATCTTTTAATCATTTGCTTAATTAATTTCCACTCCTAAATTTTCCTCGCTGTACAAAAGGTGTCATCGGAAGGAGAGGCAATCCCAACTTTTCTAATTTCCCAAAATTATTAATTAAATAAAAGTACATCCTCAACTTCGGCGAGGTTTTTTTTTTTCTCTTTGCGGTGTACAAATGAACTCACCTTCGCCCACAAAACAATGTAATTTAAATATAATTAATTAAAAATGTAATAAAAATTCATAAACAATAATATACTTTAGTTAGCTTTTTTTGTTTTTGTAATACAATTTGCTATACTATATTGTAGGATTCGATTATAAAGACAGACCTAATCCTCTGAATAACAGTTTATTAGGTTTTAAACAATGGCCTAAACAAGTCTCTTCCTTTTAATGCTTCGTACCTCGTCTTCTGATTCTTTTTAATTCAATTTAATTAAAAAAAAAAACAAGGAATATCTAAAGATTAAGAAAAGCCCCGATAATGTTTGCAGTTTATACAAACGTTATAATAATTTTATACTGGGAGTTTTTCTTTTAAATATACGTATTCCAAATTCAGTCTATTTTCAGTAAATCCTTAGATATTCCTTGTTTTTTTAAAATTCAATTTAAAGCTTTAAACGAGTTTTCCACTCCCAGACTAAGCATGAAGTAAAATTTCGAGTTTAGAAAAGCCCCGTGAAAATTTGTCGAGGGTCGCGCAGCGACCCGAGACAAATTTTCACGGGGCTTTTCTAAACTCGAAATTTTACTTCATGCGCCACGCGTATAAAACACTGATTTAACGAGAAGTTTAAAAACACACAAAAGACATTTTTCATGTCAATCCTCACAATTAATTCGAATTTTTTTTGACGATTCAAATCCTTTTGTAAGTATTCGAATCCTTTTATAAAATTATTTTATAAGGATTTAAAAAAATAATTTGAATTAATTGTGAGGATTAACATGAAAAATGCCTTTTGAGTGTTTAAATTTCTCGGTAAATCACTGGTTTATACGCGTGGCGCATGAAGTAAAATTTCGAGTTTAGAAAAGCCCAGAAAATTTGTCTCGGGTCGCTGCGCGACCCTCGACAAATTTTCACAGGGCTTTTCTAAACTCGAAATTTTACTTCATGCTTAGTCTGGGAGTGGAAAACACTCGTTTAGAGCTTCGAATTAAATTAAAAAAAAAAACAAGGAATATTTAAAGATTAAGAAAAGCCCCGATAATGTTTGCAGTTTATACAAACATTATAGTAATTTTATACTGGGAGTTTTCCTTTTAAATATACGTATTCCAAATTCAGTCTATTTTCAGTAAATCCTTAGATATTCTTTGTTTTTTTGTTAAGTTTAATTTAAAGCTTTAAACGAGTGTTTTCCACTCCCAGACTAAGCATGAAGTAAAATTTCGAGTTTAGAAAAGCCCCGCGAAAATTTGTCGAGGGTCGCGCAGCGACCCGAGACAAATTTTCACGGGGCTTTTCTAAACTCGAAATTTTACTTCATGCGCCACGCGTATAAAACACAGATTTCAAGTGAAGTTCGAATATACATACATTCTACATTATTTTAGTGTTTTATACGCGTGGCGCATGAAGTAAAATTTCGAGTTTAGAAAAGCCCCGTGAAAATTTGTCTCGGGTCGCTGCGCGACCCTCGACAAATTTTCACGGGGCTTTTCTAAACTCGAAATTTTACTTCATGCTTAGTCTGGGAGTGGAAAACACTCGCTTCAAGCTTCATGCTTAGTCTGGGAGCGGACACGCTCGTTTCGTATTTAAACGTACACAGATTAATTATGTAAAGATTATATTTATAATTACAATACACATTTTATCTATATTTACAATTCCAAGTCTTCACGCGCTAAAACGTTCGTTTTATAATTACACTCATTGTTTAAAACAAAAATCAATACAATTATGTGTTCGTTAGTTAGAATAAAGCAAATGTAACCACCATTCTTGCACGTGCCTTTTGTTAAACAGCGGTTGTGTGTAAGTGCGAGCGTTTGAAATAAGATAATTAATTAAAGGGTGCACACCAGCTCTTATTATATATATTTGCCTTTCGGTTTAATTTGCCGGAGACGTGCACTTTAACTTGCGTTTCCCTATATTAAATGCTAATTTTACTCATCTCAACTTTTGCTAATTTGCCCAGATTTAATTTAAGCCCGGTTGAATAGTTTACTAGGACAAACTTTTATTACACTTCCAGATCAGTTGCACTGATTATTTTAAGCTTTGTGTCTTGTGGTTTATTTAAAATCGCGTTTTGTCTGTTTCGTATGTCTCTTGTAATTCTTTATACTAAGATATAATGAAAAAAGTATTATTACAAAATGCGCAAAGTGAGAATTAAATTTACAGATTTTATCACGTATTTTTTTTAAAAATAGGCTGTTACTTCCAGATCAGTTGCACTGATTATTTTAAGCTTTGTTTCTTGTGGTTTAATTAAAATTGCGTTTTGTCTGTTTCGTATGTCTCTTGTAATTCTTAATACTTAATGTTTCAAAGAGTTAAATCAGTTGAGAAGTTTTAGAAAAATGTATGTGTTTAGTGCGTAAAGCACAGAAATCATGAAACAGCCTATTTTAAAAAAAATACGTCTTAAAATCTGTAAATTTAATTTTCGCTTTGCGCATTTTGTAATAATGTGTTATTACAAAATGCGCAAAGCGAAAATTAAATTTACAGATTTTAACACGTATTTTTTTTAAAATAGGCTGTTTCATGATTTCTGTGCTTTACGCACTAAACACATACATTTTTCTAAAACTTCTCAACTGATTTAACTCTTTGAAACATTCGTTTTAAAAGAAATTATTTCGAATTAAATAAGCTATCAATAAGACACTTAAACTTTGTATGTATAACTGAGGTTTTTTTATTGTGACTATAGTTTCGACAACTTTAACTTGCCATTATCAGACTACAAGTACAAGAACTTGTAGTCTGATAATGACAAGTTAAAGTTGTCGAAACTATAGTCACAATAGAAAAACCTCAGTTATACAAACAAAGTTTAAGTGTCTTGTTTATGTTAATAATGATGTATAACGAAGTAGATGCCTCAACAGTTAACAGTAAATAAGCTATAAATTTAAGAGGATGTCGACCGCTCTCTAAACGTATAAAACTAAGCCTAATGCCGTCTTAATTACATCCTTATTTAGGGATGAAATATTTTGAAAAAAAAAAACTTCAACTTCAAGGAAAGTACAATCTTTAAGCCCGTCTCAATAACCGATGTTAAGATAGCCATAGATTTTCCAGCCACGAATTTGCCCGGCGCATCCACCATCAATCGTAAATTAAAATAAATGTTTTTCTTAATTTAAGGCATATTATTAATGAAACAAAAAAAAACGAAACTAATTCAAGCCCTAAAAATATAGCTCATCCAAACTTAAATTTATTTTCGTATATAGTCTTTATCAAACACAAATAGATAGTCCTCCCAAAAGCATGTAATAAAATGACCAGATTTCAAACTTAAATTAAAAATATGTAGTTGTGATTAAAATTATTTCTTTTAACTCTTATGTGTAGCTTGAAGCCTAACTAAGCTATTTAAGCTATAAAATTTTAGCAAAAATGTTAAATGAATTTTTTATAATTTTTTTCCATCCGAACGACTCGAATAAAATGACCAGATTTCAAACTTAAATTAAAAATATGTAGTTGTGATTAAAATTATTTCTTTTAACTCTTATGTGTAGCTTGAAGCCTAACTAAGCTATTTAAGCTATAAAATTTTAGCAAAAATGTTAAATGAATTTTTTATAATTTTTTTCCATCCGAACGACTCGAATAAAATGACCAGATTTCAAACTTAAATTAAAAATATGTAGTTGTGATTAAAATTATTTCTTTTAACTCTGACGTGTAGCTTAAAGCCTAACTAAGCCATTTAAGCTATAAATTTTTTTCAAAAATATTAAATGAATTTTTTATAAATTTTTTCCATCCGAACGACTCGAATAAAATGACCAGATTTCAAACTTAAATTAAAAATATGTAGTTGTGATTAAAATTATTTCTTTTAACTTTGACGTGTAGCTTAAAGCCTAACTAAGCCATTTAAGCTATAACATTTTGGCAAAAATATTAAACGAATTTTTTATAAATTTTTTCCATCCGAACGACTCGAATAAAATGACCAGATTTCAAACTTAAATTAAAAATATGTAGTTGTGATTAAATTTATTTCTTTTAACTTTGACTTGTAGCTTAGAGCCTAACTAAGCCATTTATGCTATAAAATGTTGGCAAAAATGTTAAATGAATTGTTTATAAATTTTTTCCATCCGAACGACTCGAATAAAATGACCAGATTTCAAACTTAAATTAAAAATATGTAGTTGTGATTAAAATTATTTCTTTTAACTCTGACGTGTAGCTTAAAGCCTAACTAAGCCATTTAAGCTATAAAATTTTGGCAAAAATATTAAATGAATTTTTTATAAATTTTTTCCATCCGAACGACTCGAATAAAATGACCAGATTTCAAACTTAAATTAAAAATATGTAGTTGTGATTAAAATTATTTCTTTTAACTTTGACGTGTAGCTTAAAGCCTAACTAAGCCATTTAAGCTATAACATTTTGGCAAAAATATTAAACGAATTTTTTATAAATTTTTTCCATCCGAACGACTCGAATAAAATGACCAGATTTCAAACTTAAATTAAAAATATGTAGTTGTGATTAAATTTATTTCTTTTAACTTTGACTTGTAGCTTAGAGCCTAACTAAGCCATTTATGCTATAAAATGTTGGCAAAAATGTTAAATGAATTGTTTATAAATTTTTTCCATCCGAACGACTCGAATAAAATGACCAGATTTCAAACTTAAATTAAAAATATGTAGTTGTGATTAAAATTATTTCTTTTAACTCTGACGTGTAGCTTAAAGCCTAACTAAGCCATTTAAGCTATAAAATTTTGGCAAAAATATTAAATGAATTTTTTATAAATTTTTTCCATCCGAACGACTCGAATAAAATGACCAGATTTCAAACTTAAATTAAAAATATGTAGTTGTGATTAAAATTATTTC
This sequence comes from Philonthus cognatus, assembly GCA_932526585.2. Classification (NCBI taxonomy): domain Eukaryota; kingdom Metazoa; phylum Arthropoda; class Insecta; order Coleoptera; family Staphylinidae; genus Philonthus; species Philonthus cognatus. The sequence continues at coordinate 66,710,807 of OW052247.1, read as the reverse complement.
TTTTAACTCTGACGTATAGCTTAAAGCTTAACTAAGCAATTTAGACTATAAAATTTGGCAAAAATGTTAAATGAATTTTTTATAAATTTTTTCCATCCGAACGACTCGAATAAAATGACCAGATTTCAAACTTAAATTAAAAATATCTAGTTGTGATTAAAATTATTTCTTTTAACTCTGACGTGTAGCTTAAAGCCTAACTAAGCCATTTAAGCTATAAAATTTTTTTTAAAATATTAAATGAATTTTTTATAAATTTTTTCCATCCGAACGACTCGAATAAAATGACCAGATTTCAAACTTAAATTAAAAATATGTAGTTGTAATTAAATTTATTTCTTTTAACTTTGACTTCTAGCTTAGAGCCTAACTAAGCCATTTATGCTATAAAATCTTGGCAAAAATGTTAAATGAATTTTTTATAAATTTTTTCCATCCGAACGACTCGAATAAAATGACCAGATTTCAAACTTAAATTAAAAATATGTAGTTGTGATTAAATTTATTTCTTTTAACTTTGACTTGTAGCTTAGAGCCTAACTAAGCCATTTATGGTATAAAATGTTGGCAAAAATGTTAAATGAATTGTTTATAAATTTTTTCCATCCGAACGACTCGAATAAAATGACCAGATTTCAAACTTATATTAAAAATATGTAGTTGTGATTAAAATTATTTCTTTTAACTCTGACGTGTAGCTTAAAGCCTAACTAAGCCATTTAAGCTATAAAATCTTGGCAAAAATGTTAAATGAATTTTTTATACATTTTTTCCATCCGAACGACTCGAATAAAATGACCAGATTTCAAACTTAAATTAAACATATGTAGTTGTCATTAAATTTATTTCTTTTAACTCTGACGTATAGCTTAAAGCCTAACTAAGCAATTTAGACTATAAAATTTGCCAAAAATTTTAAATGAATTTTTTATAAATTTTTTCCATCCGAACGACTCGAATAAAATTACCAGATTTCAAACTTAAATTAAAAATATGTAGTTGTGATTAAATTTATTTCTTTTAACTTTGACTTGTAGCTTAGAGCCTAACTAAGCCATTTATGCTATAAAATGTTGGCAAAAATGTTAAATGAATTTTTTATAAATTTTTTCCATCCGAACGACTCGAATAAAATGACCAGATTTCAAACTTAAATTAAAAATATGTAGTTGTGATTAAAATTATTTCTTTTAACTCTGACGTGTAGCTTAAAGCATAACTGAGCCATTTAAGCTATAACATTTTGGCAAAAATAATAAATGAATTTTTTATAAATTTTTTCCATCCGAACGACTCGAATAAAATGACCAGATTTCAAACTTAAATTAAAAATATGTAGTTGTGATTAAAATTATTTCTTTTAACTCTGACGTGTAGCTTAAAGCCTAACTAAGTCATTTAAGCTATAAAATTTTGGCAAAAATATTAAATGAATTTTTTATAAATTTTTTCCATCCGAACGACTCGAATAAAATGACCAGATTTCAAACTTAAATTAAAAATATGTAGTTGTGATTAAAATTATTTCTTTTAACTCTGACGTGTAGCTTAAAGCCTAACTAAGCCATTTAAGCTATAAAATTTTTTTTAAAATATTAAATGAATTTTTTATAAATTTTTTCCATCCGAACGACTCGAATAAAATGACCAGATTTCAAACTTAAATTAAAAATATGTAGTTGTGATTAAAATTATTTCTTTTAACTCTGACGTATAGCTTAAAGCCTAACTAAGCCATTTAAGCTATAAAATTTTGGCAAAAATATTAAATGAATTTTTTATAAATTTTTTCCATCCGAACGACTCGAATAAAATGACCAGATTTCAAACTTAAATTAAAAATATGTAGTTGTAATTAAATTTATTTCTTTTAACTTTGACTTCTAGCTTAGAGCCTAACTAAGCCATTTATGCTATAAAATCTTGGCAAAAATGTTAAATGAATTTTTTATAAATTTTTTCCATCCGAACGACTCGAATAAAATGACCAGATTTCAAACTTAAATTAAAAATATGTAGTTGTGATTAAATTTATTTCTTTTAACTTTGACTTGTAGCTTAGAGCCTAACTAAGCCATTTATGGTATAAAATGTTGGCAAAAATGTTAAATGAATTGTTTATAAATTTTTTCCATCCGAACGACTCGAATAAAATGACCAGATTTCAAACTTATATTAAAAATATGTAGTTGTGATTAAAATTATTTCTTTTAACTCTGACGTGTAGCTTAAAGCCTAACTAAGCCATTTAAGCTATAAAATCTTGGCAAAAATGTTAAATGAATTTTTTATACATTTTTTCCATCCGAACGACTCGAATAAAATGACCAGATTTCAAACTTAAATTAAACATATGTAGTTGTCATTAAATTTATTTCTTTTAACTCTGACGTATAGCTTAAAGCCTAACTAAGCAATTTAGACTATAAAATTTGCCAAAAATTTTAAATGAATTTTTTATAAATTTTTTCCATCCGAACGACTCGAATAAAATTACCAGATTTCAAACTTAAATTAAAAATATGTAGTTGTGATTAAATTTATTTCTTTTAACTTTGACTTGTAGCTTAGAGCCTAACTAAGCCATTTATGCTATAAAATGTTGGCAAAAATGTTAAATGAATTTTTTATAAATTTTTTCCATCCGAACGACTCGAATAAAATGACCAGATTTCAAACTTAAATTAAAAATATGTAGTTGTGATTAAAATTATTTCTTTTAACTCTGACGTGTAGCTTAAAGCCTAACTGAGCCATTTAAGCTATAACATTTTGGCAAAAATAATAAATGAATTTTTTATAAATTTTTTCCATCCGAACGACTCGAATAAAATGACCAGATTTCAAACTTAAATTAAAAATATGTAGTTGTGATTAAAATTATTTCTTTTAACTCTGACGTGTAGCTTAAAGCCTAACTAAGTCATTTAAGCTATAAAATTTTGGCAAAAATATTAAATGAATTTTTTATAAATTTTTTCCATCCGAACGACTCGAATAAAATGACCAGATTTCAAACTTAAATTAAAAATATGTAGTTGTGATTAAAATTATTTCTTTTAACTCTGACGTGTAGCTTAAAGCCTAACTAAGCCATTTAAGCTATAAAATTTTTTTAAAAATATTAAATGAATTTTTTATAAATTTTTTCCATCCGAACGACTCGAATAAAATGACCAGATTTCAAACTTAAATTAAAAATATGTAGTTGTGATTAAAATTATTTCTTTTAACTCTGACGTATAGCTTAAAGCCTAACTAAGCCATTTAAGCTATAAAATTTTGGCAAAAATATTAAATGAATTTTTTATAAATTTTTTCCATCCGAACGACTCGAATAAAATGACCAGATTTCAAACTTAAATTAAAAATATGTAGTTGTAATTAAATTTATTTCTTTTAACTTTGACTTCTAGCTTAGAGCCTAACTAAGCCATTTATGCTATAAAATCTTGGCAAAAATGTTAAATGAATTTTTTATAAATTTTTTCCATCCGAACGACTCGAATAAAATGACCAGATTTCAAACTTAAATTAAAAATATGTAGTTGTGATTAAATTTATTTCTTTTAACTTTGACTTGTAGCTTAGAGCCTAACTAAGCCATTTATGGTATAAAATGTTGGCTAAAATGTTAAATGAATTGTTTATAAATTTTTTCCATCCGAACGACTCGAATAAAATGACCAGATTTCAAACTTATATTAAAAATATGTAGTTGTGATTAAAATTATTTCTTTTAACTCTGACGTGTAGCTTAAAGCCTAACTAAGCCATTTAAGCTATAAAATTTTGGCAAAAATGTAAAATGAATTTTTTATACATTTTTTCCATCCGAACGACTCGAATAAAATGACCAGATTTCAAACTTAAATTAAAAATATGTAGTTGTGATTAAAATTATTTCTTTTAACTCTGACGTGTAGCTTAAAGCCTAACTAAGCCATTTAAGCTATAAAATTTTGGCAAAAATATTAAATGAATTTTTTATAAATTTTTTCCATCCGAACGACTCGAATAAAATGACCAGATTTCAAACTTAAATTAAAAATATGTAGTTGTGATTAAATTTATTTCTTTTAACTTTGACTTGTAGCTTAGAGCCTAACTAAGCCATTTATGCTATAAAATGTTGGCAAAAATGTTAAATGAATTTTTTATAAATTTTTTCCATCCGAACGACTCGAATAAAATGACCAGATTTCAAACTTAAATTAAAAATATGTAGTTGTGATTAAAATTATTTCTTTTAACTCTGACGTGTAGCTTAAAGCCTAACTAAGCCATTTAAGCTATAAAATTTTGGCAAAAATGTATAATGAATTTTTTATAAATTTTTTCCATCCGAACGACTCGAATAAAATGACCAGATTTCAAACTTAAATTAAAAATATGTAGTTGTGATTAAAATTATTTCTTTTAACTCTGACGTGTAGCTTAAAGCCTAACTAAGCCATTTAAGCTATAAAATTTTGGCAAAAATGTATAATGAATTTTTTATAAATTTTTTCCATCCGAACGACTCGAATAAAATGACCAGATTTCAAACTTAAATTAAAAATATGTAGTTGTGATTAAAATTATTTCTTTTAACTCTGACGTGTAGCTTAAAGCCTAACTAAGCCATTTAGGCTATAAAATTTTGGCAAAAATGTAAAATGAATTTTTTATAATTTTTTTCCATCCGAACGACTCGAATAAAATGACCAGATTTCAAACTTAAATTAAAAATATGTAGTTGTGATTAAAATTATTTCTTTTAACTCTGACGTATAGCTTAAAGCCTAACTAAGCAATTTAGACTATAAAATTTGGCAAAAATGTTAAATGAATTTTTTATAAATTTTTTCCATCCGAACGACTCGAATAAAATGACCAGATTTCAAACTTAAATTAAAAATATGTAGTTGTGATTAAAATTATTTCTTTTAACTCTGACGTGTAGCTTAAAGCCTAACTAAGCCATTTAGGCTATAAAATTTTGGCAAAAATGTAAAATGAATTATTTATAAATTTTTTCCATCCGAACGACTCGAATAAAATGACCAGATTTCAAACTTAAATTAAAAATAATAATAATTCCTTTGCAAAGAAATATGATTTTTTTCATTTATTTATTTGGTTGAATAAAGTCACTAGGATGACGCGCGTAAATCAGTTTTTCAAATTTTCTGAAACTTCAATATCGCGCGACATCCCAGTGAATTTATTGTACGATAGAAATAATTGGAAAAAATTGAAATTCTTCGAAAAGAATTCTTCTACAATGTGACTGATTTAGTTTCCCAATATTTTTTATAAATGTTGCAGAAAAAAATTATATTGAAGATGCGATTACGCTAGTTTAATAATGTTTGACATTTTTTTATAAAAGAACGGTTAAAGTGGGAAATATTTTATTAAGGCATTAAGATTCCATTTTCCTTAAAGTATGCCTATTTTTTGAAAATATTTCATCCCTAAACAAGGATGTAATTAAGATGGCAGTATGCTTAGTTTTATACGTTTAGAGAGCGGTCGACTTCCTCTTAAGGTATAATAAGTTTTCGATTTATGAACATTGCGCCCAGTAAAAGCGCCCAAACTTGATTTTTAGAATGTTAACAATTGCTATTTACGTTTCAAATTTGGATTCGAAGATAGCCACAGCAACATTTTTGATTTTTAGAATGTTAACAATTGCTATTTACGTTTCAAATTTGGATTCGAAAATTGCTACAGCAACATATTACTAGCACTCAATTTGCACACTTTAGAGCACAGACGATATAGTTCTGATGTTATTTTTGTGTACAAACTTATAAATGGACACATTAATTCACCCGTGCTACTTAATAGTATTAGTTTACACGTACCTTCTAGGACTGTTATATGTTCTCTGTGCCCACAAAAAGAACTGAGTACGCCAAACAGTTCGGAACAGCGCGTTTGCTTTATAATTGTAACGCTGTCTCTGTCGATTTTTTTAATATCACTCTTAAGAAATTAACGAACTATATTTTTAATTTAAATAACTTTGTAGTGTGTAAAAGAAATATTGATGTATCTTTTTTGTAATATTTTAATATGTTTTGTGCGTTATTTTGTGTATATTTATTGTAATCTTACTTGTTTTAGGATCTATTACCAGTTTGTCTCATATTTTGTATTGTAAAATGGTTATCCGTAAATAAACTATATACAGGGTGGAAACTTTAACTGGAATAAAATTCATAACTTCGATATAGGCGATTTTTGCAAAAAATCCCGAAACACGCTAAGTATTGTTTTTTCTTGCCCTCATTTCTATGTATATGCTGCTTGTTTATCTGTTCCCGGAAGAGCGCAGCCACCTCTGACTTTTTTTTTTCAAATGGAAAGGTATGTCAAGTGACACCTCGTTTGAAAGGTCTCTGCGCAAGTAATACAACACACTATTTATTTCTTGAATATTTACAAATCCCACGTGATAAAAAAGAACAGTTTTATAACTTGAATACTATTTAATGCAACAAATGTTCAAAATGGGCACCGTTTCTTTCTTGGCAAAGTGCAAATCGATGATAACATGCATCTCTAATGTTTTGTAACATTTCTGGTGTGACTTGCCGTATTTCATGCCTAATACGTTGCTTAAGGTCCTCAATGTCGTTTGGTTTGGTTACATAGATCTTGCTCTTGAGATATCCCCACAAAAAAAAGTCAAGGGGACTAAGATCCGGAGATCTCGCCGGCCATTCAATGTGACCTCTTCTTCCAATCCATCTATTGGGAAAAACTTCGTCTAAATGTCTACGAACGATCACAGCATAATGGGGTGGAGCTCCGTCCTGTTGATACCATATTCGTTCATCAGGTAAATCTGGATCTAATGGATTTAGAAATAAAGTGGCTAACGCTGGCATGAGGTCGTCTTGAAGAAACGTAAGATATGTTGCTCCATTAAGATTACCATCGAAGAATACTGGTCCTACAATCTGATCACCTATTATTCCAGCCCATACATTGACTTTTTGCGGGAACTGAGTATGAGTTTCTCGCATCCAATGAGGGTTATGATCAGCCCAATAACGACAATTTTGATGATTAACGTCACCATGTAAGGTAAAAGTACTTTCGTCGGAAAAAAGAATTGATGCTAATGAAATCTGGTTATTGTCGATCATGTTCATCATTTGCTCGCAAAATTCGATTCGGCGGTCCGGGTCATCCTCCGTTAATTCTTGGAGTGCCTGCATCTTGTAAGGATACAGCTTGGCTGATCTAAGAATTTTCAGGACAGTAGTATGACTAATCTCGTTGTCACGGGCCAGTTGCCTGGCTGGAGTCACTGGATTTTCTTGAAGAGTTAATAATACGTTTAGCCTGGTATCTGCTTGAACAGTGGGATTTCGCTGTCTGGGCACAACCCTGACATGACCCAAATTGTTGTATTGTGTCTCAATTTTGCTTATGGTACCTTGGCTAATGGGCGATAAATCCGGATGCTCTTCTCGAAATAACTGAGCAACCTCAAGCTGACTTCGTCTTCTGTTACCATAACCGATCATCATCAGAATCTCGATTCGGAGATTTTCGATTAAATACTGCATTTTAGAAATCACTTCGACAGCTTGACGAGCGTATGTGACTGCTTTGGTGACTATTATTATCACTAGTAACTAAGCAACGCAGTTCCATAGCATCAAAACACATGTCAAAAACATACAACTTTACGCCGAAACATGTTCAATGTAAAAGTGGTTTTCTTTTTTTTATCACGTGGGCTTTGTAAATATTCAAGAAATAAATAGTGTGTTGTATTACTTGCGAAGAGACCTTTCAAACAAGGTGTCACTTGACATACCTTTCCATTTGAAAAAAAAAGTCAGAGGGGGCTGCGCTCTTCCGGGAACAGATAAACAAGCAGCATATACATAGAAATGAGGGCAAGAAAAAACAATACTTAGCGTGTTTCGGGATTTTTTGCAAAAATCGCCTATATCGAAGTTATTAATTTTATTCCAGTTAAAGTTTCCACACTGTATATAATTGATTTGCAATTAAAATGATTAGAAATTATCACATCCAAAGAATCTTTTTATTGGATATAATTCGAGATTATTTGATGTGGTAATTTATTATAATTGACCCGTCCGGAACAACAGCAGAGGAATTTTTCATTCTAGAAAAAACCACTCTTGGAAAGACGCGACGAGAAAACGAGATATTAATCGCTTACACGAATAGCAATTTCCTCTTATAGAGTAATTACAATAAAGTTTCGCTAGTGAGGGCTGGAAAGTGTGCGGTCGGTTAATTGACGGGAGGAGGTTGATGAAAATCGTGCCGGCGTTTTGTCAACTTCGCGACCCCCCGGAGAAAATGCGAAAGAGTGTTAGGCTAATTAACGCGATATTTGAGGGGCGAGAGCGTTTGTGAATCGAGGGGATGTAGAAGAAGTAGATGCGGTTTGTTGAAGGGGTGGTGGAAGGGGGGAAACGCCAACGCGCGTCGTGTGATAACGGATAAGGCGTCGAGCGTCGGCGTGCGCGGGCCCTCGCGACGCTATATCTATAAAAGCAAGCGTAACTCGCGAACTACAGTCCGCCGCGACGCTAACCACTTCAACAGGTGAGTGCTCTTGTTTTTACCCACTTTCACTCACACACAAACATCTTTATAAAACTTGATGAAGAGTTGATAAGTTATTTTTATTTTTTAATAACTTTTCTAAGTGATAAATTTTACTCTAGTATTTATTATTAACAAAATTATATGAGCAGAGTCCATTATGTATATATATTTTTTTACTTTTAACTAAGTTTTAAGTGAAACAAATTATAAAACAGCAGAATTAATCATATAACCGTAGATTACCCACTTTTACTCACACACAAACATTTTTAGAAAACTTGATGAAGAGTTTATAAGTTCTTTTTATTTTTCAATAACATTTGTGAGTGATAAATTCTACATAAGTATTTATTATTAACAAAATTATATGTGAAAAGTCCATTATACATATTTTTTTTTACTTTTAACTAAGTTTTAAGTGAAACAAATTATAAAACAGCAGAATAAATCATATAACCGTAGATTACCCACTTTCACTCACACACAAACATTTTTAAAAAACTTGATGAAGAGTTTATAAGTTCTTTTTATTTTTCACTAACATTTGTGAGTGATAAATTCTACATAAGTATTTATTATTAACAAAATTATATGCGAAAAGTCCATTATACATATTTTTTTTACTTTTAACTAAGTTTTAAGTGAAATCAATTATAAAACAGCAGAATAAATCATATAACCGTAGATTACCCACTTTTACTCACACACAAACATTTTTAGAAAACTTGATGAAGAGTTTATACGTTCTTTTTATTTTTTAATAACTTTTATAAGTGATAAATTCTACTTTAGTATTTATTATTAACAAAATTATATGTGGATTGTCCATTATGTACATTTTTTTTACTTTTAACTAAGTTTTAAGTGAAACCAATTATAAAACAGCAGAATAAATCATATAACCCTAGATTACCCACTTTCAATCACACACAAATATCTTTAGAAAACTTGATGAAGAGTTCATAAGATTTTTTATTTTTCAATAACATTTGTGAGTGAAAATTCTACTTTAGTATTAATTATTAACAAAATTATACAGAGAGTTTTATGTAACACCGAACATTTTCATAACGAGAATTTTTTAAGTATACATAAGCATACGTTGTGCATGCTCCGACGCTCGGTTTATTAAAAGATTTGAAGCTTTAAACGAGTGTTTTCCACTCCCAGGCTAAGCATGAAGTAAAATTTCGAGTTTAGAAAAGCCTGAAAATTTGGTTTGGTCGCGTAGCGCGAAGCGCGGAGCGGCCAAACCAAATTTTCAGGCTTTTCTAAACTCGAAATTTTACTTCATGCGCCACCGGTACAAAACACTGATGCAATGTAAAGTTTAGCGGTGTGTTTTAAACTTTGTAGTATGTTAATGTTTTGTACCGGTGGCGCATGAAGTAAAATTTCGAGTTTAGAAAAGCCTGAAAATTTGGTTTGGCCGCTCCGCGCTACGCGACCAAACCAAATTTTCAGGCTTTTCTAAACTCGAAATTTTACTTCATGCTTAGTCTTGGAGTGGAACACACTCATTTCAAGTTTCAAATTAAACTCTGTTAAAAAAACAACGAGTATCTTAAGATTTACGGCCTATACGCTGTTATTGGGACAGCATATTCTCCGACAGAGCAGGTAGTTGTTCTTTTTAATCTGTTGTTTGTACTTTATTCTGTTGATCGTTTGTATTTTAATTTATTGTTTGTATTTTAATCTATGTTTGTGTTTTAATCTATTGTTTGTTTTTTACTATTCTTAATTGTATATTTTAACTTAAGACTGTATATTAAATGGACTTCCGTATAAATAAATAAATAAATAAATAAATGTATACTTAAAAGAAAAACTCCCAGTATGTACAAGTTGAGGCATTAATTGCGATTGATTGGCTACAATTTTTAATGGTCATATAGGCAACTCAATTTACACACAACTTAAAAATTAAAGGTGTCAAATTGTATTGGATGTAAATGTTCGGTTTTACATAAAACTCTCTGTATATAAAATGTACATTAGATACATTTTTTTTACTTTTAACTAAGTTTTAAATGAAACAAATTATAAAACCACAGAATACATCATATAACCCTAGATTACCCTCTTTCACTAACACACAAACATCTTTATAAAACTTGATGAAGAGTTTATAAGTTCTTTATATTTTTGAATAACATTTGTGAGTGATAAATTCTACATTAGTATTTATTATTAACGAAATTATAAGTGGAAAGTCCATTATACACATTTTTTTAACTTTTAATTAAGTTTTAAGTGAAACAAATTATAAAACAGCAGACTAAGTTATATAACCATAGATTTTATTTTCTTTTCTAAAACTACTGTTCAAAAAAATTATAGTCTTGCAAAAAATACAGTCAAATTTTATTTGCAAATATCTGTGTGAATATGAATTTTCTATTCCTATTTTTATAATTAGAAGCATGGAAATTTTAACGATCATTTTAACAATAATCTAAAACAGCAGAATAAATCATATAACCGTAGATTACCCACTTCCACTCACACACAAATATCTTTTGAAAACTTAACGAAGAGTTTGTAAGTTCTTTTTATTTTTCAATAATATTTGTGAGTGATAAATTCTACATTAGTATTTATTATTAACAAAATTATATGTGGAGAGTCCATTATACATATTTTTTTTATTTTTAACTAAGTTTTAAGTAGAACAAATTATAAAACAGCAGAATAAATTATATAACCATAGATTTTATTTACTTTTCTAAAACTACTGTTCAATAAAAAGTATAGTATTGCAAAAAATACAGTCAAATTTTAATTGCAAATATCTGTGTGAATATGAATTTTCTATTCCTATTTTTATAATTAGAAACATGATATTTTTAACGATGATTTTAACAATAATCTAAAACAGAAGAATAAATCATATAACCCTAGGTTTCCCACTTTCACTCACACACAAACATCTTTAGAAAACTTGATGAAGAGTTTATAAGTTCTTTTAATTTTTCAATAACATTTGTGAGTGATAAATTGTACATTAGTATTTATTATTAACAAAATTATATGTGGGAAGTCCATTATACACATTTTTTTTACTTTTAACTAAGTTTTAAGTGAAACAAATTATAAAACAGCAGAATAAATCATATAACCATAGATTTTATTTACTTTTCTAAAACTACTGTTTAAAAAAATTATAGTCTTGTAAAAATACAGTCAAATTTTAATTGCAAATATCTGTGTGAATATGAATTTTCTATTTCTATTTTTATAATTAGAAACAGGACAATTTTAACGATGATTTTAACAATATAATACTTATCGTAGATAGTTGAGTTCAGTTGAGAGTTGAGTTTGAAAATCCATGATCACTTAAATTAAACACCTAATGATTTTAAATTTGTATAAAATAGTAGTTTTAAGAAATCTGTTCTTCGCCTGAAAAAGCAACAACTTTGCGAAATAATTGTCGTGTAATACACAATTAGTTGAAAATCATTAAGTGTTCTATTTAAATATAATACTTGGTTAAATATCATTAATATTTCTAATTAATTTATAATTAAATATGAAATATGTGTTTTTTAACTTCACTTTAAATTCTCGTTTTATACGCCTGGCGCATGAAGTAAATATTTCGAGTTTAGAAAAGCCTGAAAATTTGGATTGGTCGCTCGGCTTCGCCTCGCGACCAATCCAAATTTTCAGGCTTTTCTAAACTCGAAATATTTACTTCATGCTTATTCTAGGAGTGGAAAACTCTCGCTCGACAATTATCGAACACTTAGGTTGTAGTTTCTTCAAATATAAAATTTATGAGTTAAAACAGAGTGAGTGACTCATACACAAACACACAAACATCTTTAGAAAACTTGATGAAACTCTTCATCAGTATTTTTTATTTTTCAATAACATTTGTGAGTGATAAATTCTACATTAGTATTTATTACTAACAAAATTATATGTGAAAAGTGAAACAAATTATATAACAGCAGAATAAATCATATAACCATAGATTTTATTTACTTTTCTAAAACTACTGTTAAAAGAAATTATAGTCTTGCAAAAAATGCAGTCAAATTTTAATTGCAAATATCTGTGCGAATATAAATTTTCTATTCCTATTTTTATAATTAGAAACATGATTATTTTAACGATGATTTTAACAATAATCTAAAACAGCAGAATAAATCATATAACCCTAGATTACCCACTTTCGCTCACACACAAACATCTTTAAAAAACTTGATGAAGAGTTTATAAGTTCTTTTTATTTTTCAATAACATTTGTGAGTGATAAATTCTACATCAGTATTTATTATTAACAAAATTATATGTGGAAAGTCCATTATACATATTTTTTTTATTTTTAACTAAGTTTTAAGTAGAACAAATTATAAAACAGCAGAATAAATCATATAACCATAGATTTTATTTACTTTTCTGAAACTACTGTTCAAAAAAAAAATTATAGTCTTACAAAAAATACAGTCAAATTTGAATTGCAAATATCTGTGTGAATATAATTTTTTTCCTATTTTTATAATTAGAAACATGACAATTTTAACGATGATTTTAACAATATAATACTTATCATAGATAGTTGAGGCAATTAATTTTTGAAAATCCATGATCACTTAAATAAAACACTTAATGATTTTAAAATTGCATAGTTTTGTAGTAGTTTTAAGAATTCTGTTAATATTATAAGTTTTTCACCTGAAGAAGCAACAACTTTGCGAAACAATTGTCGTGAAATACACAATTAAATAAATTGATTGTGAGTTACGTGAAGATCAAATTAATTTGACGAATAAAGCACTAATAACCTTTCTTTACACTTTTGTGTTAAGAAAGGTTATTAGTGCTTTATTCGTCAAATTACACAATTAGTGTTTAAGTGTTTTATTTAAATATAATACTTGGTCAAATGTCATTAATATTTCTAATTAATTTACAATTAAATATGAAATATGTGTTTTTGAACTTCACTTTAAATTCTCGTTTTATACGCCTGGCGCATGAAGTAAATATTTCGAGTTTAGAAAAGCCTGAAAATTTGGATTGGTCGCTCGGCTTCGCCTCGCGACCAATCCAAATTTTCAGGCTTTTCTAAACTCGAAATATTTACTTCATGCTTAACCTGGGAGTGGAAAACCCTCGCTCGACTATTATCTAAAACTTAGTTTGTAGTTTCTTTAAATATAAAATTTATAAGTTAAAACAGAATTAGTGATTTTTTTGTAGAAATTTATAGAAATTGATCAGGCTTTTCTAAACTCGAAATAATTTCATGCGTCAGATTTATGAAGCACTGATTTAAACTGAAATTCACAAAAACATACAACATAACAATCTTAACTATGATTTTAAAAATATAATACTTGGTTAAATTCCATTAATATTTTTAATTAATTTCTAATTTAATATGAAATATGTGATTTTGAACTTTACTTCAACTTGGCGTTTTATACGCCTAGCGCATGAAGTAAATATTTCGAGTTTAGAAAAGCCTGAAAATTTGGATTGGTCGCGAGGTGGCATTCGTTGATTTTTAAGAGTTCAATTTAAAGCTTTAAACTAGTGTTTTCCACTCCCAGACTAAGCATGAAGTAAAATTGCGAGTTTAGAAAAGCCCCGTGAAAATTTGTCGAGGGTCGCGCAGCGACCCGAGACAAATTTTCTGGGCTTTTCTAAACTCGAAATTTTACTTCATGCGCCACGCGTATAAAACAAAAATATTGTGAATTTATGTACATTTGAACCTCACTTAAAATCAGTGTTTTATACGCGTGGCGCATGAAGTAAAATTTCGAGTTTAGAAAAGCCCAGAAAATTTGTCTCGGGTCGCTGCGCGACCCTCGACAAATTTTCACGGGGCTTTTCTAAACTCGAAATTTTACTTCATGCTTAGTCTGGGAGTGGACAACACTCGTTTTTCGAAGTTTCAAATTCAAGGATCACTCTAGATTACTAAGTTTATTACCATTTTACAAAGGCTACAGCTCGAAGGACCAATCATGGTCTTCGAAGACCGAAGGACTACAGGGAATCGAAGTTTTTTTACAAGAAAACGACGAATATCTGAAGGTTTACAGCATGGATAGAAAAGAAAACATTCAATTTTGAAAAAAAATGTCAAAGCTAGGTTAGTTTTCAGTGCATTTTTAACTTCACTTTAAATCAGTGTTTTATACGCGTGGCGCATGAAGTATATATGACGAATATACACGATAAAATCCATAAAGAAAACACTTATTAGTTATAATAATTTACTATGAGGGCTTGTCACTCGAAATGTATGTCTAACGAATAAAAATAAAGTAGAGAATAAAAAGTGATTAAATACTCCACATAATTCAATTAAACAATTAGTGAAGAAAAGTGCTCATTATCAATAACAAACTTTGTTATTAATAATGAGCACTTTATGTCTCGAAATGTACATCTAACGATACAAATAAATAGTGAAGTAAGGAATAACAGTCTTTTTTAGTACGAGAAATACGTGTGACGAATTATGAATTATTTTCTTAGTTTGGCACTTTCTGAAAAGTGTTACATTGTGTAAAGTTATAAAGTTGTTTTTCCTTTTAATAACGAGTGGCTAATATAGTCAACTTGGATAGAATTTCTCTTTAATCTAATCGATTCAGAGTTCTGCCTAGTAATTGCCATATTCAATTACAAGACAGCATTTTTCAATCAACTGAAAATGTAGACAAATTATCCAGTTTCTTTTGTGTATTCTAATGGAAAGCAAACACTAAAAAAAACACACAGAATACTTTTTTTAAATAAAAATTACAAGAAACTTATTGTGAATCTCCAGTTACATTTCCTTAATAAGTAAAAAAGAAAAGTAAATCAACATTTTTTTATAGAATAAAAGCTAAACTACACCAAGTCACTTTGTTTGAATACGTTTTTTTTATGCTGTTGGAATTAAGATTTGTTTATTCTATCGAGAGTCAAATAGCAATTTAATAATATTAAAGGATAAATTAAAAACACTTGGTTTGTTTCACTATTTCATTATTTTACTCGACTAGTTTCGCTTTTTACGGCATTATCAAGAGTGGATTACAGAAGAAACCGACCGGCTTATATATAATCAGGTAATAAGGGATTTTGCAATTGGGGAATTCCAAATTTCCTCGTTGTCGTTTTTAATTTATCCTTTAATATTATTTTAAAATGTTTCACCAAGTGATAAATGAGAAAGTTATTCAAGAAAATAAAAATAGCAATTTAAATTTAAAAAATGTGACTTTTTGTTATTTACGTCAAGGCCGTAGCCAGAAAGGGATTTGGGGTGTTCGACCCCCCACCAAATTTTAAAAATATTACATTCTTAGTTGTAAAAGCGTGACTGTAAGAGCCAAAACAATATGTTTACCATTAACCGAAATTTCAGGGGCCTCGGTGGCCGAGTGGGTAGAGACCCTGCCCACAGACCAAGAGGTCGCGGGTTCGAATCCCGTCCGGTGGAATAATTTATGAATAATAAATTATTCCATCCGGGTTCATGGATGTAGAATGAATGAGTTTGTGTTGTTTCAGGAGTAAATGGTTATTTATCGAAATTAGAATTGGTTAAAATACATTAAAATGTTAAATATATAAATAGATTGATGGCTAATGGTCTAGATACCAAGGCCAAAAAAAAACCGAAATTTTTTTCTCCGAATTTTTTTTCTATTCAAATTCAAATTCAAATTCATATATTCAAGAAATTAGTTAATATACATTTGTTCCATATATCACTATATCGAATACGTCCTAAAGTAAATCGATCGCTTAATACATAATATGGATTAGAGAAAGAAAAAAAACATATATAATACAAGTGTATTGCAAATAAACTAGTAAACACATTAAAATTACAAATAACATTTAAACTAAATAATAAATATAACCAAAAACAAACAAACAATCAAAAACCAAAATAATCATGCAGCGAAAAATTGTTGGAAACTAAAATTCTTCCATTTTGTATAATTCTTTATTAATCAAGAATTCTCGTAATTGCCTTTTAAACGTATTTAAACAGGTTGTATTTTTTATGTAAGTAGGTAATGTATTGTACAGTTTTATTGCATTGTATGTAGGTGTTTTTTCGTATAGAGTTAGCCGATGTAATGGATACTCATATTCATTGAACCGTCTGGTGTTATAACTGTGTTGAACTTTATACGTATCAAATTTTAATTTATATTTAAAATGAAAAACTAGTATTTCATATATATATACTATAGAATGTGAGTATATTTTCTCGTTTAAAGTATTCTCTACATGAATCTGTAGGCTTTAAGTTATTAATAATTCTAAGTATTCTCTTTTGTACTATGAATATCTTTTGAGCAAAGGAAGATGTTCCGTAGAATATAATGCCGTACCTCACGAGAGATTCAAAATTTGATCTATAGATCATTATTAATGTATTATGATCAAATATATTTTTTAGGATTCGAATAGTGTAACATACTATATTCAGAGATTTAATTAGTTGAATGCAGTGGGTTTGCCAATTTAGTTGTGCATCAATTTTAACTCCTAGAAATTCTAGCTCTACACATACAAATTTATTAAATCCTATTGTAGAATATGGGACATAAAATATTTCTAGTGCGATGGCCTTGGTTTACTTTACACATACAGATTTATTAAATCCCATTGTAGAATAGGTACTTTCGCATAAGGTCGAATACCCTTAAATCGAATCCCATTACGTCGAAGCGAAAAGGTAGAAGTCCCATAAGATCGAATTTGTATTGCAAAAAAAAACACGTTTTCTGAGAAATAACTTTTATTTAATTAGTTTGACCGATTTAAGCGTCAATCGCAACTGTTTCGAAAAAAGTAATGATATCTTCGTCTATTAAGTATGAGGCCAGTTTAATAAAGCACAAAGGCTTGATGTGGAAGGTTTCAAATTGAATACATTGCTTAAGTATCTTTGCACACGCTAACAATTTTACAAACTTCTAGGTTTGGTTAGGTTAGGTTAGTAGAAAGGTTTGCAATAGAATAAATTGCGCAAGTCATTTTGCGCCGATGCCTGTTCCACATGGACGTGGTACTTATACAACTAACGAACAAATGTATACAAATTTGTTGACCTCACACTTAATAGACGAAGATATCATTTCTTTTTTCGAAACAGTTGCGATTGACACTAATATCCTTTAAACTAATTACAAAAAAGTTATTTCACACAAAAGGTTGTTTTTTTTGCAATACAAATTCGACCTTATGAGACTTCTACCTTTTCGCTTCGACCTAATGGGATTCGATCTTATAGTATTCGACCTTATGCGAAAGTACCTATTCGACAATAGGATTTAATAAATCTGTATGTGCATATGGGACATGAAATTTTTCTAGTGCGATGTAGTTACAGTACATTTATCCATCTAGCAATAAATTGAATATTGCTGAGATTAAAGAAGTTTGTGCACACGAAAACTCTTTCTTACCCATTTTATCACCGACTACAAAAAGAATTTTAGGTATTGCGCTGTGTAAATTATCCGGAATGCACACAGGAAATAAAACCGAGGGCACACTAAAAACAACCTATTTGTTTCTCCAGTAACTCTCTTCAGTATAACACGGGCTTAAAATCATAATTAAAGTTATAAATTTTAGCGGAAAGTCGGAAAGGGCGATTTCTTTTACGACCTTAAAACCCCTTGCGTCCGCTGAAAAATGCGAGGGCCGGACATGGAAATTAGTTGAGTGGACGGATTTACTCAAAATTTCCCTTCCAGGCAAATTCCTATAGTCCGGGGGCGGCCCTGAGAAAAGTATGCACCAGTTATGTAAAGTATGTAAATAACTCCATGAAACTATTTATTTTTAATAAAATGAAACACTTTAACTTTGTTTGTATAACACAATATTTATATTTTTGTGACTGCACTTTCGGCAACTCAACTTGCCGTTATTAAACTTAGTGTAGTAGCCTCCACCGTTCATAATTTATTTATTTTTGATAATGTCAGGTGTGATATGAAATATAATAGCGGAGTTGGGTGGCTTTTAATAATAATAATAATAATGTTTATTTTCCAACAGCAAACAAATTCCCAATTACGTGACAATTTAGTATGAACGAAAAAGTTTTAAAACTATAAACTAAAAATAATAACATTTTACTTCGTAATTAACAAAATTCTAATAAGGATGCCAGTGGTTGAAAAAATACATCACAAGTTGGTGGAAGTTGATTAAACGAATTACAGATCACATTAATAGGCGATTTTAATCCATAATTAGTTCTATTATATTTCATATTAAATGTGGTTTTGTATCTACTATTGAAAGTTGGAATATGCAGCCAACTAGCTGTAAAATAACAGGGCTGTCAATTCGATCATGCAGAAGCTTGTGCAAGAACGTGATGCCTAATCTGTGATATCTGTATTCAAGAGATTCGACTTTAAATTTGTCTAGCAATAGTGAATGATCACAGCCTCTGTCAGGGTAAAGTCCCTCAACTTTAAAGTGCAAATACTTCAGAAACTTACGTTGAACACTTTCTACTAGGTTAATCTGAAGTTGAGTTTGTGGATACCAAATTAAAGATGCATATTCTAACTT
Organism: Philonthus cognatus; assembly: GCA_932526585.2. Classification (NCBI taxonomy): domain Eukaryota; kingdom Metazoa; phylum Arthropoda; class Insecta; order Coleoptera; family Staphylinidae; genus Philonthus; species Philonthus cognatus. The sequence goes on along the minus strand of OW052247.1, from coordinate 66,691,637 downwards.
TGAACGGACATAAACATTAAATAGAGATTTCAAAGCATTCGGTTTTCGCAAATTTGCAGAATTACGATGTATAAATCCTAATGCTTTAAAGGGACTCCTAACAAGTGTTTGAACGTGAGGATTAAATGTAAAATTGTCATCAAACCAAATTCCTAAATCTTTGAAGTCTGTGAGTTGCTCAATAAAATTATTGCTAACTGTATAATTAAATAAGATTAGTTTATTTTTTGGTAAAGGATATAAATTTGCTCTCGTTGCTATTCAAATTAGGATTATTAATACTTTTTTTTTATTATTATAGAGGGGATTGGGAAATCTGCTAACAGACAAGGGCCTTTTGGTCTAATACGGCCGATAGTGTCGGGTTCTGATACCGACTAAAACCCTTCCCCCTCTCTTCCCTGGAATCATCGTCTCGGCATTACATCAGGGGCATTTGTTCCGGTCTTGCTACCGGTTGTTCGGCCATCTCCAGCCCCAGCTCGTCTGCGAGCTTTCTGCTCATCACCGTCTTAGCGAACATGCTGACCGCCTCCCAATTCCCTTCGCTTGTCAGCATCTTTGGAACTATGCTCGCCTCTAGCCGTCGCATTCCAACAAAGTGTGTCGGGGCGTATCCTCCAGTGCCCTGCAGTAATGGCAACTTCCTGCTGGTGCCTTGCCTATTCTGTGTAGATACGAACCGAAGCTCCCGTGTCCTGTCATCAACTGAGTCAGGTGGTAGTTCATGGTACCATGGCTCCGCTCGCACCACTGTCGGACACATCGAATTAGGGATCTAGTTCAACAAGTGCTCCGCTCCCATCGCTCCTGCCATTCCCCCATTGCCTTGTTATAGGCTTCCTCCTTGGCCTCCGTCTTACTGTGTCCGCCTTTTTGCAGGCAGTATGCGTCAGCTCTCTGCCTCACGTAGAGGTCTCCGGGCAGTGACGAGGCGAGCACCTCGACTGCTTCCATAGATGCCGTCCTATATGCTCGCGTGATCCGGAGACAAGCTGTTCTCATGGCTCCCCTCGCTCTGGCCGCGTTTCTCGCGATATTCATAGCGGCGCCCCAGACGGGGGCCGCGTACGCGAGCTTAGACCTGGCCGCCGACATTAATAGGCGCCTCCTGCCCTCTCCAGCTCCTCCTACATTGGGCATTAAGCGCCCTATCAAGGTCTCCATCCGCGCCGCTTCCTCCGCCGCCTCACTGCAATGGCGGCTCCATCGAGGGTTAGCCTCAAGCCAAACACCCAAGTACTTTAGGCTCTTGCCTATTTCAATTTCCGCGCCCCCTACATTGATGGTTTCCCCTGTTGCCTGCCCGACCTTTTGGTGGATAGCCAAACCGCCTGGGTTTTGTTGGTTTCTACTGTCAGGCCCGTCGTCTCTAGCCACCCAATACTGGCATCGGTCGCTATTTTTGCCATCTGCTGCAGCCCCTCGACAGTTCGGGTCCGGATTACCAGTGCCAGATCGTCGGCAAATGCTACCGTCGTAGCTCCTCTCGGTAGTTGTATTTCCAACACCCTGTCATAGACTAAATTCCAGAGTGTCGGCCCAAGCACTGAACCCTGTGGCACACCTGTGCTTAGCGCCCTCCTCTGGTCGTAGCGGCCCGCTGTGTACTGTAGCTCTCGATCTTCCAAATACGAGTCAACCATGCGTGTCAGGCTCGGAGGCAGCCTCTGTTTCGCCTCTCTCATTATTGTTCGCCATGGTAACGTGTTAAACGCATTCTTGATATCCAGCGCTATCATGATCGCATATTCGCGCTTTCGTAGCGGCCCCTCGTTTACCCCCTCTGCCCGCCTCTTCACTTCCATCACCGCATCTATTGTTGACCTGCCCCGCCGGAACCCGAACTGTCTTGGGTGGAAACCACATTCCCATTCGATGTGGTCGAGCATCTTTCGGTTTAGTGCCTTCTCCAGAAGTTTGGCTAGCCCGTCCAGTAGGCAGACTGGCCTGTATGCCGAAGGATTTTCAGGCCTTCTGCCTGCCTTGGGGATGAGCGCCAGCCTCGCCCGCTTCCAATGTTTTGGAAAGACCCCTTCGGCCATACATCTGTTCATGACCTCGCGGAACATCTCTGTGTTTGCCTCCACAGCCGCTTTCAGGGCTTTATTCGGTATACCGTCTGGCCCGGGTGCCTTCTTTGGGGGAAGTGATTTTGCCGCCTCTGTGATCTCCTCCGTTGAAAACAGGTCTTCTACCTGGAGAAGGCCATCCCTGCTACGTCTCCTTTCATCGCCCCCCTGGGAAAAGAACCTCCACCACCGACTCGACCCCTCCCGGTACCAGAGCCTCAGCGTCTAGCCCTTTCTTTTTTATTCGACCCATGATGACTTTGTAGGGTTTCCCCCAGGGATCGGCTTCGACTTGTTCGCACAACTCTTTACATTTCCTGCCCTTGCTCCTCTCGATCTCCCTCCTTAGGGCCGCTATCTTCAGGATTTTAATAATCTACACCAAATTCGAGATAAACTACACCAATTCGAGATAACATCAAGTTGATTTTGTAAGCGTTGACAGTCATCCGCGTATAACAGGTGTTTACACTTTAATAAATAAGAAAGATCATTTATAAAAAGGTTGAAAGGTAAGGGACCCATAATCGAGCCTTGGGGTATATCTGAACTTGGAAAGTATGAGTTCGATTTAACATTATTTATTGCGACATACGATTCACGATCTGTAAGATAAGATACTATAAGCGAGGTTGAATTGTCACAAAAATCAAAGTAGCTAAGTTTACCTATTAACAATTGATTGTCCACCCTGTCAAACGCTTTTGACTGATATGTTAAAAGCGTTTGACAGGGTGGACCATCAATTGTTAATAGGTAAACTTAGCTACTTTGATTTGACTTTGCTGGTAACATAGAATAGAAGCATAATGCTTAAAAAATGTAAAGACAGTTTTATCGGATATTTGCGCAAAGGAAAATGAAGGGATATTGTTAACGTTCGGAACTGTGGTTCCTACAGATGGAATTGTGAAAACTGATTGAAAGTATTTTTGAAATCCATTAGCAATTTGCTCAGGTGTTTGATAAGCCTCATCCACATAAATAAGTTCTGCAGGTATTGTCGAAGGATTAGATTTTTTACAATTAATATATAACTAAAATTGTTTTGGATTGCTAGTAAACTGTGACTATGTTTAAAATATAGTCTCTATGTGCTGAATTAATTTTATTCTTAATAAATGATCTAAGTTTTTTAAATCGTCCCCTTAGCGTAGAGTCCCCCTTAACATTTTTTCGGCAGTAATTTTTCTCCTTAATAAGCAGTATAATATTATTATTAAATACAAAGTTTAGGCTAAAACGTCATTTCTAGTTTGTGCAATTTATGTTATTTCTATGATTTATGTTATTCAATTTATGTTATTTCTATAATTACTATATATACACGCACAATTACGTCGATTAGCTGTTATATTTGATTTTTATATATATTTTTTTTTTAATTAATTATATTACGTTGTAATTTTATGTACAAATGGTGTTTACCGTAAATAAATTTACTTTACTTTACTTTACTTTAAATCATTAAGGATATTTTCGTTTTTGTTTAAATTTAAGTTGTGGAATAATTTTAAAAAATGCTTCATGAATAACTTTATAGAACTGATCCAGAGCCAAACTAGAACACTTCAAAAGAAAACTCCAATCAACAGAACCTAAATAAGAATACAAAGACAAGTAATTTCCTTTTCTGAAGAACACTTCAAAAGAAAACTCCAATCAATAGAACCTAAATAAGAATACAAAGACAAGTAATTTCCTTTTCTGAAGTTTAGTTTGGTAACATCTATGTTCATAGGAGACATATTACTTTGAACACTAAATATGGAAAAAAATAATTACAAATTCTTGTAATCGTTAAAAAGGCACAGAAATACGCGTTCTCATTAAAAATATTAAAAATCTGTGGGATGATGTTTTATTTGTGCAGTTTTTTTAATGATGTTTGAAGTAGGTTTTAAGAGGGCATTGAAAAATAATTGTTTGTTACATATTTATTACTGTAATAATTTCGAATATAACTAGCAATATTTAGTTTCCTTCATTACAATACTTGTGAAATTGCCAAGCATGTGATAGTAGTTTTTCAAGTGCATTTTAATTGCCAATTATATTTAGTGGATGCATGATTACATTCTTTAATAAGATTACTACACATTCTGTACATTTATTTCTTTACATAAAATTTAATCACAGATCTTTTTCAAATAACTTATTCTCATAATTTCTTGAATTGATTTCTCATCTTTTCCCCTGAGCTCCTCAATTGAGTCGTCTAATTCCAAAACAGGCCATCTCCACAATATCATGAAATTTATTCCACACAAATATTTTTCAATCGCTTTTACACATTCTGTTCGAGAGATTTCGATAAAACAAGCTATAAAGCATGTTATTTAAGTGTCAGAAAATTCGATTCGTTCCAAAAGCGGCCATCTCCATAGATTTTCGTTCCCAGATCGACCTGTTTTGCTGGTAGGAGATGGCCGGTTTTGGAAGTAAACGACTTAATTATGACCTGTAAATTTTAAGATATTCGTTTTTTTAATAGAGTTCAATTTGAAGCTTGAAACGAGTGTTTTCCACTCCCAGGCTAAGCATGAAGTAAAATTTCGAGTTTAGAAAAGCCCCGTGAAAATTTGTCGAGGGTCGCGCAGCGACCCGAGACAAATTTTCTGGGCTTTTCTAAACTCGAAATTTTACTTCATGCGCCACGCGTATAAAACATTAAAATATTGTGAAATGTATGTATATTATAACCTCATTTGAAACCATTGTTTTATACGCGTGGCGCATGAAGTAAAATTTCGAGTTTAGAAAAGCCCAGAAAATTTGTCTCGGGTCGCTGCGCGACCCTCGACAAATTTTCACGGGGCTTTTCTAAACTCGAAATTTTACTTCATGCTTAGTCTGGGAGTGGAAAACACTCGTTTAAAGCTTCAAATATTTAACTTTATTTAAATAATACTAGAGTAATTCCATGTCAAATTAACTTCAGCATCACAGGTTTTAATAAAAATTTGATATTTCTTCTGATAATGCTGTAAAACGCGAAACTAGTCGAGTAAACAGTAAAGTAAAAAATTGTGAAACAAACCAAGTGTAATTTAATTTAAACCTTCATTATCAATAAAAATTTGATGTAACGAATGAATTAAGCTGTAAATTTTTCGGCATTCGTTGTTTTTTAAAAGAGTTCAATTTGAAGCTTTGAACGAGTGTTTTCCACTCCCAGACTAAGCATGAAGTAAAATTTCGAGTTTAGAAAAGCCCCGTGAAAATTTGTCGAGGGTCGCGCAGCGACCCGAGACAAATTTTCTGGGCTTTTCTAAACTCGAAATTTTACTTCATGCGCCACGCGTATAAAACACTAAAATATTGTGATATTTGTGTATATTTTACCTTCACTTGAATCAGTGTTTTATACGCGTGGCGCATGAAGTAAAATTTCGAGTTTAGAAAAGCCTGAAAATTTGGTTTTACCGCTCCGCGCTTCGCGCTACGCGACCAAACCAAATTTTCAGGCTTTTCTAAACTCGAAATTTTACTTCATGCTTAACCTGGGAGTGGAAAACACTCGTTTAATACTTCAAATTGAACTTGAAAAAAAGCGTTTGCATATATATATATATATATATATATTTAGAAGAAAAATTCCCCATAGAGGGAATTTTCTTCGAAGGATACATATGCAAACGCTTTTTTAGTATATTAGTTGATTTGATTTCTAATTTGTAACACTCTGCTTTTTCTAAAAGTAAAAATACTGTATATTTTTAGTTGATTTGATTTCGAATTTGAAACATTCTGCTTTTTCTATTAATAAAAATATTTTTACGATTGATTTGATTATTATTACTATAGGTGTGATGATGATACTAATAATAATATAACATCACTATTAGTGAAGGCATTTATAGGGCACTGAAACAATTTTTATGTGGAGACCCTTTTCATTCGGACACCGAAATCGATATTTATTGCCCGACTTCGGGATTTTATTGTAATCCGTACAACTCGTGAAAAATCCATCAACATGTAATGGCTAAGCACGCCGAGATATTAAATGAAAATTTAAAGTATAAAACTGTAATAAAGTACAGAAAGTGAGAGGAAGGGTTATAAAAGTCGAATTGAATAAATGGTGAATGCGCCGGGCGACGTCGTCTTGAAGTGATTTGGATATTTTCCGAATAAATATCAACGATATATGCGTTGCAATGTTTGTTTAATAGTGTTTGTTTCTAGTGCATGTTTTATGATTTTTAAATTAAATCTCGATGTATCGGAGATATACAATTTTATATTAAATTCGAGAAAATGTTTGATTGTTACAATTCTTCGAATAACAGAAAATTCGATTTTAGAATGACTATAATTTTTACAAGTTTATAATAATAATACTTTATTGGTGCTTGTAACGTTAGTTTTACACAGGCCAGATAAGATACATTAGATTACATTATTCAATCTCATCAGGAGGATATCACATCAAAATTACAAAAGTAATACATATACAGTAAAATAATAACTATAATATAAAAGATGATATAATCTAAATAATAAAATTTAAAACCTAAAACTTTTAAACTAGATTTAATTTTAAAACTTGTAATGTTAAATCCAAAAAACACTTGAAGTTTTACACAGGCCAGATAAGATACATTAAATTACATTATTCAATCTCATCAGGAGGATATCACATCAAAATTACAAAAGTAATACATATACAGTAAAATAATAACTATAATAAAAAAGATAATATAATCTAAATAATAAAATTTAAATCCTAAAACTTTTAAACTAGATTTAATTTTAAAACTTGTAATGTTAAATCCAAAAAACACTTGAAGTTTAACTGTATTGTTTCGAGTTTACGTGAAGTGATTAATCACAAATAGAAAGACTATTATTCCTTACTTCACTTTTTATTTTTATGTTAGATGTACATTTCAAGACACAAGGTGCTCATTATCAATAACAAACTGAAATTTAAAAAATAGTTATGTGTAAAAATATTCTACTATAAATACCTAAAATTCAAAGGAACACACACATTAAAATTAAAAAAAAAATATATAGTAAGTACACATTAAAAGACATTTAGAGTTGGATATCAGAATGTGTGTTCCAGAAAATCCTCCCAACAATAAAAAGCTTTTTCCAGTAGTAATGCTTTAATCTTAGCCTTGAATAATATTATGTCAACATTTTTGTAGCTATTTGGTAGAACATTGAAAAATTTTAAGCCATAGTAGTTTATATAAAATTTATGCAGATGATTTAAAATTATATACTTCGATCAAAGACATAAACGATTGTCTAATGCTCCAAAATGAGTTAAAATTGATTGCTTAATGGTGTGAGAATAATGGACTTACTTTAAACATTAACAAGTGCAAATATATGTCGTTCACTAAAAAATCTAGCCCCATCACGTATAATTATTCAATTAATGACATGTATTTAGAGAAAGTCACGGTATTTAAAGATCTGGGTGTCTATTTTGACAGTAATCTGACATTTAGTCGTCACATTGAGGCAATCGTTAATAATTCATTGAAGTCATTGGGTTTTATTCATCGCAACTCGTCTAGTCTTAAGAACAGCAATGCATTAAAAACCCTGTAAAACTCGTATGTATGCTCAAAGCTGGAATATGCAGCCTTAGCTTGGTTTCCTCAAACTCAGAACCAAATAAAGATGATTGAAAGCGTACAACGCAGGTTTTTAAAATTTTTATTTCATAAAACTGAAGGATATTATCCAGTAAGAGGATTTGATCATGACATACTACTCAATAAATTTAGTTTAGACTCTCTTGAATGTCGTAGGCATAAGGCATCTATCTTATTTATGCATAAATTATTACACAATGAAATAGATTCTCCAGAATTATTAAATCAGATTGGGCTGCATATTCCAGTTTTTTTGTAGCAGGCAAAAACCTATGTTTAGCATCCCAAACCATAGGACTAACGTGAGATTAAAATCTCCTATTATTATCATGTCATGCATGTGTAATAAATTACCACCCTGTTGTGATATTCTGCACGACTCTGTTAAATCGTTGATAAACAATCTGTCAAATAGCTGTCACACTCACGAGCGTCTTCATATTGTTTAGATTTAAATTTATTTATGTACATACATACATTGTTTATTGTATTATCATTGTCTTGTAATTGGGAAATTTCCTGTTGGGCAATAAATACTTATTATTATTATTATTATTATTATTATTATTTTAAACCATAGAAGTTTATATAAGTATGCATATTATTTAAATAAAAATCACTTGGTTCGTTTCACAAAATATTTGATTTATTCCGACTATTTTCGGCTTCTAGCCATTATTAAGGAATAAACATTCCTTGATAATGGCCAGAAGCGATTCGGCTTCTGACCGGAATAAATCAAATATTTTGTGAAACGAACCGAGTGATTTTTATTTAAATAATATTCATACTTATATATTTAATCATGTTTCACCAAGTGATTAATGAGAACATAGGGAAAGAGATAGTAGTTTACATTATTTCTAGATCTTTGCAATTTTATAGAAATAAAAATGAAACAAACTAAGTGCTTTAATTAAATATCCAGAATTAAAATAAATTGATTTTATGTGAGGAAAATTACACTCAATCAAAAATGAAAATTTGTATGTTTTACAGTTTAGAAAAACGCTTAAAATTTAAATCTATTTGATTAAGAATTCACAGTTTATAAAGACTTCAATTTGTTTCCACTCCAAATGTTCAGGCTTTTTTAAACTTGAAATTTGTGTTTTTTTACACTGATTTTTGTAGAAGTTTGCTTAAAATAATCAGAACTCAAAAAATCGATTATAGATTTTTACAAAATTTTCTGTGGATACTGAAAAAATTATACTTTTTCAAAATATGTATAAATTAAAAAATACCCCTTCCTTGGTTTTTGAGTTATTGTCACTCAAAGTCAGAATATGCCTTTTTTTACCCTGATTTCTGTAGAAGTTCTATTTAAATTAATCATAATTTATAAAACCAAGCATGGATTTTTATAAAACTTTTTGTGAACGCTAAGAAAACTATGTTTTTTTTAAAATGTGAGTTAGAAAATATCCCATTCTTAGTTTTCGAGTTATTTTCAATCAAATTAAAAATTTGTTTTTTTTAGAAGTTGTATTTAAAACAACCACAATTCAAAAAATTAAAAATGCATTTTTATACAATTTTCCGCCAGTGTTGAAAAAACTATGCTCTTTCAAAATATGTAAAAATTCAAAAATACCCCTTTCTTAGTTTTTGAGGTATTTTTACTCAAAGTCAGAATTTGTGTTTTTTACTCTAATTTCTGTAGATGTTAGATTTAAAACAATCATCACTCTATAAACCAACCATTAACTTTTATAAAACTTTCTGTGAATGTTAAAAAAACTATGCTTTTTCAAAATATATAAAAGTTAAAAAATACCCCATTCTTAGTTGTCGAGTTATTTTTAATCAAAGTCAGAATTTGTGTTTTTTTTTACTTTAATTTGTTTAGATTTTGGATTTAGAACAATTACAACTCAAAAAATCAATCGTGAATCTTTACAAAATTTTCTGCTACGGTTGAAAAAACTATGCTATTTCAAAATATGTAAAAATTAAAAACTATCCCTTCCCTAGTTTTTGAGGTATTTCCACCTTAGGTCAGAATTTGTGTTTTTTACCCTAATTTCTGTAGACGTTGGATTTAAAACAACCATCACTCAATAAATCAACTATGGATTTTTATAAAACTTTCTGTTAAGAAAACAATACTCTTTTAAACTATGCTTAAATTAAAAAATACCATTCTCTTAGTTTTCTAGGAAATTTCACTCAAAGTCTGAATTTTTGATTTTTTTTACTCTGCATATTACACAAGTAAAATTTAAAACAAATATAACTCAAAAAAACAAACATAGATATTTTTAAAACTTTTTGTGGGTGGTGAGAAAACTATACTCTTTTAAAATATGTAAAAATTAATAAATACTCCTTTACTAGTTTTCGAGTTATTTTCAATCAAACTCAGAATTTGTGTTTTCTTTTCCTAATTATTGAAGAAGTTAAATTTAAAGCAATCAAAAAACTGTACATGGATTTTTCTAAAACTTTCTGTGGGTGTTAAGAAAACTAAACTTTTACAAAATATGAAAAAAAAATTAATATCTCTTTTTTAAAAATTTAATAGTTGAGGCTGTTACTTGGTGAAATTCCATATCAAAAACTTTTAGTAAATAACACACTTGGTTAAGATTTCACTGTTTATTGATTGACACTACAACAATTGTTTCGCCACACAGTGGCTCATTATTCATCTGCCTGATGAAGCCACTGTGTGGCGAAACAATTGTTGCAGTGTCAATCAATAAACAGTGAAATCTCAACCAAGTGTGTTATCTCTTTTTTAATTTTTAAGATATTTACACATGAAATCTGAATCTGTCTTTTTTATCAAGATTTTTGTAGAAGTTGGATTTAAAACAATCATAATTTTAAAATAACTAACTAAGAATTTTTATAAAACTTTCTGTAAGTGTTGAGAAAATTACACTTTTTCAAAATATGTATAAATTAAATAATACCCCTTCTTTAGTTTATGAGTTATTGTCACTCAAAGTCAGAATATGTCATTTTTACCCCGATTTCTGTAGAAGTTTTATTTAAAATAATCACAATTTAAAAAACCAAGCATGGATAATCATAAAATTTTCTGTGAATGTTAAGAAAGCTATGCTCTTTCAAAAGATATAAAAGTTAGAAAATACCCCATTCTTAGTTTTCGAGTTATTTTCAATCAAAGTCAGAATTTGTGTTTTTTTATCGTGATTTTTTTAGAAGTTAGATTTCAAACAATCACAACTCAAAAAATTAAGCAAATATTTTTATAAAATTTTCTGCCAGTGTTGAAAAAACTATGCTCTTTAAAAATATGTAAAAATTAAAAAATACCCTTTTCCTAGTTTTTGTGGTATTTTCACTTAAAGTCAGAATTTGTGTTTTTTTTACCCTAATTTCTGTAGACGTTGAATTTAAAACAATCATCACTCAATAAATCAACCTTGGATTTTTATAAAACTTCCTGTGAATGTTAAGGAAACTATGCTCTTTCAAAATAAGAAAATTTAGAAAATACGACATTTCGAGTTATTTTCCATCAAAGACAGAATTTGTGTTTTTTTACCTTAATTTTTTAAGATTTTGGATTTAAAACAATCATAACTCAAAAAATTAAGTATGGATTTTTATAAAATTTTCTGCTAGTGTTGAAAAAACTATGCTCTTTGGAAATATGTAAAAATCTAAATAAACCCCTGTCTTAGTTTTTGAGGTATTTTCACTCAGTCAGAATTTGTGTTTTTTTTTCTAATTTCTGTAGACGTTGGATTTAAAACAATCCTCACTCAATAAATCAACCATGGATTTTTATAAAACTTTTTGTGGGTGTTGGGAAATCGATTATCTTTACAACTATGAGTAGATGAAAAAGTACCCTTTCCTTACTTTTTTAGGTATTTTCACTCAAAGTCAGAATTTGGATTTTTGTACCTTATTTATTGAACAAGTTGAATTTAAATCAATTATAACTCAAAAAACCAACCATGAATTTTTATAAAATTTTGTGTGGATGCTGAGAAAACTATACTCTTTCAAAGTATGTAAAAGTTAATAAATACCCCTTTCCTAGTTTTTGAGTTACTTTCAATCAAACTCAGAATTTGTGTTTTTTTTTTCCGAATTATTGAAAAAGTTAAATTTAAAACAATCATAGTTCAAAAAACTGAACATGGATTTTTATAAAACTTTCTGTGGGTGCTAAAAAACTACACTTTTTCAAAATATGTACAAATTTGGAAATACCTCTTACTTAATTTTTAAGATATTTTCACTTAAAATCTTAATATGTCTTTTTTTACCCTGATTTCTGTATTTCTGTAGAAGTTGGATTTAAAACAATCATAATTTAAAAATTCATTCATAGATTTTTATAAATCTTTTTGTGGATGTTGAAAAAACTATATTTTTTTAAAGTATGTATAATTTAAATAATACCTTTTTCTTACTTTTTGAGTTATTGCCACTCAAAATCAGAATATGTCTTTTTTACCCTGATTTCTGTAGAAGTTCTATTTTAAATAATAATAATAATAATAATAATAATAATAATAATTATAATAATAATAATAATAATAAGAACACTCGATTATACTTCCATTCATTATATCCACCACCGGAATCACACAAACAATTCAAACCAAACCTACAAAAATTAAATATCGAACCGTTTCTTCACACCATCATTCAAAAAGCTATACGTCAATTACGTCGATTAGCTGTTATATTTGATTTCTATATATATATATTTTTTTAATTAATTATATTACGATGTAATTTTATGTACAAATGGTGTTTACCGTAAATAAATTTACTTTACTTTACTTTACTTTACTTCTAAAAACATGCACTATCACACGGAAATTTATACGATAGGTAATTGCTACACTTGGTGTATCCCGTTTAGCAATGAATAACCGGCTGATTAATCGCTGAGAAATCCATAATAATAATAATATGTCTTACCTATTGTAATATCGTCAACAGGAGTAATACCAAAGAAACTGCACGATAGCCTTCTAAAAATTAAGTTACCTCCACTCACCTACATTCAGCTCCAAAAGTCTGTAATTTTAAACACCACAGCAATAGTTCGTTCTCACCTCAATCTCCCTCCATAGCGATATGGACACTTGTTTTGGAAACCGTGTCCATTTACTCACCGTCAATTAAGGACGTGCTAAATTAAATAATAATAATAATAATATTTATTGCCCAACAGGAAACAAAGATTTCCCAAATAATCATAATTAAAAAAACTAAGCATGGATTTTGTTAAAACTTTCTGTTAATATTAAAAAAATGATGCCTTTTCAAAATATATAAAACTTAGAAAATACCCCGCTCTTAGTTTTTGAGTTATTTTCAATCAAAGTCAGAATTTGTGTTTTTCTACCCTAATTTTTTTAGAAGTTAGATTTAAAACAACAACTCGAAAAATTAAGCATACATTTTAATAAAATTTTCTGCTAGTGTTGAAAACACTATGCCTTTTCAAAATATCTAGAAGTTAGAAAATATCCCGCTCTTAGTTTTTTAGTTATTTTCAATCAAAGTCAGAATTTGTGTTTTTTTACCCTAATTTTTTTAGAAGTTAGATTTAAAACAATCACAACTCGAAAAATTAAGCATACATTTTTATAAAATTTAATGCTAGTGTTGAAAAAACTATGCTTTTTCAAAATATCTAAAAATTAAAAAATACCCCTATTTTAGTTTTTAAGGTATTTTCACTTAAAGTCAGAATTTGTGTTTTTTTACTCTAATATCTGTAGACGTTGGAATTAAAATAATCATCACTCAATAAATCAATTATGGATTTTTATAAAATTTTCTGTGGGCGTTGAGAAAACTATACTCTTTTAAACTATGTTTAAATAAAAAAATACCCTTTGCTTAGTTATTTAAATATTTTCACTTAAAGTCGGAATTTGTGATTTTTTTACTCTGATTATTGAACGAGTAAATTTAAAACAATTATAACTCAAACAACTAGACTGAATTTTTATAAAACTTTCTGTCGATGTTGAGAAAAGTATACTCTTTGAAAATATGTAAAAATTAATAAATACTTCTTTCCTAGTTTTCGAGTTATTTCCAATAAAATTCAGATTTTTGTGTTTTTTATCCTAACTAATGAAGAAGTTAAATTTAAAACAATCATAGCTCAAAAAACTGAACGTGGATTTTTATAAAACTTTCTTTGGGTGTTAAGAAAACTATACTTTTATAAAATATGTAAAAATTCAAAAATACCCCTTCCTTTTTTAAAGTATTTTCATTTAAAATCTGAATATGTCTTTTTATCAAGATTTCTGTAGAAGTTGAATTTAAAACAATTATAATTTCCTGATTATAGAGGCTTCTACTTCGTTATACATTGTTGAACATAAATAAAACACTGTTTATCACTTTGTTTGTATAACAATTGGTTTATTTGGTGACTATAGTTTCGATACTACACGTATCATTATCAAACCGTTAGTAGACTAACGGTTTGATAATGATACGTGTAGTATCGAAACTATAGTCACCAAATAAACCAATTGTTATACAAACAAAGTGATAAACAGTGTTTTATTTAATTATAATTTCAAAAAACCAATCAGAGATTTTTATGAAACTTTCTGTAGGTGTTGAGAAAATTATATTTTTTCAAAATATGTATAAATTAAATAAAGGGGTATTATTTAATTTATACATATTAGTTTTTGAGTTATAATCACTCAAAGTCAGAACATGTTTTTTTTTTACTCTGATTTCTGTAAAAGTTCTATTTAAAATAATCACAATTTAAAAAACCAAGCCTGGATTTCTATAAAACTTTCTGTGAATATTAAGAAAACTATGCTCTTTCAAAATATATAAAAGTTAGAAAATACCCCATTCTTAGTTTTTGAGCTATTTTCAATCAAAGCCAGGATTTGTGTTTTTTTGCCCTAATTATTGAACAAGTTAAATTTAAATCAATTATAACTAAAAAAAAACAAGCATGCATTTTTATAAAACTTTCCGTGCGTGTTGAAAAAACTATATTCTTTCAAAATATGTCAAAATTAATAAATACCCCTGTTCTGCTTCTCGAGTTATTTTCAATCAACGTCAAAATTTGTGTTTTTTTACCCTCATTATTGAAGAAGTTAAATTTAAAAAATTAAGAACCTAATACTAAACAACAAAATAAATTAAGTAAATATATCGGAGCAGAAAATGTACAAAACATATATCCCTCGATACCAGTAGCCCGAGATGGGAACAATCACCCAACGATCCCGCGGCGAAGAAGTAGGGAAGGAAAAAAGAAAAATTTCAATTTTTACAATACCATTTATTATAAATATAGTATTATTGTAATGAATGTTTGTAAATATTTGTAAATAAAGAATATTGTACTTTATAAAACAAT
Source organism: Philonthus cognatus (assembly GCA_932526585.2). Taxonomy (NCBI): domain Eukaryota; kingdom Metazoa; phylum Arthropoda; class Insecta; order Coleoptera; family Staphylinidae; genus Philonthus; species Philonthus cognatus. The sequence continues at coordinate 66,676,587 of OW052247.1, read as the reverse complement.
CATAACTCAAAAACTGAACATGGATTTTTATAAAACTTTCTGTGGGTATTAAGAAAACTATACTTTTACAAAATATGTAAAAATTTAAAAATACCCCTTCCTTAATTTTTGAGATATTTTTACTCAAAATCTGAGTATGGCTTTGTTACCCTGATTTCTGTAGAAGTTCTATTTAAAATACTCGTAATTTAAAAAATAAAGCATGGATTTTTATAAAACTTTCTGCGAATGTTAAAAAAACTTTGCTCTTTCAAAATATATAAAAGTTAGAAAATACCCCTATCTTAGTTTTCGAGTTATAATAATAATAATAATAAGTATTTATTGCCCAACAGGAAATTTCCCAATTACAAGACAATGATAATACAATAAACAATGTATGTATGTACATAAATAAATTTAAATCTAAACAATATGAAGACGCTCGTGAGTGTGACAGCTATTTGACAGATTGTTATTTTCGATCAAAGTTAAAATTTGTGTTTTTTTGCCTTAATTTTTTTAAAAGTTCAATTTAAAACAATCACAACTCAAAAAATTTTAAATAAAACTTTCTGCTAGTGTTCAAAAAAGTATGCTCTTCCAAAATATCTAAACATTAAAAAATACCCTTTCCCTAGTTTTTTGGGTATTTGCAGTCAAAGTCAGAATTTCTGTTTTTTTTTTCCAATTTCTGTAGACGTTGGATTTAAAACAATCATAACTTAATAAATCAATGATGGATTTTTATAAAACTTTCTGTGGGTGTTGAAAAAAATATACTCTTTCAAAATATGTAAAAATTAATAGATATCCTTTTTCTAGTTGTCGAGTTATTTTCAATCAAAGTCAGAATTTGTGTTTTTTTACCCTAATTATTGAAGAAGTTAAATTTAAAACAATCCTAACTCAAAAAACTGAACGTGGATTTTTATAATTTTTTCTGTGGATGTTAAGAAAACTATGCTCTTTTAAAACACGTAAAGATTCGAAAATACTTCTTCCGTAGTTTTCAAGTTATTTTTGCTCAAAGTGAAAATTTGCGATTTTTTTACCCAGATTATTGAAGAAGTTGGATTAAAATCAATCATAACTCAAAAAACCAAGCACGGATTTTTATAAAACTTTCTGTGGGTGTTAAGAAAATCAGGTTCTTTAAAAATATGTAAAAGTTAGAAAATACCCCTTTTCTAGTTTTCGAGTTATTTCCGCCCTAAGTGAAAATTGTGTAATTTCAGGCTGATTTTTGTGGGAGTTGGATTTAAAAAAAATCATGTGTGGATTTTCATGAGATTTTCAATGACATTTACAATTTTAGAGTTTTAATCGTTAAATACGAAACTAATAGAATTTAATGACTTGCATTACACGAGGGTTTTCTACTATCAGATTAAGCATGAAGTAAAATTTCGAGTTTAGAAAAGCCTTAACCAAATTTTTAGGCATTTCTAAACTCGAAATTTTACTTCATGCGCCACGCGTATAATACATTGATTTTAAATTAAGTTTAAATATACATAAATATCACAATATTTACGTGTTTTATAAGCGTGGCGCATGAAGTAAAATTTCGAGTTTAGAAAAGCCCAGAAAATTTGTCTCGGGTCGCTGCGCGACCCTCGACAAATTTTCACGGGGCTTTTCTAAACTCGAAATTTTACTTCATGCTTAGTCTGGGAGTGCAAAACACTCGTTGAAGCTTCAAATTGAACGCTTTTTATAAAAAACAACGAATGTCTGGTAATCGAGAATTGAATACCTACTTTTAAAAAAAATTACTATACATGGAATATTTCTTTATACTTCTTTATACATATGCATACACTGTAAATATTTCGACATTCCTTGTTTTTTAATCGAGTTTATTTTGAAGCTTTAACTGAGTGTTTTCCACTCTCAGACTAAGCATGAAGTAAAATTTCGAGTTTAGAAAAGCCCCGTGAAAATTTGTCGAGGGTCGCGCAGCGACCCGAGACAAATTTTCTGGGCTTTTCTAAACTCGAAATTTTACTTCATGCGCCACGCGTATAAGACACTGATTTCAAGTGAAGTTCAAATATACATAAATTTTACAATATTTTAGTGTTTTATACGCGTGGCGCATGAAGTAAAATTTCGAGTTTAGAAAAGTCCAGAAAATTTGTCTCGGGTCGCTGCGCGACCCTCGACAAATTTTCACGGGGCTTTTCTAAACTCGAAATTTTACTTCATGCTTAGTCTGGGAGTGGAAAACACTCGTTGAAGCTTCAAATTGGACGCTTTTTATAAAAAACAACGAATGTCTGGTAATAGAGAATTGAATACCTACTTTTAAAAAAAATTTACTATACATGGAATATTTCTTTATACTTCTTTATACATATGCATACACTGTAAATATTTCGACATTCCTTGTTTTTTAAACGAGTTTATTTTGAAGCTTTAAATGAGTGTTTTCCACTCCCAGACTGAGCATGAAGTAAAATTTCGAGTTTAGAAAAGCCCCGTGAAAATTTGTCGAGGGTCGCGCAGCGACCCGAGACAAATTTTCTGGGCTTTTCTAAACTCGAAATTTTACTTCATGCGCCACGCGTGTAAAACACTGATTTCAAGTGAAGTTCAAATATACATAAATTTTACAATATTTTAGTGTTTTATACGCGTGGCGCATGAAGTAAAATTTCGAGTTTAGAAAAGCCCAGAAAATTTGTCTCGGGTCGCTGCGCGACCCTCGACAAATTTTCACGGGGCTTTTCTAAACTCGAAATTTTACTTCATGCTTAGTCTGGGAGTGGAAAACACTCGTTGAAGCTTCGAATTGAACGCTTTTATAAAAAAACAACGAAAGCCTGGTAATCGAGAATTAAATACCTATTTATAAAAAAAATTTACTATACAAGGAATATTTCTTTATACTTCTTTATACATATGCATACACTGTAAATATTTCGACATTTCTTGTTTTTTAAAAGAGTTCATTTTAAAGCTTTAAATGAGTGTTTTCCACTCCCAGACTAAGCATGAAGTAAAATTTCGAGTTTAGATTTCAAGTGAAGTTCAAATATACATAAATTTTACAATATTTTAGTGTTAGTGTAATACGCGTGGCGCATGAAGTAAAATTTCGAGTTTAGAAAAGCCCAGAAAATTTGTCTCGCTTAATGCGACTTGTAAAATACGCCTAAATTCTAGCTTAAAAATAAAATAAATTCGAGTTGGCTATGAATTATAATCTAAGCAGTATATTTTAAACATCAGAATAAAATAGTGTTTTATACGTGTGGCGCATGAAGTAAAATTTCGAGTTTAGAAAAGCCCAGAAAATTTGTCTCGGGCTTTTCTAAACTCGAAATTTTACTTCATGCTTAGTCTGGGAGTGGAAAACACTCGTTGAAGCTTCGAATTAAACGCTTTTATAAAAAACAACGAATGCCTGGTAATCGAGAACTGAATACCTACTTATAAAAAAAATTACTATACATGGAATATTTCTTTATACTTCTTTATACATATGCATACACTGTAAATATTTCGACATTCCTTCTTTTTTAAAAGAGTTCATTTTGAAGCTTTAAATGAGTGTTTTCCACTCCCAGACTAAACATGAAGTAAAATTTCGAGTTTAGAAAAGCCCTGTGAAAATTTGTCGAGGGTCGCGCAGCGACCCTCGACAAATTTTCCGGGCTTTTCTAAACTCGAAATTTTATTTCATGCGCCACACGTATAAAACACTATTTTATTCTGATGTTTAAAATATACTGCTTAGATTATAATTCATACCCAACTCGGATTTATTTTATTTTTAAGCTAGAATTTAGTCGTATTTTACAAGTCGCATTAAGCGAGAAATTACTTAGGTATTTAAAATCTCAGGTTAAATATTCATTTTAAAAGCAGTTACAAGAAACGCTGCGCGAATTGAATTATAAACTACAATTAAGAAAAGTTTCGACGGAATCCAATTCCACAATTCGAACCATTCCTCACATTTTAATTGATATATCTCAAAGGTATTCTACGTTAATCATTGCATACCTAACATTGATACAATACAAAATTAGCTCTATAGAAAGATATTTAACATAAATAATAATAATAATAATAATAATAATAATAATAATAATAATAATAATAATAATAATAATAATAATAATAATAAGTATTTATTGCCCAACAGGAAATTTCCCAATTACAAGACAATGATAATACAATAAACAATGTATGTATGTACATAAATAAATTTAAATCTAAACAATTTGAAGACGCTCGTGAGTGTGATAGCTATTTGACAGATTGTTCATCAACGATTTAACAGAGTCGTGCAGAATATCACAACAGGGTGGTAATTTATTACACATGCATGACATGATAACAATAGGAGATTTTAATCTCACGTTAGTCCTATGGTTTGGGATGCTAAACATAGGTTTTTGCCTGCTGCAAGAAACTGGAATATGCAGCCCAATCTGATTTAATAATTCTGGTGAATCTATTTCATTGTGTAATAATTTATGCATAAAGAAAGATTGAGTTTGTCAAAAGTTAGCAGAATATTTACAAAATATAAAAAACGAATTAAAACTAATATCGACTTACTTCAAACATTTTGTCTCATTGAGACGTCTCCAAATATATATTTGGAGACGTCTCAATGAGACAACATTTTTGCAGAAAGACGATATTAATTTTAATTAGTTTTTTTATGTTTCGCTTTATATAATTTCTCTAATACTCGATTATATTTTTATGTATATTATACTTTTTATCTAATTATACAAAAATACCAACAAACTCTATATTACATTGTTTTTAATTCTAATTGAAAAAAATACCTCCATACAGATAGCTATCATCTCATCTCACCTTTTCATATTTATCAGTTGTAAACAAACAGCGTTTTATATATTTTATTTACAAAGCCTCTATTTTACTCCCTCTCTCTACCAGAACTCATTTTTTTAAAGCGTCCATTTTTTTCCAACTCTCCCTCTCTTTCTCTCTTCTCTCTCTATCTCTTTCTTCTCTCTCTCTATATATCTCTATCTCTCTCTTCTCTCTCTATCTCTCTATAAACACATTTTTTTCCTGTTGATTTTTTTTATGTTGTGTAATTTAATTAACCGCTACATCGACACAGTGTGTCCGTTAATTAAATTTGTAACACAGAAAATATTTCCATGGATGGAGAAAGAGCTGAAAATTAATAATGAAACGTGGAATATGAAGTATAATGCGGCACTATCACAAAACCGATCACCGGCAATAACAATGTCAGCGTTAATAACAAACAAACGGGGCTGGAAACAGCGTTTAATTCGAGTGTTGGAATAATAGCGAGTTTGTGGCTAATTATTATTTTCATTCGTGTTTTGTGCAAATATTGTCAATTCTAATGATTGTGGAATTATTATGAGTGTTGGTAATGAAATAAACCAATAATTTTTATAAAATAGATTTATGCTGAGTTTAAAGAATGTCAGTTAAGTCGACTAATAGTTATTCGTCAAAGTTTAGTTATAGTTAGTTATCTTGAACAAGTTTCCCATCTTTCACGCGGTGAAACATATTTAGAAAACACTTGGACAAAGTCGACCAATAGTTATTCGTCAATTAAAGTTTAGTTATAGTTACATACAGTTGCGAGAGAAAAAAACTAGTACAGCAAAATATTTGGCTATGTGAACTCGACAGACTTTGATTTTTCAAATTATCAATCAAAGTGACAAATCTGTGGAAATGTCAAACGAAATTTAATTCCCTCAACTGACTGAAACGCAAAAAGCGATAATAATGACCCGTTTGGAGACGGAATTAGCATTAAAAGCATTGCTAATGATGTACATGTCAACAAAAGCACCGTCTTGTTGGTTAAGAAAAAAATTGTTGTTAACTTGTACAGGGTGGTCTAATTTCGATGTTGCTTATGGGCATCTCGGTAAATATAAGAGTTAGAAAAAAACCGATGGCGCAATCGCGATTTTTTTTTTTTGAGACTAGGATAATGCCGAAAACAAAAATGCACCATCTTGTTTTTTTCAGAAGTTATAGGGCAAAATAGGGTTTTCTTGATTTTTAACTTTAATTCGTATCTTGCGTAATTTGTGAGATAGATAAAAACTATAAATACTTTCTTAAGACACTTTTTAAAGTAGAATCCAGTGGCGTAGGCATTTTTTTATTTTATGAACACATTTTCGAGTTACAGCCAAATTATTATTTATTTAAATGTAAATCATAGTTGGCTTTGACACAGTTAAAAAGAGTGTTTTTCACTGATTTCAAAAATATATACTTTTATGAATTTATCTTGAAAATAGTGTTCCTATAGAATAGAAACTAAATTTTAATCTGCTAAATAATATAATACGAAAGACAATAGCCATTATAAATCGTTTGCATGCTCAATTTTAATTAATTATTCCATTGCAACAGCAATGAGTTCTGTTCTTCCAACAAGATGGAGCAGATTACTTTTGGATGCAAATTTAGGGAGCAATTGGTTGGGAACATTTAGACCAGTTAGGTGGCTTGCTAAATCTCCAGATCCAACACCGTTAGATTTTTTTATGGGGATACCTGCAGGACAAAATTTACAAGCAGCCTAAATTAATTTAGACGTATTGGAACATTTTCATGATTTTTATAGGAACTGTTCCCAACATTCAAATTTGTATCGCCATTAAAGCTGTAAGAGGTAAATACCAAAGATGCATTAAAAATAATGGCCATCAGTTCGAATATTTAAAAAAAAGTTTTTTTTCCTTAATATATAAAAATATCAATAAATATTAAAAATAATAAAATATTTATTACTCAAAAAAGGATTATTATTATTTAAAAAATCATTAGTTTATAATGTTTATCATAATTAAAACTGAGCATGCAAATGATCAAAAATGGCTATTGTCTTCCATAATATATTATTTAGCTGATTAAAAACTAGTTTTTACTCTATAGTAACACTGTTTTTTTAAGATTAATTCACAAAAGTATATATTTTTGAAATCAGTGAAAAACACTCTCATCAACTATCTCAAAGCCAACTATGATTTACATTTAATCAAAAAAACAATTTGGCTATAACTCGAAAATGTGTGAATAAAATAAAAAAATGCCCACGCCACTGGATTCTACTCAAAAAAGTGTCTTAAGAAGGTATTTATAGTTTTTGCCTTTCTCACAAATTACGCAAGGTATCAATTAAAATTAAAAAATAAGAAAACCCGATGTTGCCCTATAACTTCTGAAAAAAACAAGATAGCGCATTTTTGTTTTCGGCATAGTCTCAAAAAAAAGAGATCGCGACTGCGTCATCGATTTTTCTCTAACTCTTATATTTATCGAGATGCCCATAAGCAACATCGAAATTAGACCACCCTGTACATGACAAGTTTGTTTTACAAGAAAAAAATTCGATATTTTAGACACCCCTAAAGCTCCCTGCTGTACTCGTTTTTTTTTTTCTCTCGCAACTGTATATGTCAAAAATCAATCAATTAATATGATATTGACGGTTATTACATTGTTTTTATTTAAATATTTAATTTATTTAGCCTTTTAACAATTACTGGTTTAATTAGACACTTATTAATTTGTGCGTCTTTTGTCCCGGCGCATGCACCGTTTGTAATTGTGTAATAAAACCAAATTGGCGCCCATTTGCATCCGATAACAGTTGTGTGTATGTTTACCCATTAATTATTGCCCCTGTGTTTTCGTAATATCAGTTGACTCACCGCAAACTGTCTCTGTTTCCTTTAATTAAATTAAATTACCTGCTTAAAAATGTCAATTATCAAAGCGTCGTATACTGTTAATTAAATATAAGAAATGAGGTTGTCGTGTTTGTTCGTAGAATTAAACATTTTGAAACGTTGTTTTTTTTATTAATAAACAATTTCTGTTAACAGTTGACATATTCTTGTTCACTTTATTTGTCAAATATTGATTTGCTTTACATAATGAAATTATTGATTTTTAATATTAATTAATATTAATATTTTAATATGTTTAAACTATTGATATACATTTAATAATGAAGTTATATTAAATGTAAATCGATAGTTGAAAAATTGTAATATTATTAACGAGTGACTTTAGTCCTTACTTTATCTTTTACACTTTTAAAAGTGATGTAAAGAATAACAATAATAGAATTTTGATTAAAACACATGGTTTGTTTTACTGATTTTTATTTTTACTCTAACTAGTTTCGACCGCAAGTCATTCTCAAAGAGATATGTATTCTATTCTATTGAAAGTGAGTGGGTAGTTATGCTACCCTCCACTGCGACCGCAAGGATCTATTGTGGCTCACAATTAAGGTCGAACATCCGACCTTACAGCTCACCTTCCAAGTCCATCTTCTTGATGAAGTCAAGGATCTTGTCAGGTGAAGTTTTCTCCAGGTCCTTCAGGTTTAGCTTCGGTGTGCCAAACACCGTGGTCCTGATCTGGTTGCCAGCTGGACAGGCACATATGACGTGCTCTGCTGTTTCATCATCCTCTAGGCATAGGCGGCACTCAGTGGTGTCGCTTAGTCCTAGTTTATTAAGGTGATGCCTTAGACGGCTGTGTCCAGTGAAGAGAGCAGTTAATGTGTGAACATCTGATCTGCTCAGCTTCAACCATGAGGCCGTCCTGGCCGCAGATGGTCCACTTGTTACCGCTCTGAAATGTCTCATCCCAGGGCGGTTTTGACAGAAATCCTGTGCCTCGTGTCTCATCCATCCGTTGTTACGGTCTCTAGCTGTTGATCTGGGTATCCCCAGAGCGGGTTCTGGTCCGATGTAGGCTGTACGCGCCCCCTCTCTGGCTAGGGAATCGGCTAATTCATTTCCCTTCACGCCAGAGTGGCTTGGCACCCACATCAGACTGACCCCGTTTACCTGTGCCATTTGGCAGAGGGCTTCCTTGCAGTTCCGTACAGCCAGCGAGGAGCATCTAGAAGATGCCAGAGCCCTAAGGGCCGCCTGGCTGTCCGAACATATTTTTATTGTCCTGCCCGCCCAACCCTTTGAAAGGATTTCGTGGGCGCACATTTCAATGGCGTATATTTCAACCTGAAGTATGGTAGCATACCTGCCAAGGCTGTAGTAAAGTTCAGTCCTTGGTCCGACGACTGAGGCTCCTGTTCCAGTGGACAGTTTTGAGCCGTCAGTGTACCAGTAGGAGTCAGCCTTTTCTGGGGTGATTTTGTGTCGCTCCCAGTCGTCCCTGCTTGGGAACAGGACCTTGTACGGCTGATCCTAGCAGTAGTCCGTGACTGCGTAGTCAGTCCTCATACTTAGGGTGTCATCCGCCTCAATGGCAGTTGACAGCCCATTTGGTATGAAGACTATTACCTTCGGATCCAATAGGGCCGCGTGGTGATATCGATACGTTGCTAATCTGGCCTCGCCCTGTATTAGGATATGCAGGGGGGTGAGGTTCAGTAGCATTTCTAGAGCCGCTGATGGGGTAGTGCGTATGGCTCCAGTTACCGCCACTGTCGCCATTCTCTGCAGTGAGGAGAGCCTTGATATGGCCGTTTTTCGAGTTGTAATCGGCCACCAGGCGATACTGCCATAGGTTATTATTGGATTTATGACCGAACCATATAGCCAGTACATTTGCTTGGGGTTTAATCCCCATGACTTCCCGCAAATTCTATGGCACGTCCACAGGGCGTACCTTGCTTTGCGGATTGTCTTGTCCAAGTGGGAGTTCCAATTCAGCGATTTATCCAGGGTGATTCCTAGATACTTCGCCTCCTCCACAAATGGTATGGTTTCTCCCTGTAGAGTAAGTGGTCTCAATTTCAGGATCCTCCTTCTCGTGAACGGGACAACTGATGTTTTGCTAGGGTTTACGTTTAACCGTTCCCCTATACACCAGTTCTGAGTCGCATCCAGTGCCTCCTGCATGGCTTCACAGATTTGGTTTTCATCCGTGCCCCTTGCAAGAATGACTATGTCATCAGCATACCCTTGCACTTCGACGTCAAGCGTATCTATTATTGCAAGCAGATCGTCTACCAGTAAAGACCACAGCAGGGGGGAAAGACCCCTCCCTGCGGGCATCCCCTGGCAGTCCTCAGCTTGACCGTGTCGCCACTTAGTGACGTTGTCACGGTTCTGGTGTCGAGCATTGCTCTGATCCAGCCTGTAATAGCCGGTGGATATGTATATATATATAACTTGCTTGAGTTTTTTGGGCTGCTTTCTCGCGTTGGTTGCTTTATTTGCGCTCTACGTTTCGGCAGCATCACTTCTGCCATCCTCAGGAGCTTTTTTGTATATTGAGTGATGGATGTCACGTTCACTGTCAGTACATTTGTTTTGTAAACTAGGGACTTGTAGTCTAGATCTGCTGCGTGTTATTGGTCCACTCGATGTAGAAGGTGCTAAAATTTCTTGATTTGTGTCCGATGTATCTGCATTATTGAAATTACTTGAATTTGTCTGAATATTCCGAAAATTGTTGGATATTGGAGGCAAGTCATTTTTTTGTTGTTTTATTATATTCATCAAAGGTTTCCATGTGGTTTGTAATCTTGTGCCATCATCTCGTTTATTGAGGCACAAAGGATGTTTTTCTATTTCTATGGCTTCACGTACGATTCTTTCTTCAAATTTTGGGATAGAACTAATTACCGAAGTATTTTCAAAATCTATGTTATGGTCTGTATCAAATTTATGTTGGAATAATGAGGAATTTTGGTCGTGATTTTTTATGACTAATTTATGTTCTTCTCGTCTGACGCTAATTCTTGTGTTGGTTTGGCCGATATATGATTTGTGGCAGTCTTTACAGGGAATTTTGTATATTCCTTGTTTTTCAAGGAAAATTTTGTCTTTAGGGCTACGTAAAAGTTGTTTTATCGTAAGATATGGTTTGAACGATGTGTGTATGTTAAATTTTCTGAAAATATTCGAAATTTTGTCTGTAACTCCTTTTATGTAAGGAAGAGTTATTGTGTTCGTGTAATCTGTCTTTATAGTGTTTATAGGTTTTGATGTATTGGCCCTCTCAATTAGTTTGTTTATTGTGTTTTTTTGGAATTTGTTTGATTCCAAAATGAATTTGAGTGTATTTATTTCCGAAAGTATGTTGTTTTGATCTGTGAGTTTGAAAGAACGTATAATTAATGTTTTGGCTACTGAACTAATTTGAGTAGGATGATGATGTGAGTCGGCGTTTAGGTATCGATTTGTGTGAGTTTTTTTCCTATAAACAGAATGTCCCAAGTTGCCATTTGATGTTTTGTAAAGTAAAATATCTAAAAACGGAAGTTTGTCATTTTGTTCTATTTCCATGGTAAATTGAATGTTAGGGTGAATACTATTCAAATGGTCCAAAAACATGTCTGCATTGTTTCTACCATGAGGCCAAATCACTAATGTGTCATCAACATATCTTAGCCATAGTTTTGGTTTTAAATTATAACTTGCTTGAGTTTTTTGGGCTGCTTTCTCGCGTTGATTGGTTTATTTGCGCTCTACGTTTCGGCAGCATCACTTCTGCCATCCTCAGGAGCTTTTTTGTATATACATATCTCCTTGAAAATGACCTACGGTCGAAACTAGTTAAAGTAAAAATAAAAATAAGTGAAACAAACCAAGTGTTTAAGTAAAAATTCTATTATTAATTAAATATGTTTCACCACGGGTTAAGTGAGAAATTAATTCATCATAAGGAGTAACAAGTTTATTATTGTGATTAAAATTTCGTTGTAAAATAATTCATTACAATTGATTTTAATAAATTAATCTATTTTAATATTGTATTTTATTCATTAATGTTTCTATCGGAAGGTTTTTTCTTTTTAATAAGTCGGTTGTATTAACCTCAAGTCGTGATTTCAATATTGTGTGTCGAGTGAGAGCAACAATGTGGAATTTCAATGTGCACTATCGAAGAGGAAAGCTTATATATCCACTACAAAGGATATCCTAGGACACAATATACGTGTACATCCACCAAGCTAAATTACACTGACACGTGTGAAACCCCGCATTTATATACGGTTTATTAAAACATGTAAAAAGCCATCATGTATTTTCCCACTTGCACTGTGGAAAAATAATGTAACAATAAATTAATATAAATAAATAAGACTTGGATAAAGAAATCAATTCAATTAAATGTTTTACCTTAATATGTAAGTTATATCAACTAACAATAATAACCCCTTTTGTTTTATAATAAATAAGCCTTTGTTCAATTCTGTGTCGCAGATGCATAAGAGCACCTGCAACACCCACACAATCATATTATCTTTTAGATTAGGAAATGTTATATATAGGAGTGAATTATAATATTGATAATTAAATAACAGTCACTTGGTTTGTTTCACTACTATTTTTTATTCTCTCCGACTAGTTATAGCCTATTTACTTCAATCCCAATAAAAGAAATAAAACACATTCTTGAAATAGAAATTAACAAATCAAACCAGCCAGATATATTAAAACAGGAATTAAAAATGCTAATAAACATATGCCTTCAGCAAAATTATTGTGAATTTAACAATTCAATATATAAACAAACAGATGGATTACCCATGGGTTCACCGTTATCGCCGTTACTTTCTGAAATTTTCATGTCACATTTCGAAAAACATCTTTTACAAAAATCAGAAAGTAAAGAAGTAAAGTTTTGGGCTCGATATGTCGATGATGTGTTCTGTGTTTGGACGGGTACTTCAAGACAATTGGAACAGTTCAAAAAATTCATAAATACAATAAACCCAAAAATACAATTTACTACAGAAATGGAAGAAAATAATAGTTTAAATTTCCTAGACATTACGATATCAAAAATAGCAAATAAAAATTTAAAATACAATATTTGCATAAAAGAGACATTCACTAATCTAATTATACCTAACTGTTCAAATACACATAACCAGATAAAATTTAGCACGTTCCATTCATTCATACAAAAACTTATAAATATACCAGTTACAATAACAGATTATCAACAGGAAGTAAATTTAATAAAAGAAATAAAGTCACTATTGGGTAACACCTTTGATGCAGTAGACGACTTGGAAAAACAGGGAATCTACTCCATCAAACGTTGTAACTGCAGTAAAATTTATGTAGGCCAAACGAAAAGAAATGTCATTGCGAGATACAAAGAACATACATCACACATCAAATACAACAACCCTACAAAATCTGCAGTTGCCCATCACTCTATTGAAACAGGTCATAAATTCTCCCTCAACAACACCAAACTATTAAAATTCTCCACAAATTATCACTTAAACCTTATTAACGGGAGGGAAGGTACCCCACGCTGATTACCAACTAGCTTAGGTTGGTTGAGTTAAAGAGAGATGAGCAACTAACTTTTGAAACACATATGCTGTTTTAAATTATTTATTTTAAAACAAAATAAAACAAATAAAAAAAAACATTAAAACAACAAACAGAATAAGAACAAGAGAAGCACAGTGCACGAGTTACAGGGCAGACTTGGTGTGACGTCGGCGTCGCGATCGGGATTTCTACTAGCCCAGCGGTGGCGTCTGGCTAGTGGTGGCTTCCGGATGGAGGCGGCGTCCAAATTGTAAGCTGGCGTCTCGGTGTGAGACGGCGTCGGTGGGGTGGTGCGTCTGACTGGATCCGGAGGCAGCAATAACCTCGTAGTGCGGGACGTCAGGAACGACAGCGGAACGGCTAGCGTTGGCGTCGGGCAAAGTTTCCTGGCGTCGGTGGGCTGCTGGCCTGGCCTAGATCCGGCAGAAGCAACGAATGCTGCACTGGAGCGTCGTTGTGGCGTCGAGGCGACTGCGCTGGCAATCGGATTCTCGGCGTCCTGGTCCAAGAACAGGAACGACGGCAGGGACGGCTAACGTCGGCGTCGGTTGTTTCCTGTTGTTGGAATCTTCTTCTGGCGGCAGGAACGACGGCTAGGACGTCTGGCGTCGGCGTCGGTCAGAACTTCCTGGCTCAGAAAGAAGAGTTGAGGAATGGTAGTTCCTCCTGAATCCACATGCTGCCCCTGTACAGCACAAGAGTGGACTGCCTTCCTGGATGCCGTCCCCCGGTATTTATGCCACGAAAAATGGCTTGGAGAAGGGATGATTTTGAGGACTACGTGACCGTTGGCAAAGAATTCGCTAGAAAGTAATTATTGCAGACAACATAATTACTTCCAGCGAACCCTCAAATCCAAACAACCGTTAAGCTGCAATTTGAAAGAAGTATAGAAATTTATAATCTCTCTTCTTTCAAATTGCAACGGTGGTCATTAGTCCTCTCCCTTAATTGCCGATTTCGAAAAACCCCGAGGGACAATCCGCCACACCTGCCCAGGTAGATGGTGGCCCGGGCACGGTTTAAACCGCCCGAGATAATCCTTTGGACCGGTCAATTAGTTAATTGCTGGGTACGAACTCATCTTAAATAAAGGAAGAATTGTAAATAATATTTACAATTCTTGTTGCCGGAGATTAAAATAATCCCCGGTAACAACCTGTACGAAGCTTTTTACATGAAAAAACATAACGCTGATCTGCTAAATTTTGATTTGAGCCCACTAGACAACCCATTACTTAAACTCGTTCCGTTGTAATAATTTTTGTATTTTTCTTGTTATATGTTCTCATGTTTTTATGTATATTGTAACTTGTGTATTTTTCTTATTTTTCTGTTTTTCTATTTTATATTTGTGGTGTCCGGTGGTAGGTTGGTTATTAATAATAACACTCACAATAAACTTAATCCTGAATTTATTTAAACATCCGTTCAGCACAAGACAATAACAGAGACTGGTGCTGGAGCCGTGCTCGCACCCTGGTACACAAAAACTGTTCCGCTTTTTTGTCGCTTCTACACGCACACATTTAAATATTAATACACCACAATATTATTTGTTCCAATTACACTTAAAATAGATTTAAGATGTCGGCCTAATTGTCGGTTTTCCCTTAACTCCATAACCCCCGCGCTCATTACGTAATTACTCCTCCTAATCCGCAGGTATATATTAAGCGCATTTTAGCTTTTAAGTTTGTATTTGTCAACCATTGAAAATGATCACATCGTGATCGAAATGTGCATTTGGTACTCCAAATAAATAAGTGAAGAAAAGATACAAGTGTTTCATTAATTTAAAACCATCTTCACGCAACTCAACAACAATTAAGTAAAAGAAATAGCAATTAATAATGATTATAATCCAGAAATCATAGACAAATTAATAAAGAGAAAAAAACAAAATAAACTATTCAAATATCTATACAATGATAGTAATATTGAAAACAAAAACTGGAATAAATTAAATTTTATCAACGGCCTATCACAAAAAATAAAAAAGTGCATAAATGGGAATGAATTGAATATTATTATGACGAATCCACTTAACCTTAGAAAACTATTTGTAAATAATAAACCACCCACCAATAAAAATCAAAAATGCGGTATTTACGAAATAAAATGTAGTGAATGCGATGCAATATACATTGGGCAAATAGGTAGAAGTTTTGAAAAAAGACTTGAGGAACATAAAAAAATCCATCGTAAATAACAAACAAACAACGCGGTTTGCCCGTCATTGCATCGCATCCAACCACTTCTTTAATTCAGACGATTTCAAAATATTATATTCGGGTAATAAGGGACGAGAATTAAATTTTAGAGAAGGCCTGGAAATAAGCGAAGCAATAAAACAGGGAAAACACATTGTAAATGAGTACGAAGACATCTGGAACTCTCCAATTCTTAAAGCCCTTATTACCTGACCTTCACAAAAATATGTATATATATCTTGTAAAATAATTTTCTGTATTACTCCTTGAGAATGACGATAAGTCGAAACTAGTCGGAGAGAATAAAAAATAGTAGTGAAACAAACCAAGTGACTTTTATTTAATTATCAATATTGTAAACATGTTTCATCAAGTGATTAATGAGAACCAAATTGAAGATGAATTATAATTATTAATTAGAATTAGTTTGCATTTAGGACGTACTGTAACTGCGTTACGTAAATAAAATACTTTTTAAAAACTTGTTTTTCGGCTTTGAACATTTAACTTGTATGTATAATTATTTATTTAGAAGCTAGTATTATTATGGCTGTAGTGTGAATTTATATAAAATGTTGATGTATATCACATTTTCATTTTTATACATGTCACTCAAACGACAGTCACCTGTCGATTAAAAATAATTATATTTATTAAGGACATCCGCATTTTGAATGTAGAAAAGGGGGTTGGAAAACACTTTACTTTACAATTTTAGTTATTAAAATATTATTATTACATTGGTGGTTTATTATACCTACAAGTCTTCATGTGTCGAGTAAACATAATTATACAGAGAGTTTTATGTAACACCGAACATTTTCATAACGACAATTTTTCTTTGAAGTATATGCATACATCAAATATTAAAAGTGCGATTCTTTTCGCAATCTACAACAAGTTAGTCTTACAAAGACAAGACAAAGATTACTTAGAGGGAATGGCAAAGCTATACTGATGAGAGATAAATCTCGAAACGCGTCTATAGATGGCCTGAATAATTTGACCCAAATTGTTACATTTGCAGTAGGTTACTGTATGTAACAGCAAACACTTGTTGTATAATTCAATGTCCGTCGGGGTATTAGCCCGGGAAGTAGTTGTTCCAATGAGTGTTTGATATAGTCTTTGTAAGACTAACTTGTTGTAGATTGCGAATAGAATCGCACTTTTAATGTTTGAAGTATTCTGCAACCAAGAATTGGCAATTTCATTTATACTAGTATATGCATACGTTGCACATTTTACTATGCTCGGTTTATTAAAAAAAAAACAACAATTTTAAGCTTTAAGCGAGTGTTTTCCACTCCCAGACTAAGCATGAAGTAAAATTTCGAGTTTAGAAAAGCCTGAAAATTTGGTTTGGTCGCGTAGCGCGAAGCGCGGAGCGGCCAAACCAAATTTTCAGGCTTTTCTAAACTCGAAATTTTACTTCATGCGCCACCGGTACAAAACACTGACATATTACGAAGTTTGAAACACACCGCTAGCTTTACATTGAATCAGTGTTTTGTACCGGTGGCGCATGAAGTAAAATTTCGAGTTTAGAAAAGCCTGAAAATTTGGTTTGGTCGCTCCGCGCTTCGCGCTACGCAACCAAACCAAATTTTCAGGCTTTTCTAAACTCGAAATTTTACTTCATGCTTAGCCTGGGAGTGGAAAACACTCGCTTAAATCTTCAAATTAAATTCTTTTAATAAACCAAGAATCAAAGAATGTGCAACGTATACATATGGATACTTCAAAGACAAATTCTCGTTATGAAAATGTTCGGTGTTACATAAAACTCTTTGTATACATAGTGGCATTCTCATTTTGAAGTTTGGAAATGGTCGAAAGTAGGTTAGGAAAGCTATAATATAATACACTACAATATTTGACAACCTTACAATTACCAATAGAATTACTTTGTTATATATTTTATTTGTATTATAGATTTTGTTGTAGAAAATTTCGCGTGGGTGCCAATGATGAGAAAATCAGGATGCGTGTTGCTGGCCTATTTGGTGACGATGTTAATCCTAGAAGGTAACTGGGTAAGGGCCGCACCCGAGGCCAGGTCCGATCAACTCCTTTCGGCCCTCAACGATCTCGAAAAACTTGAGAGGAAGTACTCGACCATGGCCAGACCTAGGTAATGTAATTTTACACCATATTCTAGAAATACGCTTTTTAGCATACTCAATAAAAGGTATGTCTAGATATTTTACAGCACAAAAAACACTTCAGTAATTCAAATTGGGTAAAGATAAACACTTGTATTGTTCCATGTTTTTATTTTCAGTTGCCTGACACGTGTTTCGATCCGTTACGATCATTTTCAAAGTTAAAACTCACTTCAGTAATTACTTGAGTTTCTATTTAGATCAAATTTAAATTTTGATTTTTATGTTGCTGTACTTAAACTAGACATGCCTTGAATTTATTTCTTAGATAAAATATATCCATCCACCTTTGTACAAAGCTTGTTGAATACGACCACAGTTATGTGTAGATATATAACCAACAATAAAAGCTAGTGTGCACAATGATGTTTGCTTAATGTAATGTGTACATGCATGTTTGTATCTTCTTTCGTGTACAACATCAATCATTCAAAATTACAAATACAAATTGAAATGAAATTATTTCTCTTGTTAATGCATTAATGAAGAATTATTGCCTATAAATACAAATGAGTCGCCCCGATGCAAAACCAGCCATACGTGTTTTGACAAACTTGTGGAAAAATGAAAAGAAAAAAACTGATTCTGCAGCGTCTTTTAAATAAATAAAAAAAAGTGTTAAATGAGCGTTATATCGAATGGAGACAATAAAACTAAAGTAACGAGTAACTAAGTAACAAGTTGTAAAATTAAAGTAACAAGTAACTAAGTAACAAGTTGTAAAACTAAAGTAACAAGTAACTAAGTAACAAGTTGTAAAACTAAAGTAACAAGTAACTAAGTAACAAGTTGTAAAACTTAAGTAACAAGTTGGTAGGTTTTGCAACTGAAAAATATGTCAGCTTTTACAAGCAAGGTTTTGCATCCGACAAGATTTTACAAACTTAATTTTAAAAGGTTTAGGAACCCAATTTTAAACCTTTCAAAATTAAGTTTGAAAAATCTTGTCGAATGCAAAATCTTGCCTGTAAAGGTCGATTTATTTTTAAAATTGTAGCCTGAGACGAGTAGAATCCAAAGATACCATAATCTCAAAATCAAAAAAAGATATATGGCTGGTTTTATGTTTGGGCTACTCAAAGATAATAAAAAGTTTTCTTTGTTCATGTTTGAACGTAAATATAAATAATTATTATTCCCCCGTTCCTGGTATGCGGTTGTTTCGTAATAATTTAAGGTGTCGCGTAAGAAAGTTGTTCAAATTAAGAAATCGCAACGTCGTGCTTGGGTTTAATTAACACGGGCGTCTCAGTAGCGTCGCGACGCCCCCCACTCTAAGCTTTGATCTCTTTTGCTGAGCATACCTTCTGTAATTAAGACGCAGATAGCCGCCGAGAATCCAGAACTAAGATATTTATGAATGGTCACAATAAATATCCATTTCTATCTGCAATGAGATACAGTTATACTTAAAGAAACGGAAAGTCATGTAATTGAATTAAAAGGCGATACAAGTTATTAAAACTGTATTATATTCACTCAAATTTTATTCGTTCAGCAATAAATACAATGAAAAAATTAAGTCCTTACGCATTTTTTTAATTTTCATTTGTAGAAGTAACAATCGGTCTTATATAAGTCAATAACATTTATGAAGTTTAAAATATACATCCGTATTTATGTAGAAGGCAAACTACATCAAGTCAAACATTTTTAAAAATACGTTTTTTTACTACATATATTGTTTTCAGCGCCTAATGCATCAAGTAAATATTTAAATATGATTTAATAAAGAAAACACTTGGTTAAATTTCACTAATATTTTGGTATTTTATTCCAACTAGTTTCGATTTTGAGTCATTCTCCTTGAGAGTGACTCAAAGTCGAAACTAGTTGGAATAAAAAACCAAAATATTAGTGAAATTTAACCAAGTGTTTTCTTTATTAAATCATAGTTAAATATGTTTCACCTTGTGAAAGACGAGAAACTTGTTCAAGATAAATATTTAAAATTGATTTTTTTCTAAGATTTGGTTCACAGAAAACATTTTTTAAAATTGTGAACCTTTAATGTGTGCAATTGTATTTTTAGGTAGTCGAATATAATTTTTTTAACGAGTAAACGTTAACGTTTACTCATTTCTTTTTTGCAAATAAAAATCCTTTTAAATTCCTCTTTTATTTCCAAATTTTATTTATCAATTCATTAAATATCATCGTACTAGTAATATTGAATGCAATTTTGTTTTACGAGTCTGAATGCAATCGAATGGCGCAATTTTCATTCGGTATTCCCCGGTGTAGACTTTTTCATTACACCGTAAACACAACATGTGTTTATATTTTACTTCGTGTCGATATTGCTCCGAGATCAGAAGTTTTTATCCATTTTTATACAACTCCCGGAGGTGGTGACCTAATGCCCTTATAAGTCCACCAGATAGACGTGAGGAAAAATCACGTGTATAAACTTGCAATGTGACGTGTGTAAAAAGAAACATACAAAAACAAATAGTGATGTGTCCATTTTAGTACTTTCTCTCTCAGTCTTATATTGTTTCAAATTTTAAGAATATAAAAAATGACATTTAGTAGGTTTTTGCCGTCAAATTATCAAAAACTTCAATAAAAAAAGCCCAGTTATATATAAGTATTTTTCATTATGTTTAGGTATCGTATGTTTAATTAAAAAAATCTCTAGAGTGCCATGGAAAATATTCTAGGTTGGCAACTCTGAAAATATACATTATAATTATTACGTCTGACGTTTTATATGTCAATTCCTGAAGTGTATACCAACTTAAATTTGAAAAAAGATGAAATCATGGCACTCTCGAGGTTTTTTTTTTATTGAACATATGATATGTTTTTTTTCTCCTCTTAATTTTGTGTATCTCTTTATAAAATATCATTGTATTTATTTATTTTAGTTTTAACTTGCCCTGAAGAAGCTGACAAAAGTTTAGCGAAATATTGGCTGAATAAAAATAAACTTCTGGCTAAAAAACACAACTATAATTTTTTAATTCTGCCACTGCCAAAGTTTATAGAAGTTTTTTATAAAAAAAAATGTTTCAATTTATAATAATTTGTTTCACAACTTTTCTATTCTGCGATTTTGTGATTCCGGACTGCTACGTTAAACCACTTCAGGCGCGCAAAATTTTGACAATTCTGACGTCTTGTCAGATTTTTGTCGGCAGTCATGAATTTTGTATTTGTTGGTTTCCTTTATGATTTTTTCTTTAAATTCAAAATTTGTTTATTTACTTGTTTATCTATTTCTTTATTTATTCATTTTACTTTTAACTGTAAGCGTAATTCCAGTAATTTTGTAGGTTTTTGTCTCAAATATTCAACTTTCATGTTAGTATTAAGTAACATTATGTATTGACAAGTGTAAAGCTTCTTGCTGTTAACACAATACATTTATTTATTATTATTATTAAATTTGAAAAACAGACAGTTTTTCTTTCACAACTTTTCTATTCTGCGATTTTGCGCTTTCGGACTGCTACGGTAAATCACTTCAGGCGCGCAAAATTTTGACAATTCTGACGTCTTGCAGTTTTTTGTAGGCAGTCATGAATTTTGTATTTATTAGTTTACTTTATGATTTTTTTTTAAATTCGAAACTTAAAAAATAGACAGTTTTTCTTTCCCAAATTCACGCAGCTTATGCTTTCATTTATTAGTTATATTTTGGTATAATACGAAGTTATATGGTAATTTTTGGATTTTCAGCTAAATTTGACTTTTTTCCATACATACCCCTTAAGACATTTTCAAATTTCGGTGTCAAATTTTTTCTTACCAAAAAAATCTGAAAAAAATCACGAAGGCTCTTGATGACAATAAAAAGGACTGGAACTATTTATTTTCCGGCAAAGAAATCATTTTCTAGCATTTCAAGCCACTTGAGTCGCTCCGGCAAATTAACATGGCGCCTTATAAGAACGGTTTAAGCGAGGCACGCCGATCGACTCTGATGGACGCGACTCCGTTGTGAGTGCGATTACTTGGTTCATAGATGACGTAGATTGTCGGGACTAAAAGATTAGATTCCTGAAGGATACAGATACATTTTCACATAAGATAATCCATTTAGGTGCGGTGTGTTCGCGACAAAAAATCCCAAAGTCGGCGAATATTTTCGCCCACTTTGCGAGCATCCACTTTGCGAACGTCGTGATCGAAAACTATTTTTTCGACGTGGCCCAAATAAACACAGCTTATGCTTCTATTCATTAGCTACATTTTAGTATAAAATAAAGTTATTTGGTGGTTTTCGAATTTTCGACGAAATTTGGCTTTTTTCCTTAAGATATTTTTAAATTAATTTTTCTCGTAAAAAAAACTGAAAAAAAAATTATGAAGACTGATTAAAGGAATGATAATAATAAATAGTAAAAAACTATTTATTTTCCCGAAAAGAAATCATTTTGTACTATTTCGCCCCACTTGAGTCGCCACGGAAAATTAATACAGCGCCTTACGGAAACGGTTTAAGGGAGGCGCGCCGATCGACGTTGGCCGATGCGTCCCCGTTGTGAGTGCGATTACTCGGTTCACAGATAACGTAGAATGTCGGGACTGGAAGCATTGAATTCCTGAAAGATACAGATACATTTTCACAAAAGATAATCCATATAGGTGCGGTGTGCTCGGCACAAAAAAATTGAAAAGTTGGCGAACGTTTCCGCGCATTTTGCAAGCGCTCACTTTGCGAGTGTCGTGATCGGAAACTATTTTTTCGATGTGGCCCAACTATACACAGCTTATGCTTCCATTCATTAGCTACAATTTGGTATAATACGAAATTATTTGGGGATTTTCGGATTTTCGACGAAATTTGACTTTTTTTTACATTTTTCCCCTTAAGATATTTTCAAATTTCGGTGAAAATTTTGTTCTCCCCAATAAATCTTAAAAAAATCGCGAAGAATCTTGATGCTAATAGAAAGCACTTGGACTATTCATTTTCCAGAGAAGAAATCATTTCCCATCATTTCAGGCCACTGAAAAATTAACATGGCGCCTTATGAGAACGGTTGAAGGGAGGCGCGCCGAACGACACTGGCGGACGCGACCCTGTTGTGAGTGCGATTACTCGGTTCACAGATAACCTAGAATGTCGGGACTGAAAGCATTAGATTCCTGAAGGATACAGATACATTTTCACATAAGATAATCCATATAGGTGGGGTGTGCTTGCCACAAAAAAATTGCAAAGTCGGCGAACATTTTCGCGCACTTTGCGAGCGCTTACTTTGCGAACGTTGTGACCAACAACTATTATTTCGATGTGGCCTAAATAAACACAGTTTATGCTTCCATTTATTAGCTACATTTTGGTATAATACGAAGTCATTTGGCAATTTTCGGATTTTCGACGAAATTTGACTTTTTTCCTTACATACCCCTTAAGATAATTTCAAATTTCGGTAAAAAATTTTTGCTCCCCAAAAAATCTGAAAAAAATCACAAAGGTTCTTAATGGTAATAGAAAACACTTAGACTATTCATTTTTCCTAGAAGGAATAATTTTCTAGCATTTCGGGCCACTTGAGTCGCCCCGAAAAATTAACATAGCGCCTTATGGGAACGGTTGAAGGGAGGCGCGTCGATCGACACTGGCGGACGGGACCCCGCTGTGAGTGCGATTACTCGGTTCACAGATAATGTAGAATATCGGGACTGGAAGCATTAGAATCCTAAGGGATGCAGATACATTTTCACATAAGATAATGCATACAGGTGCGGTGTGCTCGTCACAAAAAAATCGCAAAGACGGCGAGCATTTTCGCGCACTTTGCGAGCGCTCACTTTGCGAACGTCGTGATCGGAAACTAGTTTTTCGATGTGGCTCAAATAAACACAGCTTATGCTCCCATTCATTGGCTACATTTTGGTATTAAAAGAAGTCATTTGGGGATTTTCGGCGAAATTTTACCTTTTTCAATTTTTTCCATTTCAATATTTCCGAAATTCCCCAAAAATCCGAAAATTGCCAAATGACTTGGTATTATACCAAAATATAGCTTATGAGTTGGAGCATAAGCTGTGTGAACTTAGGCTACATCGAAAAAATAATTTGCGATCACGACGCTCGCAAAGTGGGCGCTCGCAAAGTGACCGGAAATGTTCATCGACTTTGCGATTTTTTTTGTGGCGAACACACAGCATTTATATGAATGATCTTATATGAAAACAAAGCTGTATCCTTTAGGAAGTTAATGCTTTTGGTCCTGATATTCTACGTTATCTGTGAACCGAATAATCGCACTCACAACGGGGTCGCGTCCGCCGGCGCACATTGGAGCGACGGCGTCAAAAATCGGATATTGGACAAAAATAATTGAAAACGTGTTTTTCGAATTTTGATAATTTTTTTCTTTAATAGACAACTTAAACTATTAATAAATATATTTATAACAAGTTTATTTTTTCTGTCTCTCTTAAAATTATCCATTGAAGTGGGACATTTTCGTCATGTCGAAATTTCTGTAATACGAGAAATTACATTCTAAATTCTCCGAAAATTGAAAACGTGTTTTTCGAATTTTGATCATTTTTTTCTTTAATAGACATCTTAAACTAATAATAAATATATTTATAACAAGTTTATTTTTTCTGTCTCTCTTAAAATTATCCATTGAAGTGGGACATTTTCGTCATGTCGAAATATCTGTAATACGAGAAATTACATTCTAAATTCTCCGAGGACAACATAATTACGAATATGAGGTAAACACTTACTAGAATTTGTTAATTAGGTCTCAAACAATAAATTAAATTTAGTAAGTCGTCATTAGATTGTTACTATATACTAATAAATATATGATATGTTTGATTAAAAGAAAATCTTACTTCAATATTCAAACATGTATAGAGTTTTTAGAATGGGGTGGAGTGAGATAGCGTTTGCACCATCTTGTAAGGTAAAGTCTCTAGTTTCTGGATATATCTTATATGTATCCCCCTTGTCCCCCTTTCGCAATAAAAAATGAAATTAAGAGCCCGGCGACCTGCTCACATACGCACACGGCATGAACGTTCAATGTTCGAGGCAGAATAAACGATTTAAGTTGAAGGGGTTACGGGGGTTTGTGAAGGGTTACATACCCCCCCCCCCCTCCCCCAGTCGCTGCTATCAATTTTATTTAGTCTTTTTGAAATCGCCGCGTGTTTAAAATCATTGAAAAATTGTGCGTTAGTAAACATCTGCACGCGCTCTGATTTAACGCGAAATTATATTATAAATAGTTGTTTTTTATATAGTTTCTATAGAAATATTTTATGTTTATGCAAATTATAATATTCTTCTTTCTGCGCTTCAGTTAGAACCCTCCCCTATGTAAAAATCCTGGCTACGCCACTGATGAAAGATTATTATTATTATTCGTTCGGACTTTCTTCCCTGGATTGCTAAATTCGATGTTTCGAAGGTTTATTACACATCTCGTATAAAATTAATATTAAATGTTAGGCGGTAAGAAATGAAAATCATAAACGGGAAGTAGAGCAAAGAAAACGCGAGATACAGATGTTTTTATCAATCCACAGTTATCAGCTGACATTACAGGAATAGATGAAAATTTGATAACCCGATTTGGAGTTTTATTGCAAGTTGTCGCTAGCGGTAAAAGAATTAACGTGACTGAGCTCGAATCTTACGCTTTCAGAAACTGTCGAAATATTTGTATCACTATACCCATGGTACATATATGCCAGTGTCAATCGACGCCGCGACGTCTCTCTTAGATCCAGGGTTGTTTAAAAAAAACGTCTTTTTTATTTCAATTAAAACGAACAGTATTTTTTCAACAAAACGTAATTTTTTCATTGAAACAGCGTTTAAAACAATAAACAATAAAAACATGTTTAAAGTGTGTTTAAAACATGTTTAAAACAGAACATACAGGGCATTTTTCTTTTGAGTATACATATCCCGATAAATACAGCGTTTTTTTTAAATTTGCGGGAATTCCATGTTTCAAAGAGGTTCATTTGAGGTTTTTAACGAGTGTTTTCCACTCCCAGACTAAGCATGAAGTAAAATTTCGAGTTTAGAAAAGCCTAAGAATTTGGATTGGCCGCGTAGCGAAGCGGAGCGGCCAATCCAAACTAGGCTTTTCTAAACTCGAAATTTTACTTCATGCGCCACGCTTAAAAACACTGATTTACACTAAATGTTCAAAAAAACACACACATACAACAACGATTATAGGCAACCTAATATACGTTAGAGTTATTGGGTTGCTTATAATCACTGTTTTAAACAATATGTTCAGTGCAGAATTTGACTCACGTTTTATTCACATCTACATATTGGATTACCAAAGCCGCATATTGTAAACTTTGCGATATTTCGGTGTTTTATACGTGTGGCGCATGAAGTAAAATTGTCTGGGCTTTTCTAAACTCGAAATTTTACTTCATGCGCCACGCGTATAAATCACTAAAATGTTGTGAAATTTATGTATATTCGAACTTCGTTTAAAATCTGTGTTTTATAAGCGTGGCGCATGAAGTAAAATTTAGAGTTTAGAAAAGCCCATAAAATTTGTCTCGGGTTGCTGTGCGACCCCCGACAAATTTTCACGGGGCTTTTCTAAACTCGAAATTTTACTTCATGCTCAGTCTGGGAGTGGACAACACTCGTTTAAAGCTTCAAATTGAGCTCTTTTAAAAATCAACGAATATCAGAAAATTTACAGCTTATGCATGTTTACCTAAAGTTTACCATTAAGTAACCACATTTAAATTCAGCGCGCATTTGTGACGTAAGCGATCTCTACCCCCACTCTAAAATCTGCGATTCTGTCGATCCTTCTTACCGTATACTCGACCGTCCTTGGCCACTACTGTCTGTTAACACATAGGTTAGCATTACCTCAATTTATAGCATCATTTAATTAGCAGTCTAGGCAACCGTACAATAAAAATGCATTTTACTCTAAATCATAATTTAAATGATTTAGCAGTCTAGGCAACCGTACAATAAAAATGCCTCTTACTCTAAATCATAATTTAAATGATCGCACTGTACAACTGCCTCAATTTCGTTTATAGATAGCAATAAAAAGCAACGTAAGTGAAATTAATTTCATATATTTAATTAAATTCTCACTTAACTAGTTTTTAATCTAATTATCCCACTAAGCAAAAAACAAACAAATAACGCTATATCAACATTGTAGCAACAATAAACGTTGTTTTAATATTGTTGAAACATTACTTAAATGGATTTGTTCAGAGGGATTGTACTTTAGGAAATAACTTACTTTAGCTTACTTATTGCTAAAGACAGTTCTAATTATTTAATTAAAGAGAAGGGTCAGTATTTGTTTGCCTCATACATTGATCTTTCGAAGGCGTTTGACTGTGTTTCTCACACATTATTATTGAGAAAATTATATATGTACAATTTCAGCCCACTAAGTTGTAGGCTGCTGATATCATTTCTTTCTAGCAGATTACAATTGTGTTTCACAATGGCGAAATGTCGGAATTGCTAGAAGTAAAATGTGGTGTCCCACAAGGCTCTACTTTAGGACCTTTACTGTTCTTATTGTTTGTAAACGATTTCCCTGACTATATGTCAAATTGCAAAGTTGTCCTGTTCGCGGACGATACAACAATCATCAATTCATCGCCAAACCTGAATGCTGGTTTGGAGGAAAATCATGTCTTGCTTGAAAAAGCAAAAATTTGGTTTAATGCCAACCTCTTGACTCTGAATGCTAATAAAACCGAAACAGCCATTTACAGCTTGAATACGCAAGAGCCTTATCAACACAAAACGGTGAAGTTCTTGGACATTCATATAGATAATCATCTACTGTGGAACAGCCAGGGCGATGTATTAGCTGCAAAATTAAATAAAAGCATCTTTGTTATCAGGGGTCTAAAATACAACATCAGCCCTCACATGCTAAGAATCGCATATTTTTTCCTTTTTCAGTCCCATCTCTCATACAACATTGTGGCATGGGGACATTCCTCCATTAGACACAGGCTCTTTGGTATTCAGAGGAAAGTGGTAAGAATACTTGATAACTTAGGTTACCAAGATAACTGCAAACCAGCATTCATAATAATAATAATAATAATAATAATAAACGTCTTTATTCAAATTAAGAGTAATTTTACAAAACAAAATGTGTGAAAGAATAGGCGAAGTTCAGTCAGCATTATCTGTTACTGTTCTTCCACTTAACCTATTATAATTATGCCAGTTAAAATATATAAAGGTTATAAAGTGAGTATTCATAAACATGTACAAAAAAATCTTATAGTCTCTTTGGTTTCTATACCTTAATAATCTCAGAGCTCATTTTGGAATATTAATTTGCGCATCTGTTTTTTGAATGCTAATAATGTCGCAGATTTCAGGTATGAGGGGATCATGTTGTATAACTTGTAAATATTATAAGTATAACTTCTTAGAAAGAAGGCAGTTTTATATTTCGGAGGTGATATTAGCCCCCGAGACCTGACGTTAATATTGTGAATGTCGGTTCTAAAGACAATTCTGCGGTACAAGTAGGGAGGCTTCTGAAGAATGATTATCTTATGATATAATGTGTAAGAGTGAAGTTTTCTTCGATCAGCCATATTCAACCAATTCAGTTCAGAACACTTGCCACTGATGTGTTCATACTTTCTTATCCCTAAAATTAATCGTATACAAGAATTTTGGACTTTTTGTATACGATCTTTCGTCACCTTATCCAGGCAAGCGCTGTAAACTACATCAGAAAAATTGAAGTGATTTAATACTAGCGTATCACAAAGGGTACGTTTAGTGTTTTTATTTAAAATTTTCCTGTATGAGTATATCATTCTTAAACTGTTGTAAGCTCGCGTAATACATTGATTGATATGACTCTTAAAACGCAAATCACAGTCTAGGATTAATCCTAGGTTCCGTACCGATTTAACAATAGGTATCGAGATGTTATCGAGTTGAATATTTAATGACAGTCTTGTGTTTGTAAGAAGTTTCTTAGGGCCGAATAGAATGACAGATGTTTTAGTTGGATTTATTATTAAAGAGTGCTTTTCTGATATCAGAGAAAGATTATAAAGGTCGTGGTTTATATTACGATTAGCCTCGATCAAGTTACTATGGGAAAATGTATATAAAATTTGTGTATCATCAGCATACTGAACGCAAGAGCAAAAGTTAAGTGTATAGAGAATAAAAGTGGACCTAAAATTGACCCCTGAGGCACACCCGCATTAATACTTAGTTGGCTGGATGTGATCCGATTTATTCTAACCTGCTGTCGACGATCAAAAATAAAACTTCTGACCAAGTCTAAAGAATGTGCATCAAGGCCGATGTATTTTAACTTTGCTAATAAGAGATCGTGATTAAGCGTATCAAATGCCTTACTGTAATCAATTAGTATTAGACAAGACAGTAATCCTCTATCAGTAGCATTAATTAAGTCATCAGTTACCTTCAATAAAGCAGTTGAGCAGCTATATGCAGATCTGAAACCAGACTGGTTGGTAGGAAGGAGATTATTATTCTCTATAAAACTAGTCAACTGATCCTTCATTACAGTTTCAAGGATTTTAGAAAGTACCGGTAAAATACTAATAGGTCTGAAATCCTTAAATGTATCAGGATTATCCTTTTTCGGAATTAATGTTATTGTTGCTAACTTCCACGCACGAGGAAAAATTCCTTTTTCAAGACAACAATTAACTATGTGCGTTAAATATTGGGTAATGTAAGGGTAACATAATTTCACCATTGCTGCGCTAAGGCCATCCGTACCCACTGCATTTGTATTAATTTTTAGTAGCAGATTTGACACTATGTCATTAGTTATTAATGAAAAGCTAAATTGAGATTTAGAGTTTGGATGAACTTTGTTTTCATAAAAAGATATTAAGTTAGGGTCAGCAATACTTTTTACTGAATTAATTAGGTATGCATTAGCAGCCTCTGCATCATTAAACCTCGCAGGTATATCACAGTGTTTTTTTTTATTTGTTTTTATATATTTCCATAGGAAGTTTGGATCTCTCGATATCTTATTACTTAAATATGTTTTCTTTTCTCTTACTATAGCCGAATTTACCATATTTCTGAATAATTTATAAGTGTTATAATCCTCATGTGTACGACTATTTTTAAATTTCCCATAGGCACGATCTCTGTCCACCATCATGGCTTTAATTGTAGGAGTTAACCACGGGGCCGGTTTTTTGGTTACTCGAGATGTTATTAAAGGAGCATGAATGTCAAATAAAGATATTAGGGAATCATTAAGATATGCTACTTTTTCATCAATACTGTGTAAATAGAATAATTCGTTTAGTTGAGTTGAATATAGGTCGTGTAAAAACAAATGATTATCTATATCGTTGAAGCTTCGATAAGTTATGAAAGAAACAGGTTTTCTTGAATCAATAGCAATCTTACAATAGATTAAGTCATGATCCGCAATATCATGAATTTTTTTGACGCCGCATTGTACAATATGTGATTTGTTTAAAACTACAATTAAATCGAGTAGAGTTGCCGAGTTGGCAGTAACTCTTGTTGGCTCTTCTATAATCTGATGTAATCCATAAGTCTCAATAAAGGTATTAAATTTAGTAGTAAGATTAGAATCAATATTTAGTAGATTAATATTGAAATCTCCTAAGAAAAGTATATCATCGCAGATTGGAAGAATATAGCTGGCAATTATATCAAAAGATTCAATAAACGAATTTATATTTAACGTCGGTGGCCTATATATAACTCCTATGCAATAACGTTTAGTATCTAGTTTACATATGATAAACAATTCTTCAAAACTAATACTAGTTCCAAAATCTGATATAATATCAAATTTCAAATTATTCTTTATATAAAGTGCTACACCACCACCTCGACCAACAGCCCTGCCTTTATGAACAAATGTGTAACCATTAATGTGTAAAGAGGAATCATTATTGGAGTTGCTAAGCCACGTCTCAGTTAGCGCAACTAAGTCATAATTATTGGCTATTACATGAGCCCTGAGATTAATAAAGTTAGAAACCAAAGAACGGACATTTAAATGACACAATGAGAAATGCATTAAACTGTATAAATAACTATTTTTTGTTGTTGATAAATATATATAAATGAACTCAAACTAAGTTGTATAGCGCTATCATAAGTAATAATAATAATAAAAAAAAATAATCCTGTGGTTGAGAGGGTACAGAAATGATAATAATAATATTGAATTAAATTAGATTCTTCTCTTATTCCTTAGTATATAAAAAATGTAACTAAAAAATAAAAATTAATTGAAATAGAATATCAGCATTATTAATAACAAGTACTAAGAATACATTCATGCATGAGTTTGAAATATTAATTCGACTTCAGATTCTGTGGATATCTTGTGTTTCACTTCTTCTCCATGTTGTGTGTTTTTTCCAGAGACTTGTCCATGATAAGACAATGCATTGCGATTTCCCAATTTTTCTCGGCATAGCTTCAGTAATCGATATCGTTGCGGTGTTAAGTCGTCCGCGAAAATAATGTTTTTACTTTTTAACAGCGAGCGCTTTTTCATTAATGTATCGACCGTTGGTCGGTTTGCGAATGAAGCGATAACCGTGCGAGGTTTTTTACCAAATTTACCAATACGATAGCAATTAGTAATATTAATATCATCACTTATTAACATTGTAGTTTTAATTATGTGCTTAAGTTTATTATCTAAATTTTCATTGGTTTCCTCTGGCAGGCCAATAATTCTAATATTATTATTGCGGGAGGATTGTTCCAATTCTGCAAGTCTTTTTTTAAGATCATTGTTTTCCTTGTGGATTTGATTTATTTCTAAATCCAGTTTGTCGCATTGTTCTCGTATCTCGGCATTGTCCTTGGTGATAATTTTTTCGAATATCTTAGCCAGAAATTGTTCATCGGCGAAAATTTCGGCGACGGCCTCCTTGATTATAACTTTCATATCTGATATTTGTTCACGGGTAAACGGCATGATGTAAAACTTATAGTTAACATAAAGTAATACAGACCCTGTCCTTTTATGCTCACAGAAACAATTTAAATTGCTTGAAAAACCACAGGAAACCGGCGAAAAGACGGAGCGCACACAAAACACTACTCACTCGTTAACATTCATTTAAGATAGTCATAAAAGCTAAAAATATTAACACTACCTTGTCTCTATGTCCTGCAAAGTGTGCTATTAATTAAATCGTATTACGACGACAACAAATTAAACCAACAAAGGCACAATTATCACACAAGAACGAAAAGTGACTTAAGCATTCCCAACCTCAGGCTCCAAAGATCCAGGAATTGTCAGAACTATTATGGTCTGAAATTTTTCAATCATTTACCGGATAGATTTAGGGAACTAAATATAGTAAATTTCAAGAAAGAAATTAAGATAATTCTTATCAAAAATGCCTTCTACACCATAGAGGACTTTCTAAATCATACATTTTAGTCATGATTTACTGTTCATATACTCTGTACGTATGTATAAATAATCGTTTTTATTTAAATTTTGTGTTCGTATACGCATTTGTGTAATTGTTTATATCAGTAAATCTTAAATACCTAAACTTGTAAAACTTGTAAACTCTGACTTGTGTAAGCTCTGCTATAACACCAATAAAACATTATTATTAAACACAGTTATATTCCTTTCTTCACTTTTATTTTTCTTGCTAGATGTACATTTCGGGTACTAATTACCCATTATCAATAGCTAACTGAGTTAACTGAGTTAGGTATTGATAATGGGTACTTAGTACCCGAAATGTACATCTAGCAAGAAAAATAAAAGTGAAGAAAGGAATATAACTGTGTTTAATTAAGTGACTTAACACCTTCACGTAACTCATACAACTACATTAGTTCTAATTATAGTATATTTAATTAAAATTTCGTAATTTTGTATCCATAAAATACCCCCTGTCACGCATTGTATGGCATATATTACATTAGCGCCAATGTATGTTCATGACAAAATATACCCGTAGATATCTTGAAGCTAATCACTAGTTAATACGCACAAAGACCACACGCCCTCCATATCCGGATACAATAATGTATTCTCTAACGGCTCAATTGAACTGAATTTCATTGTGGTCATTCGCAGACCGTCCCCAAACCGTTTCGTCCTTCAGTTCAAACAGAACACGCGTTTCCTCTCGATGGATAAAAAACATCAACCCTCGACCAATCAAGATAAAAGATCCAGACTCACTTCAGGAAATTATCGATAAAAATCAGTCGTCGGCACGCTTCAAATAACCAGATTGTATTGTTTTCCGAATAAAGTTCGAATTGAATTCCGACAGGTTTTTATTGTTATTGCTTTTTAACTTAATTTAATATTAATTTTAAAAAAAACATATATTTTACATTTAAATAAAATAGGTCGAAAAATAACAATCATTGGCGAAAATAATACACTGAATTTTTCATTTAAGTATACAAATGCATGCGCTGCAAAATTTCCTATATTCGTTGTTTTTTAAAGGAGTTCAACTTGAAACTTTAAAAGAGTGTTTTCCACTCCCAGGCTAAGCATGAAGTAAAATTTCGAGTTTAGAAAAGCCACGTGAAAATTTGTCGAGGGTCGCGCAGCGACCCGAGACAAATTTTCACGCGGCTTTTCTAAACTCGAAATTTTACTTCATGCGCCACGCGTGTAAAACACTGATTTCAAGCGAAGTTCAAATATACATAAATTTCACTATATTTTGATGTTTTATACGCGTGGCGCATGAAGTAAAATTTCGAGTTTAGAAAAGCCCCGTGAAAATTTGTCTCGGGTCGCTGCGCGACCCTCGACAAATTTTCTACGCGGGGCTTTTCTAAACTCGAAATTTTACTTCATGCTTAGTCTGGGAGTGGACTCACTTGTTTTAAGCTTTAAATTGAACTATTTTTAATAAACCGCGAATATCTGAAGATTATACGCCGTAATTAGGATATGTATACCTAAAAGAAAAACTCCCTGTATAATTAAGATATAGTATAACAAAAAACACACTTTTAATAGTATTTTAACGAACTAGTGTTATTAATCTCTATTGAAGGGTTCATCACACAATTAGTCAATACATACATAATAATTTTTATTTTTGAGTGGAAAACATATTTGATGCAATAATTCTTCCTTAACAATTACCTAACCGCTCAAATCCCTACATTTTCACATAAATACAACCCCCTATATATATTACCACTTACAAACTGCCCTTCACGTGTCGGCTTTGGCGGTTTTCAGGCCACACGAAAATTTACGTTGGAGGGAAGAATTATGTCTTCCCAGCGAGTTAATTGAAATCTGCAAAAATCACACCTACAAAATAATAATAATAAAATTTCATTTCAAAATATACACAAGTGTACACATGCTGTTCAATGATGTGCATATCTCCATATGACGTGCATATCTCCATATGACGTTTGTAAACTTCTGGTCTTAAGCAAGAATAAATTTACTTACTTACTTACTTACTTACATATGCACCCATAAGAATACCTTGAATTTGGTGTAGGAACGTCATTTTATTGGGCGTAAAAAGTTGCCATTAGAAAGATTTTACAGTTTGGTTATAACTTGTAAAACAAACGAGTTACAGTAACTTCATAAAAATGACATTTTATTACCTTTCGGTTTTAGAGTGGAAACGATTAGAGATAGATCATTTTTTGCCGTTGATTAAAACAGAAAAAAGTAACTCTGGCTTGCAAAAACGGTTTTTAATATCTGTTCAATTAAAAAAGTTGTCCATATGTGGCACCTCCATAATGCACTTAGCTGTACATGTGTTTTATGCAATTTTCCAGAAGTTTTCAAAAGTGGAGAATGTAAGTTTTGCAGTTAGACCACTCAAATAGGAACAAACGGTAACCAAAAATAAGTGTCAGATATTTGGCTTTTAGAACATTTATTGATGTACACTTCTGTGCAATAAAATTAAGCACACAAAATATGTTATAGCTTAAAAAGGACGTGATGAGTTTCCTAGTTACGAAAATTTGTAAATATGTCAATTTCCTTAATGTCATTTAGACAACAATTCAAATATTTGAATTCTAACTAAAATAGAAGATGGTTTTTCTATTTTGGCTTTGTTGTCTTTATTACGAGCTTTTTTTTTCAAAAAGTCATAGTTTTGGTTTTTTAATAAAGATGTTATTTTCAAGTTATGGTGTTTTATCATTTATTAAAACTGCTGCTAGGCAATTAACATAGACCCTAATTATACAACTAGAATATTGTGAAAAACAGTTATAAGACTTTTGCTTAAATTTATTGCACAGAAGTGTACAAATCATGTGCGACGCTGATTTATAAAAAAAAACAATAACATTTTTTGTGTGAAAAGGTGTTATTAACATATTATAAAAGCTTCAAAGCTTGATTTTAATTCATCACTAATTACATTCATTCCTATAACGATCCTTCTATATATCAATCATCATACAGATGTCGACTTTCATTTTCAACGTTTTTTTTCCCTTTCATTTTCTTATTTTTCATATTTTTATTATCCATCATTTTCCTATACACAATGAGGCTCTTTGTGTAATTGCCGGTGATAGCGATTTGCAGTTGAAATGATTAGATTAACCCAATTAGAGAGAGAGACGCCTCCCGCTTTTGCGTTTATATCACTTTCACCGTATTACAGCGATTATCGAATCTTTTCACCGGGATTTTAATGGTTTTCAACACAAATGGGGATAAAAGTGGGATTAATTTGTTTGAGTGGCTTTGGAAAACACGAATGCGAGCCTAAAATTAAATGGAGAGCTAGCATACTTGAAAACTCATATTTTTTTATAGCAAATTAAATTTAGTTTACTGAAGTATTCTAATTTTAAAGGCTTATTGTTATGGTTTTGGCCCTCGGAACTTACTGGAGTAATCAGTATGGCCCTAAGGCTGGAAAGTTTGGAGACCCAGGGTCTAGACCCTGGGTCTCCAAACTATCTTCTTCGCGGGCCACAAATACAATTCTATATAATAAAGTCGGCCAAGATCCGATTAATTTTATAAAATTATGAAAAATTTAAGGAACAATTGTTACAATATTTCAAAATATAACATTTACAAAAAAAATTACAAACAATCGCGGGCCGGATTTGGCCCGTGGGCCGTAGTTTGGAGACCACTGCTCTAGACAATACACGGTGATTTATATCAGGAGGCGAAAAATGAATATTCGTGTTCGAGGTTGGATTCTAAGCAAAACATATGATATTACTTCTTTTCGATCGGTTTTTGTTTTAGAGATAACGAGGCATGAAGATTTCGCAATCTATTTAATTTTTGTCCATAAAATAAATAGTAAACATTTTAATTTTAATTGGTGTATAGTAAATTCTTACCTTAATTTCACAATAAAATAGTTTTTACTTTGTTTGTATAATACTTTTTTTAATAAGTGATACAAACAAAATAAAAAGTGTTTTATTGTGTAATTTTTAACAACTCAGAAACTATGAATTGGCTATTTATACATTCGGCATTTCAATTTGTTGAAATAAAAGTGAACGGATGTTTTCTCCGTCGTAGTGAGATTTTCAATTTCCTTCTTAACTCGTCGAATTTTCAGGGTTAAAAGGTGAAAATTCAGTTTGTGGGGGTGCATAAAGAAAAGGAGATACACTTTTCGCGTCGTTCATTTGTGCATGAAATTGGGTCATTTTATCTGCAATTTTCGCAACAACTACATTTTATATCGAAAATCTGTGCTTTTTTTTCTGCGATAGATTCACATATTTCGACCCAAACGTGGGAACTGAATAAATATTTATTATGTTGTAACATAAATATTCATACATTAAAAGTGCCGAGATTCTTTTCGCAATCTACAACAAGTTAGTCTTACAAAGACTATATCAATAATTTATAATAAATATTCATTTTTAATCATATTCATAACATTTCAACAGCTATTAAATGTATGTTTGATATAACCATGTAAATGGGCATGTAGGTGTGCTCTTCAATCGTTTTTTTTTTTAATATTCGTAATATACAGATTATTACTTTTTTAAGTTATGAACGGTGGAGGCTTCTACTTTGTAATACATTTTATTAATTTTTACTAGATTTGGAAGAAATGTAGTGCTTCTTTATGTTTAAATTATAATTAAATTTTGTCTTTTCAGTCGTTTTTAAATTATATATTTTTTGTAGTATTAACTATGTATGCATTGCACAAAATAAGTCGAATTAAATAAAATGTGCCAAAATATTTATTATAACATCGTTTTCCAAAAGTAAAATATATTGGCTATTCAATAGAAAGGAACAGATTTCAAACGTTTATTTCTTTCAAACTACAAAAGTTAGAACCATAATTCTAACGTTCCTGGACAGAAAAAAGTTTCAAGTTTGAACATTCCAGGCAGAAGTTCAAACCACTGCCGCATTGGCGCTGTTATTTGTCATGTTGATTGTAGTAAAATGGCGACACAACAAAAAAAATCATTTTGTGTGCTGCATTTAGAAAACTAGCCGTCAGTTTAATAAACAACCGCTTCGTCATGAGCAGATTTACCAGTGGCATCGAAAATTCGTAGACGATGGTCGCATCTGCAAACAGAAAAGCACGGAATGTTCACGCACATCGAATGAAAATGTCGAGCCTATTCGTACAGTTTACGAAAAGGAGCCCAAAAACCTGTCTTAAAAATATGCGACATCGAATTGTTGAAGCTGTAAATTCGATAACTAGAGACAGGGCCTCTACAAAATCTCTAAACCAGCAAATTTTGAAGAGAGACACCCTCTACAAGCGCGGGAATATAACGGAAGAAAAGAAACCACAATTTATGGGGTGTTGACGTGTCAATTTATGACCTTATCTGTTAGAATAGCAGGTACTTTCCCTTTTTTTCCCTTTTTAAAGCGTTTTAAACGGTCGTTCATGTTTACTTGATGACTCAACAATTTACCACATTAATCAATATATTATACAGTGGTATTATTTGGTTACGCTTTAATCAAATTGATTTAATAAAACATGCTAATCTAGCAATAAAAAAAAAATGCTAAATAAGGTTATGGTTGATCATTTAACGAGTCTTTCCAATCCCAGTTTAAGCACGAAGTAAAATTTTCAGTTTAGAAAAGCCTGAAACTTTAGTTCGGGCGCGTAGCGCAGCAGAGCGACTGAGATAAATTGGGCTTTTCTAAACTCGAAATTTTACTTCACGCGCGACGAGTATAAAACGCTGATTTAGTGTGAAATGGTTTATAACCAAGCAATTAACAAGTGAAATACGTTTAGTATGCCAATCATAATCATGTTGGTTTTTTAAAAAAAGAGCTGCAAACATTTTTCAAATTTCAAACAGATGGACTTCTTAGTACCTGCTAATATCGGGTTGACATTGACACTAAAAAAATGCGGTCGGTGTTCATAATGGATCACCTCTTGAGTGCTCGGTCTTTTTCCCCTTACCCTTCAACATTTTAGGAAAGAGATAGAAATCGGTAGATTTTAGGGATTTTGGTCTAGTCGCCTAGAGACCAGCCGATTCGTGTGTGGCAAGAAATGAGCCATCGTTTTGATATTTGTCGTGTAACACATGGTGGTCATATGAATTCCTAAATACTGGATATTTAATTAAAACACTTGGTTTGTTTCACTAATTTATATTTTCTCCGACTAGTTTCGACCATTGGTCATCTTCGAAGATGACCAATGGTCGAAACTAGTCGGAGAAAATATAAATTAGTGAAACAAACCAAGTGTTTTAATTAAATATCCAGTATTATATTCAAAAATGTTTCACCACGGGTTAAGTGAGAAATTAATTAAAGATATGAATTCCTAAAATTTGAACTTTTCCCTTTTAAGGAACGTTGGAATTGTGTTTATATCTTTTGTAGTTTGGAAGAAATAAATGTTTAAAATCTGTTCCTTTATTTTGAATAGCCCTGTATATAATAATTATTTTAGTAATTTTAGAAATTGAACAATTATTAAGATATTAGAGATTTAAGTAACAACTCTACATCGCATTTTACAAATATGTATATACCTTATCATTTCGTATTTTAGTAAATATTTAGTTTTGAATATATTAAGCTCAATGTACATAAATGCTCCTTGCACGTATCTAGTTAAATAATCTGTATATATCTGTCAATAGTTGGCATGCCCTGTATATATATTTTTTATAAATTCTTGGTGTTTTATATTTAATAACAAAACCGATTTAAGATCGCCCTCGACATGCTCAATTTTTTTTATCGATATGAATTTAAATTTAATGTTGTAACTTTAATTACAAGTAAATAAATAAATATTATGCATAAAAAGGCTGTTATTCCTTACTTCAGTTTTTATTTGTATCATTTGTACATCTAACGATACAAATAAAAACTGAAGGAAGGAATAACACTTATTATCAATAACAAACTTATTATCAATAACAAACTATTATATTTTATATATATTGCTAACGTATTCTACTATTGTAGTAATAATATTTAGAAAATAAAAAAAATGTATGCCTTGGAAAGCAACAGAATACAGACTAAACATATTATTACGTTCAAGAAATAAAGTATTGCATTATAAGTGATTTATTCGTTAATTTACATTTAAGAAACACAATATTTCATGAAAAAAATTCAAATATTGACAACAAATAATATAAAATTTAATGTTTTTTTTTTAAATTAAAAAGTGTCGTATATGTAATAATATTTTTCTTATATGTAATATAATTTGATATTCTGTGCCAGATAGTTGAAAAATATGTGTCTGAATATAAAATACAAATCAAAAAATATTTAAACATTAAATTTGTGGAAAATATGCTTTTCCAGACATATCTTTTTTATTTACTTATTTTTCCATATGGATGGCGAATATGAAGTTCACAGAGGTTTTAAAACATACCCAAGTGAAAAAAAAAATGATAAACGATTTATTTAAAAAACAATTAAAATTAAAATTAACAAGATTTAGTGAATAGTAGAACTTTGATTAAAACACTTGTTTTTTTTTTCACTGAAACAAACCAAGCGTTTTAATCAAAGTTCTACTATTAATTAAATTTGTTCCACCACGGGTTAAGTGAGAAATTAATTCAACAAGATTTAGTGAATTTATAAAGGAGCAAAGCCCACTAAAAAAGACTGTTATTAATAAAAAGTAAAAAGAAGTATCAATAACCTTTCTTCACACACTTTATTTTAATACCAGATGTACATTTCTGTCACCAAGTGACCATTATCAATGGATTTTTAATACTCACGTAATTCAATCATCTATTAAGACTGTTATTCCTTATTTCACTTTTTATTTGTTTCGTTAAATGTACATTTTGAGACACAAGGTGCTCATTCATTATCAATAACAAACTAGCAGAGTATAGCCCATTTGACCCCGATTCATTAACTTTATTCATTGATTTAAGCATTCACTTTTCATTTAATAAAGCTCTGATGAATTAAAAATTCTAGAACATATTACTATTGCAAATCTGTAAGATATCTTAAACATATATTGTGGTGGAGGTGATTTCTTTGTGATACATTGTAAATATTAAAATAATTAACACTGATTACTTTTTTGTATTCACTTTTTTATTTTAAATTGTGACCAGAAACTGGTCATAATTTAAAATAAAAAAGTGAATACAAAAAAGTAATCAGTGTTAATTATTTCAATATCCAAAACATGTTTCTATTATTAATGTGCGATTATGATTCTATTGAGCATTAGCTAACGCCATCGAATCCATTAATAGTTTTCACATATTTGCTTGAAATAGTCAGAAATGTTTAGTATTCCTCAGCACTGGGTCGGGACCACACTGAAGAGGACCTTGAAGTCCGAAACGCGTCTGTGGGTTTCTGGTGCCGAAATACTAAACACAAATTCAATTTTAAAAATTGTTTTTTGAAGAAAATTTTAAGTTTGATTAAGTTTATCGACTAGGGTGCAAACGAGGATAAATTAACATATCAAGTTTGACAAAAAAATGGTGATGTGTCCATCATAGTACTTTCCCCCGTAAATTGCGTATTAAATCACTTTTCAACTTTTTGATAACTACAACTTTTATTTGAAACATTTTTCAATTGGATCAACACATACTGACACAAACCAATGACTAGATAAAAACACTATTTATTGAATATCTCAAAAACTAAGAGTGCCATGACAAAAAGTGAATCTACAAAAAATCTTTAGTTTTTCATTTCCTACAACTTTTATTTGAAACATTTTTCAATTGTATCGACACATACACAGTCACACACCAATAACTAGATAAAACACACAACTTTTGAAATATCTTAAAAACTAAGAGTGCTATGACAAAAAGTAAGTGAACAATACATCTTTATTTTGTTATTATCTACAACTTTTATTTGAAAGAATTTTTTGTTTGATGAACATTTATTGAAAAAATCTGAAAAAACTGAAAAACGCTAAGAGTAAAGTACCACTTCCGGTTTACCGATTTTCACCAAAAGCTTTTCAGTTCTTCCGATTGTAACAAAAAGCTTAAGTTTCAAGTTTCATCTCGATATCTTTAGCGGTTTTTGCGGTACAGCGCACACAGACACACAGACAGACAGACAGACAGACAGACATTTTTCAAAAATGGTCTTATTCGACTCAGGGGACCTCAACGGATATTTCCGCTAAAATTTTTGATTCGAAAATGTTCACGAAAACAATATTTGTATTACATACGGGGGAAAGTAAAAAGCGTTTTATTTACAAGTATAATTTTATTCAGCTTTATGAATGTACAAAATAGCATTGAAGGAATATTTAATTTTACAGTCTTTCATTTGTATTACATACGGGGGAAAGTAAAAATATATCGATAATCGATTTTGACAAATATTACAGTCGTTTAGAGTTGATATTTGTTGAAAGTGCGGAGCATTTATGTTTTTTAAGAAAGTGAAATTTTGATATAAACAACCTTGGTTTGCTTCACATGAATTATTTCTTTTTTACCCAATTGTTGAAACATGTTTCACCTAGTGTTTAGTGAGAAATTAGTTCATATTTATTCGGCAAATAACTATTATTTTAAACAATTGTATCCACTTCTTTTCAAGTCTTTACATCAGTCGGCTTTTCAAACATGCAATCAAATTTTAACTTATTTTGTATTCAACACTTTGGTTAATAGCATGATTAGTTAAGATTTCACTATTTAACAATTTTTTAAGTGTTTTATTTACTGAAGTGTTGATATGGAATTCCAGCGAGTGACAGCAATTACTAATAGAATTTTGATTAAAACACTTGGTTTGTTTCACTGATTTTTATTTTTACTCCTACAGCAATCACATTTAAAAATATATACAGGGAATTTTTTTAAAGTATACATGTTTTAATTACATCGTATATGCTGTTAATCTTAAAATATTAGTTGTTTTTAAAAGAAGGTTAATTTAAAGCATTAAACCAGCGTTTTTCACTCCCAGATTAAGCATGAAGCAAAAATTCGAGTTTAGAAAAGCCTTAAAATTTGGTTTTGTCGTGAAGCGCATACGGAGTAAATTTTCCGACATTCGTTGTTTTTTAAAAGAGGTCAGTTTGAAGCTTTAAACGAGTGTTTTCCACTCCCAGACTAAGCATGAAGTAAAATTTCGAGTTTAGAAAAGCCCCGTGAAAATTTGTCGAGGGTCGCGCAGCGACCCGAGACAAATTTTCTGGGCTTTTCTAAACTCGAAATTTTACTTCATGCGCCACGCGTAAAAACACTAAAATATTGTAAAATGTATGTATAATATAACATCATTGAAACCAGTGTTTTATACGCGTGGCGCATGAAGTAAAATTTCGAGTTTAGAAAAGCCCAGAAAATTTGTCTCGGGTCGCTGCGCGACCCTCGACAAATTTTCACGGGGCTTTTCTAAACTCGAAATTTTACTTCATGCTTAGTCTAGGAGTGGACAACACTCGTTTAAAGCTTTAAATTGAACTATTTTTAAATAATACTAGGGTAATTCCATGTCAAATCAACCTCAGCATCACAGGTTTTAATAAAAATTTCATGTAACGAATGAATTTCCATAGATACAGTGAATTTTTTTTTTATGTAAACATATGCGTAAGCTGTAAATTTTCAGACATTTGTTGTTTTTTAAAAGAGTTCAATTTGAAGCTTTAAACGAGTGTTTTCTACTCCCAGACTAAGAATGAAGTAAAATTTCGAGTTTAAAAAAGCCTGAAAATTTGGTTTGGTCGCGTAGCGCTACGCGCTACGCGACCAAACCAAATTTTCAGGCTTTTCTCAACTCGAAATTTTACTTCATGCGCCACGCGTATCAAACGCTGAAATATTGTAAAGTTTAAAATATACTACTAAAGCTCAAGTAGTATTTTTTAACTTCAATTAAAATTAGTGTTCAAGTTTAGAAAAGCCTGAAAAATTGGTTCGGCATTTCTAAACTCGAAATTTTACTTCATGCTTAATCTGAGAGTGGAAACACTCGTTCAATACTTTAAATTGAACTCATTTAAAAAAAAAACGATTGCCTCAAAATGCATATACTTAGGGATTATCTATGATAAAAATAAACACTTGGTTAAATTTCACTGATACTACTATAGGTTAACCAAGTGTTTTCTTTCACAAATTATTTATATTATCTTGAACAAGTTTCTCATCTTTCACGTGGTGAAACATATTTAACCATAATTTAAAAAAGGGAAACACTTGGTTAAATTTTCACGAAGTGTTTCCCTTTTTTTAAATCTTATTTATATTTAATATATAAAATTACGAAAAAACTATTCGTGAAAATGCAAACAGTGTCTTAATTAATAAGACAATTTAAGACGATAAATATCCATTGAAACAACTACTTCCCGTGCAAATACACCTCCGGATATTAAATTATTCAATGAAATATTTAAAATCTTATTTAATTTGTTTTGTTACAACGCTCTATTAAAGTATATGTAACGTTTAGGTCAAATTCTCTTCAAACCAACTAACAATACAATTTCTTATTTATATTATTCTATTTATATAATTAGTTCAGTATATAATATATAAAATCACGAAAAAACTATTCGTGAAAATGCAAA
The DNA here is from genome assembly GCA_932526585.2 of Philonthus cognatus. Taxonomy (NCBI): domain Eukaryota; kingdom Metazoa; phylum Arthropoda; class Insecta; order Coleoptera; family Staphylinidae; genus Philonthus; species Philonthus cognatus. Next base: position 66,632,916 of record OW052247.1, on the reverse strand, counting down.
CAATGTCGTAATTAATAAGACAACTTAAGACGATAAATATCCATTGAAACAACTTCGTGATTTTATATATTATGTTTAAAGTGTGCAAACTATAAGCAGCGTAAGCTTATTTTCTCGAATTCAAATAGTTTTGAATTTGAATTTATCTTAGTTCAGTATATTTTATCAAATCATACAATGCATCGTTATTAATTTCAGATAATTTTATTTGTATTGACAATAATTAACGTAACATTTTTTTTATCATAGCATCCAATAAATAATTTATGTATTGTTATGTTGAGATCACTAATATTTGATTAAAGCACAACTGCAAATATTGCCATCTGCAAAAAGCGATTAATTCCACTCAGAGTGGATCAATTATTGCTGTAAGCATACATTATTTAGTCTGATAAGATAAAATCAAGCGTAGTAATTACTTTCACCGATTAAATTTGATATAAATCTCAATTTTACGGATAAAATAGGTGTTTACATAATACCTGAAATTATATAAACATTTGTTTCATCAGTAAAATATAAATTTATACTAAATTTAATTCAGTTTGTTATTGATAATGAGCACTTTGTGTCTCGAAATGTACATCTAACATAAAAATATAAAGTGAAGTAAGGAATAACAGTCTTTTTTAGTGTAATAATCACTTTACGTACGATTTTGGCAGAGAGTTTTAATTGGAATTTATAATTTTAAAAATTTATATTTCTATCAAAGTTAGTGAGAACATTTAGAGTTATTGGCTTTTCAAATTGAAATTGTACAGCCGTACCCAGAATATTCTTTCACGCACAGTAAAACAAATTCTAGTTGGGATTAATACTTAGTTTTTTTGTATATATTTTAGACAATATAAGTGTTTGCGGAACGCACATGTCTCCGCATCCTGACAAAAATTAGACATCTCGATAATCCAATTTATAATCCTAGCATCACCCACCGATGTTAAGATAGCCATAGATTTTCCAGCCACGGATTTGCCCGGCGCATCCACCATCGATTGTAAATTAAAATAAATGTTTTTCTTAATTTAAGGCATATTATTAATGAAACAAAGAAAACTAAACTAATTCCAGCCCTAAAAATATAGCTCATCCAAACTTAAATTTATTTTCGTATATAGGCTTTATCAAACACAAATAGATAGTCCTCCCAAAAGCATGTAATAAAATGACCAGATTTCAAACTTTAATTAAAAGTATGTAGTTGTGATTAAAATTATTTCTTTTAACTCTGACGTGTAGCTTAAAGCCTAACTAAGCCATTTAAGTAATAAAATTTTGGCAAAAATGTTAATTGAATTTTTTATAAATTTTTTCCATCCGAACGACTCCAATAAATTGATCAGATTTCAAACTTAAATTAAAAATATGTAGTTGTGATTAAAATTATTTCTTTTAACTCTGACGTGTAGCCTAAAGCCTCACTAAGCCATTTAGGCTATAAAGTTTTGGCAAAAATATTAAATGAATTTTTTATAATTTTTTTTCAACCGAACGACTCGAATAATATGACCAGATTTCAAACTTAAATTAAAAGTATGTAGTTGTGATTAAAATTATTTCTTTTAACTTTGACGTGTAGCTTAGAGCCTAACTAAGCCATTTAAGCTATACAATTTTAGCTAAAATGTTAAATGAATTTTTTATAATTTTTTTCCATCCGAACGACTCGAATAAAATGACCAGATTTCAAACTAAAATTAAAAATATGTAGTTGTGATTAAAATTATTTCTTTTAACTCTGACGTGTAGCTTAGAGCCTAACTAAGCCATTTAAGCTATAGAATTTTGATAAAAGTGTTAAATGAATTTTTTATAATTTTTTTCCATCCGAACGACTCGAATAAAATGACCAGATTTCAAACTAAAATTAAAAATATGTAGTTGTGATTAAAATTATTTCTTTTAACTCTGACGTGTAGCTTAGAGCCTAACTAAGCCATTTAAGCTATAAAATTTTGATAAAAGTGTTAAATGAATTTTTTATAATTTTTTTCTATCCGAACGACTCGAATAAAATGACCAGATTTCAAACTAAAATTAAAAATATGTAGTTGTGATTAAAATTATTTCTTTTAACTTTGACGTGTAGCTTAGAGCCTAACTAAGCCATTTAAGCTATACAATTTTGACAAAAATGTTAAATGAATTTTTTATAATTTTTTTCCATCCGAACGACTCGAATAAAATGACCAGATTTCAAACTAAAATTAAAAATATGTAGTTGTGATTAAAATTATTTCTTTTAACTCTGACGTGTAGCTTAGAGCCTTACTAATCCATTTAAGCTATAAAATTTTGGCAAAAATGTTAAATGAAAGAAATAATTTGAATCACAACTACATATTTTTAATTTAAGTTTGAAATCTGGTCATTTTATTCGAGTCATTCGGATGGAAAAAATTTATAAAAAATTCATTTAACACTTTTATCAAAATTTTATAGCTCAAATGGCTTAGTTAGGCTCTAAGCTACACGTCAGAGTTAAAAGAAATAATTTTAATCACAACTACATATTTTTAATTTTAGTTTGAAATCTGGTCATTTTATTCGAGTCGTTCGGATGGAAAAAAATGATAAAAAAATTCATTTAACATTTTTGCCAAAATTTTATATCTTAAATGGCTTAGTTTGGCTCTAAGCTATATGTCAGAGTTAAAAGAAATAATTTTAATCACAACTACATATTTTTAATTTTAGTTTGAAATCTGGTCATTTTATTCGAGTCGTTCGGATGGAAAAAAATTATAAAAAATTCATTTAACATTTTTGCCAAAATTGTATAGCTTAAATGGCTTAGTTAGGCTCTAAGCTACACGTCAAAGTTAAAAGAAATAATTTTAATCACACCTACATACTTTTAATTTAAGTTTGAAATCTGTTCATATTATTCGAGTCGTTCGGATGGAAAAAATGATAAAAAAATTCATTTAACATTTTTGCCAACATTTTATAGCTTAAATGGCTTAGTTAGGCTCTAAGCTATACGTCAGAGTTAAAAGAAATAATTTTAATCACATTTACATATTTTTAATTTTAGTTTGAAATCTGGTCATTTTATTCGAGTCGTTCGGATGGAAAAAAATTATAAAAAATTCATTTAACATTTTTGCCAAAATTGTATAGCTTAAATGGCTTAGTTAGGCTCTAAGCTACACGTCAAAGTTAAAAGAAATAATTTTAATCACACCTACATACTTTTAATTTAAGTTTGAAATCTGTTCATATTATTCGAGTCGTTCGGATGGAAAAAATGATAAAAAAATTCATTTAACATTTTTGCCAAAATTTTATAGCTTAAATGGCTTAGTTAGGCTCTAAGCTATACGTCAGAGTTAAAAGAAATAATTTTAATCATATTTACATATTTTTAATTTTAGTTTGAAATCTGGTCATTTTATTCGAGTCGTTCGGATGGAAAAAAATTATAAAAAATTAATTTAACATTTTTGCCAAAATTGTATAGCTTAAATGGCTTAGTGAGGCTCTAAGCTACACGTCAAAGTTAAAAGAAATAATTTTAATCACAACTACATATTTTTAATTTTAGTTTGAAATCTGGTCATTTTATTCGAGTCGTTCAGATGGAAACAAATGATAAAAAAATTCATTTAACATTTTTGCCAAAATTTTATAGCTTAAATGGCTTAGTTAGGCTCTAAGCTATACGTCAGAGTTAAAAGAAATAATTTTAATCACATTTACATATTTTTAATTTTAGTTTGAAATCTGGTCATTTTATTCGAGTTGTTCGGATGGAAAAAAATTATAAAAAATTAATTTAACATTTTTGCCAAAATTGTATAGCTTAAATGCCTTAGTTAGGCTCTAAGCTACACGTCAAAGTTAAAAGAAATAATTTTAATCACAACTACATACTTTTAATTTAAGTTTGAAATCTGGTCATTTTATTCGAGTCGTTCGGATGGAAAAAATTTATAAAAAATTCATTTAACATTTTTGCCAAAATTTTATAGCCTAAATGGCTTAGTTAGGCTTTAGGCTACACGTCAGAGTTAAAAGAAATAATTTTAATCACAACTACATATTTTTAATTTAATTTTGAAATTTGATCAATTTATTGGAGTCGTTCGGATGGAAAAAATGTATAAAAAATGTATTTAACATTTTTGCCAAAATTTTATTACTTAAATGGCTTAGTTAGGCTTTAAGCTACACTTCAGAGTTAAAAGAAATAATTTTAATCACAACTACATACTTTTAATCTAAGTTTGAAATCTGGTCATTTTATTACATGCTTTTAGGAGGACTATTTATTTGTGTTTGATAAAGCCTATATACGAAAATAAATTTAAGTTTGGATGAGCTTTATTTTTAGGGCTGGAATTAGTTTAGTTTTCTTTGTTTCATTAATAATAAAAATTAAGAAAAACATTTATTTTAATTTACGATCGATGGTGGATGCGCCGGGCAAATTCGTGGCTGGAAAATCTATGGCTATCTTAACATCGGTGCAACACCCTCCTATATAAACTTACAGAACTAACTCCTATAGAAGACCGCTATCCATTCCTAATTGAAAAATGTTGCAAGTCGCGATCAAATTTCCAAATTCTGTCATTATTTTGTAAAGTTCGAAACTCAAATATCCAACCAAAATTCAAAAAACCTGTAGCAAATATTTTAATAATAATTAATAAGTAGACATAAAAATATGTATTGCAATAGTCAACATAGTTATATATATATATAATTTTCTTCAAATCTAATATAATTTTCGAATCCTATTTATCAACACACTAATCTATACAGAATTAAACACTTAATTATTATTTTACAAAATATTTCTTAAATCAAGAATCAATAAACTATATAAATATGGGTAGAAAGACCACTGGTCGTTAGCCTGTTGACAATTTAAATTTTATTACAATTATTGTTATACTGTTACTGTTTACTATATTCAATTAAAACATTAAAAGTGCGATTCTTTTCGCAATCTACAACAAGTTAGTCTTACAAAGACTATATCAAACACTCATTGGAGCAACTACTTCCCGGGCTAATACCCCGACGGACATTGAATTATACAACAAGTGTTTGCTGTTATATACAGTAACCTACTGCAAATGTAACAATTTGGGTCAAATTATTCAGGCCATCCATAGACGCGTTTCGAGATTTATCTGTCATCAGTATAGCTTTGCCATTCCCTCTAAACAATTTGACACCTTAGACTGGCGGTCACGTTACCGTTCAAACATAAGTATAAATGAAATTGCCAATTCTTGGTTGCAGAATACTTCAAACATTAAAAGTGCGATTCTTTTCGCAATCTACAACAAGTTAGTCTTACAAAGACTATATATATTACAAAGACTATATAACTTGTTGTAGATTGCGAAAAGAATCGCACTTTTAATGTTTGAAGTATTCTGCAACCAAGAATTGGCAATTTCATTTATACTTATGTTTGAACGGTAACGTGACCGCCAGTCTAAGGTGTCAAATTGTTTAGAGGGAATGGCAAAGCTATACTGATGACAGATAAATCTCGAAACGCGTCTATAGATGGCCTGAATAATTTGACCCAAATTGTTACATTTGCAGTAGGTTACTGTATGTAACAGCAAACACTTGTTGTATAATTCAATGTCCGTCGGGGTATTAGCCCGGGAAGTAGTTGTTTCAATGAGTGTTTGATATAGTCTTTGTAAGACTAACTTGTTGTAGATTGCGAAAAGAATCGCACTTTTAATGTTTGAAGTATTCTGCAACCAAGAATTGGCAATTTCATTTATACCTATATTCAATTGCCAATAAATATATTATTGTTGTTGTTGTCTTGTAGAAATTATTTTTTTTTTAATTTACGCGAGGATTTACCTAACTTTAAATAAAACATTGACACTTGCTTCACACATTATTTTTATTAAACATTACCTAATTTAATCCCAATTTTATTTGCTTAATGAAATGAGATTGTACGGGGGCATTCTTAAATCGATGAATATTTCGTCGAAATGAAATAAAACACTTGGAAATCTAACACATGCTGGTGGCAGGTAGTGTGCGCAGTGGGCCCGCTAGCCAACCAGACATGGGCCCCAAGGTCCAAAGGGCCATCAACATGCTCAGAATTCAGCACCTGGAGCGACTCTACGGAGACAGGGCACGTCCCAGGTGAGATTATTCAATACAACAACCCCTTTTACACAAACAAAAACATACCATATACACATCAAAGTTACTCCTCTAGACAAACAATCTTACGAATTTACTCGTAATTTTGTATGTCATATTTAATGTTTCGCAAACTAAAAGCGAAAGTAAATTTTTTTCGAATTTAATATAGCTTTGAATTAGAAATATACAGTGGGATTGTTTAAATTATGATTTTGAGTAGGCGGCATTTTTTTTGTTGCCCAGACTGCTAATTGAATGGTGGAATACATTTGAGGTTATGGTATGTGTCAACAGTCAGTAGTGCCAATCTAATTTGAAATTCAAAGCCTACTCCAATCACGTTTTAAACGATCGTACGGCATTTTAAGTAAGGTTAAATTATTATAATAGAATTATTATTATTCTTTTGTTGGTAAATACTTGATGTATTAATATAAATGGCTCCTCTTATATTAATACATCAAGAATTTACCAACAAAAGAATAAAAGGCTCCTCTTATATTAATTCATCAAGAATTTACCAACAAAAGAATAAGAGGCTCCTCTTATATTAATTCATCAAGAATTTACCAACAAAAGAATAAAAGGCTCCTCTTATATTAATCCATCAAGAATTTACCAACAAAATAATGAGAGGCTCCTCTTATATTAATACATCAAGAATTTACCAACAAAACAATAATTCTTTTATAATGATCTAATCTTAATTAAAGTACCGTGCGATCGTTTAAAACGTGATTTAGAGTAGTCTTTAAATTTTAAATTAGATTGGCACTACTGACTATTAACACATACCATAACCATCTTATAATTTTTATATTTTCATTTTCTTAATATAGCAAAATAAAGAACTACGAAAAGTTGATTGACTAGGAATTTAATTGTCTGCAGTTTCAAATTAAATGTCGTTCAAGTTTTAAATTTCCACCGAGATTCTTATCCGCGACGATTTATTCTCTGCAATTTAATTATTTTTAGATTAATCGTAAACTCGTTTTGTTTGGATCTAGTGTTAACATTTCAAGGAAAGGTCTGTGCGATTTTGTGAATGTGATCGATTAAAAAGGAAATACTAAATATATATTTTTCTGTTTTCTCCAACAAAATATAAATGCGAATTTATCGACTTTCTCCAATAATTTTATCCCACTGAAATTTTTTCAAATTTTCAACAAGACAACTGTTAATTCGAATTTTCCTGATGGAAAACGTGATTGATTTTTCTACATTTTTTTGCTTATTTGTGTTCAATTTGTATATTCTTCTCTTGATTTTTTACAACTTGTTTGCGCCCGAAAAAGCACGTATACCATTGTCCGAAAAAGTCTAGGATTTCAAAAGAGCGAGCCGAGAACGTGCTCGATTGGGGGCAATAGGCGCTAAGCCGCGAAGCGACGGTCGAGTCATAAAACTCTCTTCCCGGAACCCAAACCACCCTCAAAATTCCTGAATTTTTCCCTTTCTTAATGTGCTATCCTTATCTGTCCCTTTGCGAATGTTATCCCTTTCTTTGTTGTGTAAAATCCCTCTCCAGCGCCTATTGACCAATCACAGCTCCCTTTTGGAAATCCTACGACTTCGATTTAATTTTAAACCAAGTGCTTTTTTTAACTCTCAAACTACGAACATCGTGCTTTTTCGGGCGTCCCGTGTCATTATTTTACGTGTATTTTTCATTATTAATTTTTGTGTTTATCATTTTTCGTTTGTTATTTATTTATTTATTTATTTATTTATTTATTTATTTATTTATTTATTTATTTATACGGAAGTCCATTTAATATACAGTCTTAAGTTAAAATATATATTATATTATATATTATATATTATATTTTTGTTACTGTTATATTTTCTGTTGCAAGTTATTAAATAAATAGAGTCTTTAATCAACTTGTTTAAGTAATTTAGAAAACAAATCGCGAACCCGCGTAATTACATTATTACAGAAAGTCGATAAATTCGCTTTTTTATTTTGTAAATATTCTGAAAATAATTCAATTTTACTTTATGTTACTCTGTAGCAAAGCTGGGCAGGATTCGAATCATTCAGGATTCGAATCCTTTTAGAGGATTCAAAAGAGGCATTCGAATACTTTAGTTCAACTGGATTCGGATATTATGTACTTATTTCTACTGTTTACCAGTTTTACTAGTTTTTATTACATGTAAATTTTCCATAAATATTTCAAACTCAAAACTTCGCACATAATATATTTTAAAAAAACGTAACTTTAACCCTAAATTCAAAATTTTCACGAATGTAATAAAAGTCGTAAATTAAACTTATTAGAAGAATTAGAAATTAATAAATATAACAAAAAAGGTATTCTATTAAATGACCAAATAGAAGTAAACAATTCACCCTTAATCAATATTTAGTCGCTCAAAATTGTTTGTATTAGTTTCAGCCTAATTACCTTATTACCCACTCCTATTAACTTAATTGCATTAGTATATAAGCTTTTAGCTTTAAATCATTATTTCATCTGCCTGATGAAGCCACTGTGTGGTGGAACATGTTGCAGTGTTCAACAATAAAAGTGAAACCTTCCCAACGGTGTTGTTTTATTTCAAATACATAATATATTTTTGTTGTAACGTAAATGCCGGTGAATTAACACTTTTATTTTATTTAGAACGATTAGGATTTAGGTCAGTAAATAATAAGATGTTTCTCGATTTAGGTTTAACTCAATACTGTTTTTATTTTAATAATGGACGATGGATGGACACACCAATACAAAAAATAAAAAGAACATGCGCACATCGCTCAATAGCAGATTTGCCAACTTATTAATATTAAAATCAATTATCATATCTCATCAATTTTATAATTATTAAATGTAAGTTTTCGTTTGCATTGACCGTTGCAAATGTCCTAAAACAATATGTGCACAATATGCTAGTTCGTAGTTCGTATGTAGACGGAAACCGTATCGGAGTTTGTAGGAAATTACTAATTAAAAGCAATCACAAACGGCAATTAAGAGACGGGATCGCGTCCAACTGATTAAGCTCGGTTTGCCCTTTGAAACGTTCCACCTCTGGAAACGTGCACTTCGTGACTATTTTAACCTGGGGTTAACCATCCTACCGTTTAGAAAGTGCAAACCGTCTGTAACGAGACACTTTTTTTCCTCTTTTAAAAGATACTAATGAAAGTAAAGAGATTTATCACATGAATAAAATTCTCAACCTTAGAATAATATTACGGTACGAGTTACGTGAAGATGATATTAAATTAAATAAAACTAGTAATCCTTTTTCTTCACTGGTTTATTTGTAACACTAAATGTACATTTCGTTCACCAAGCGAACATTTTTAATAGCTGTACTAAACTTTAACCCTAAGAATTAAATTAGTAGTGAATTGTATAAATCATTACATAAAAAGTGCGATTCTTTACGCAAATTGTATAAAAAAATATGCAAACATTGATTTAGAGTAATTACAAAAATGGGTGTTCATTACTAGTAATATTTCTTGAATAATTTCCTCACTTATCACTTGGTGAAACATTTTTAAATATTGATGAAGGTCTGAATTAAATTACACTTGATTTGTTTCACAATTTTCTCTTTACTATTTACTCGACTAGTTTCGCGTCTTACAGCATTATCAGGAGTGAATTACAACTAGTATTATGCTTTAGATTTAATATAGAAGAATAATTCTGTATGTGGGAGGTAAACTATTATTAAATTATAAATTATAAAAACGAATTAAAATAATATCGACTTTCTGCAAAACTTTTGTTGCATTTTCTCTATGTTCAATTTTCTTTATATTATTAAATTATTTTTAATTAGTATATTTTAATTCTTTTAACATAATGACAATTGTAATACATGTGTAAATTATGTCCTGCTACAAATAAAGCAAAAAAAAAGTAGAAAAAAAAACCAAGTCAAAGTTTTTTCAAAATACATTTTTTTATACTGTTGTGTGTGTCCAAAAATGTAAATACATGCATTTTGATTATTACTCATATATAAGTATATTTCAGTATATTTATAATTTCACAATATTTTAGAGTTTTGTACGCGTGGCGCATGAAGTAAAATTTCGAGTTTAGAAAAGCCCAGAAAATTTGTCTCGGGTCGCTGCGCGACCCTCGACAAATTTTCACGGGGCTTTTCTAAACTCGAAATTTTACTTCATGCTTAGTCTGGGAGTGGAAAACACTCGTTGAAGCTTCAAATTGGACGCTTTTTATAAAAAACAACGAATGTCTGGTAATCGAGAATTGAATACCTATTTTTAAATAAAATTTACTATACATGGAATATTTATTTATACTTCTTTATACATATGCATACACTGTAAATATTTTGACATTCCTTGATTTTTAAACGAGTTTATTTTGAAGCTTTAAATGAGTGTTTTCCACTCCCAGACTAAGCATGAAGTAAAATTTCGAGTTTAGAAAAGCCCCGTGAAAATTTGTCGAGGGTCGCGCAGCGACCCAAGACAAATTTTCTGGGCTTTTCTAAACTCGAAATTTTACTTCATGCGCCACGCGTATAAAACACTGGTTTCAAGTGATGTTATATTATACATACATTTTACAATATTTGTGTTTTTACGCGTGGCGCATGAAGTAAAATTTCGAGTTTAGAAAAGCCCAGAAAATTTGTCTCGGGTCGCTGCGCGACCCTCGACAAATTTTCACGGGGCTTTTCTAAACTCGAAATTTTACTTCATGCTTAGTCTGGGAGTGGACAACCCTCTTTCGAAACTTTAAATAGACCGCTTTTATAAAATCGACGAATGCTTGTAAATTCACAGCGTATACATTATGTACCGGGTGTTTGATTAAGCGTGGCATGTTGCAGTAAACAATTTCATTGTAAAAATAGCAAAGAGGAATCGCTGGAAATTATTTTTAAGTTCATAACTTCGCCGCAAGAGGGCGCTATCTCTATACTAAAAAATTAAAACAATGTTTATAAAATAAATTCTAATATAATAATTTCTTCATATTTCTTTTCTATTTTTTCTCTTCTTGGATTTTTATATGTTATCTAATTTACTAGTTAATAAGAAAAATAATAATGAAGTCTCCTCCGTCTCTACAAGCTATTAGCTTCGAGACAAGGAAACTACTAAATTACAATACTTTGGAATAAGCGTTTATTTTATTTTAATTACCATACTCTGTTATATAATTGTATAAGTTATTATATTAACCTCTTTGACCCTCAATGGGTGTCGAGGTATAATAACTCGTACTCTTTTCTTCATTCATGGCTCTTCCTGGTTGTTCCTTGTAACTGCTCTCCACAATTCCCTATTTTGAGCTGTTTTCTGTGCCTCTTCCCATTTTAACTTTCTTGACCTTAAAATCTCCACCAATCCTTCGTTCCATCCCTTCCTAGGTCTTCCTCTTCTATTTCTCCCAGTAGCTCTTGTTTTCCAAACTGTCTTTGTTGGTCTTGCATCGCTCATTCTCACTAGGTGTCCGAACCATCCCAGTTTTCGTTTTGCGATTTCCTCTAATACGTGGTTGGTATTCAAATCCCCTCTGATTTTTGTGTTGCGGACTTTGTCAGTTCTCTTCGTGTTTGTGATTAGCCTTAGGTATTTCATCTGTGTCGCTTCTAGTCTTTTTTGTTGTCTTTCTGTTAATATCCAGTTTTCGCATCCGTACAATAACGTTGGCAGGTAGATTGTTTGATACACCTTAATTTTTGTATCCCGTTTTATGTTTTTATTCAGCAGAAACCTTCTATTACATAGCGCGTAAAAAAGTCTATTGCAAGCTTCAATCCTGTTATTGATGTCATCTTCTTGTGTACCCTTTCTATTTATTGTTGTTCCCAGGTATTTGTATATTTCTGCTTCCTCTATCCTCTGACCTTCCACAGCTATATTTACTGGTTTATTTCTTTCTCCCTCATCTACTGTTATCTTTAATACTTGTGTTTTTGTTTTGTTTAATTTTAGTCCATACTTTTTTGCTGTTTTATTGTATATCAATAGATTGTGCTCCAGCTTTTCCTCCGTGTTTGCCAGCAGTACAATATCATCCGCAAACATACAGCATTCTATATTTATCGGTTTTAAATTATGATAGCCTATATAGTATTTCTTGATTTCCTTCTTGCATTCCTTGATTATTTCGTCCATCGTTGATATAAAGAGTAGAGGGCTCAGAGCACTTCCCTGTCTCACCCCTTCGGTAGTTAGAAATTCCTTTGACATTACGTTGTTCACTCTAATTTTATTAATTGTCTTCTGATACAAACTTTTAATTGCATCGATAAGTTCAGAATTTACTTCTTTCTTTTCTAACGTTTCCCATATTGTGTCCCGTTTGATGGTATCGAATGCCTTTTCAGTGTCAATAAAGCACATAAATATAGTTTTGTTCTTACTTAGGGCCTTCTCTATAATCTGCTGCATAATGAACAAGTGGTCTTGTGTGCTATGGTTCTCTCTAAATCCACTTTGCTCTTGTTGTAGTTTATCTTCGACCTCTGCTCTTAACCTCCTCTCCAGAATCCTCTCGAATACTTTTGTCACTACGCACAATAGAGATATGCCCCTATAATTGTCGCACTTTGATGGACTTCCTTTCTTGTGTACAGGCACAATGATGGCGGTAGCCCATTCTTCAGGAATTTCCTTTAACTGCCACACTTTATTATATATGTGACGTAGCCACTCGATCCCATTTTCTCCTAAATATTTGATCATCTCTGGAGCTATTCCATCACACCCGGCTGATTTTCCTATCTTTATCTTATTCAACGCGTTTTTTACCTCATTTACAGTGATAGGTATTTTTGTTATTGTTCGGTCCTCTATTCTGGCCACTGCTTCTTTATCTCTTTCCCCTTCATTAGCCGTGTCACTCATCAGTAACTCTATGAAATATTCTGTCCACCGCTCCACTATTTGGTTATTTTCGGTTAATAATTTCCCATTTTTGCATTTTATGTACCTGGATGCTTCCCGTTTCTTGACTTTTATCCCATTTAGTGTTTTGTAGAAAAGTTTTATGTTGTCTCTTTTATTTTGCTCTAGTGCTTCCCCCACTTTATCCATGTCTTCTGTTTTTACTTTCTTAACCCAGCGCTTTACAATTGTTCTTTGTTCCTTATATTTAGTATACGTTTCCTCTGTTCTCTTTGCAAGATGGTTTCTCCAAAGTTTCTTTTTCTTTCTAATTTCTTCTTTTAATTCGTTGCTCCACCAGTGGGTTAGCTTCCGTTTTCCATCCACTCTAACTTTTCCACAACATTCTTCCGCTGCTTTGATTATCGTATTTCTAAATTATTTCCATTCTTCTTCTAAGTTCTCATTGCTTTTACTTGGGTTTGATAGCTTTCTTTCTACGAGTGTTATATATTCTTTGAGTATTGTTTCATTTCTTAACTTATATGTTTTAATTTTATGCTCACATACTTTACCCTTCCATTTGTCCTTCTCATCATATGTGTTTTCCATTCTTAATGCAGCTTCAAGTAGGTAATGATCACTACCGATTTCATACCCCCTCTTTACACGTGTATTCAATATTCTGTTCCTATATGCATTATTTACTATTACATAATCTATAATTGATTGCTCGTTTCTAGCTATACATTCTCTGGTTATTTTGTGTATTCTTTTATGCTGATATTGTGTGTTTGTTATGACCAAATGGTTATCAACGCAGAATTCTAGCAGTAGTTTCTCGTTTCTGTTCAGTTTATCCTCTCCATATCTTCCAATTACACTACCCCATTCCTCGATGTTATTTCTAACTCTAGCATTCAAGTCCCCCATGATAATAACCATACCCAAGCATTCTTCAACCACTTCTTGTAATTTTTCCCAGAACTCTCTCTTCACTGCAATCTTTGCATCCTCATCCGGTCCAAATCCGGGAAAATAAATGTTTATGAATACGAAAAAAAAAAAAAATGCCAAATTAAGCGATGTAAAAAATATAAATATCCCAATCTACGGTCAAATATACCTAATTTTAACTATCTTCTCGTTTTTTATGTCTCACATAAGATGCAAGGGAAAACGAAAATGTCTAATTATTTAAATGCCTGTAACTTTTGTCAGGTTTTACTGAATTTAATAAACTTCGGCTTATTTGATAGATAATTGAACGCACTTAAAAACATAATTCACTCTGATTTATTTTAGTTTCCATATTAAGCGCCAGTTATAATTTGCAATTTTTGAGAAAATCTAGAAAAAATGTCGGTTGTTCAAAAAAGGCCCTATGGCGCTTTCTATAAGAACTAAGGTAAACAGTGATTTAAAGTGTTTTCAATTACCTATCAAATGAGACTAACTTGATTAATTTCAGTTAATCCTAACAAAAGTTAGACGCAATTTAATGATCACACTTTCCCGCTCTGCCTTGCTTCATATGTGCGAGATAAAGAAACAAGTGAGTAGTTAAAATTGAGTTAAATTCAGCGTAGTTTATGATTTGTATATTTTTATGCAAGCTTAATTTAGCAGTTTTTTAATAAAAATCTGTTTTGGAATCAGGATCAGGATTTTGTACTGTAAAGTTTAGAGAATGTGACCCTGGTGTAGTTTACCTCCTACATAAATAATTTTTCATAAAAATTATTACTTTCATTACCTTCATATTATTAAAATAATCTCGAAATCAGGTTATTACAATTATTTCTCTGTAATTTATTATGCGATAAATCCATAACATTATAGATAATTCACATATTTAAAATTCCTAACACTTTTTTTCTCTAAGAGAAATCCATTCATTTCCATTCATTAGTGCGAATTTTCATTTGCTACTCATAATAATAAACACTCCATTTCCCATAAAATCCACAATAGGTATTAAGACTAAAGGCATAGAATACAGAATATGGAATTCCTCATGCAACACTAAAGGTCACATATTGTCTGTAAATATATACTTTCAGATTATTCATCTGATTTGACATGTGTTGCTAAATATCGTATGTTCAATTAAAAAAATCTCTAGAGTGCCATGTAAAATATTCTAGGTTGGCAACTTTGAAAATATACATTATAATTATTGTGTCTGTTTTATATGTCAATTTCTGAAGTGTGTAGCCAACTTAAATTTGCAAAGCGATTAAATCATGGTGCTCTAGAGGTTTTTTACTTTCCCCCGTATGTAATACAAAGGGAAAGTATTGTTTTCGTGAAAATTTTCGAATCAAAAATTTTAGCGGAAATATCCGTTTTGAGGTCCCCTGAGTCGAATTAGACCATTTTTGAAAAATGTCTGTCTGTCTGTCTGTCTGTCTGTCTGTCTGTCTGTCTGTCTGTCTGTCTGTCTGTCTGTGTGTCTGTGTACGCTGTACCGCAAAAACTGCTTAAGATATCGAAATGAAACTTGAAACTTAAGCTTTTTGTTACAATCGGAAGAACTGAAAAGCTTTTGGTGAAAATCGGAAAACCGGAAGTGGTACTTTACTCTTAGCGTTTTTCAGTTTTTTCAGATTTTTTCAATAAATGTTCATCAAACAAAAAATTCTTTCAAATAAAAGTTGTAGATAATAACAAAATGAAGATGTATTGTTCACTTACTTTTTGTCATAGCACTCTTAGTTTTTGAGATATTTAATAAATAGTGTTTTTTATCTAGTCATTGATTTGTGTCAGTGTGTGTGTTGATACAATTGGAAAATGTTTCAAATAAAAGTTGTAGGTAATAATATATTAAAGATTTTTTGTATCTTTACTTTTTGTCATAGCACTCTTAGTTTTTGAGATATTCAATAAATAGTGTTTTTTATCTAGTCATTGGTTTGTGTCAGTATGTGTTGATCCAATTGAAAAATGTTTCAAATAAAAGTTGTAGTTATCAAAAAGTTGAAGACATTTTGAAAATAATAATGCTACAAATATTTTAAAAGTGATTTAATTCGCAATTTACGGGGAAAGTACTATGATGGACATGGACATCACCATTTTTTTAATTGAACATATGATACAATATTCCCTGTCTTAAAAGATTAAACTAAGTGTTAATTCTATAGTATGTTCAATAAAATAAAACCTCTAGAGTGCCATGGAATATATTAAAGGTTGGCAACTCTGAAATTATACATTATAATTATTATGTCTGACGTTTTATATCACAATTCCTAAAGCGTGTAGCCAACTTACATTTTAAAAAAGATTAAATCATGGCAGGTTTTCTTTTTAATTGAACATACGATATATTTTGTTAGTAATAATAATTAACCCATTAACGACCGAGCAGTGCTAGAGTTAATTGTAAAAGTTGAATTTAAGTCCAATTCTGCACTTTTTTTATGATTTCTATGAATGACTTATTGTAACTGGCTTGTGGGGCGTTCCTGGATCTCTCTAGGGCGTTTGACACAATAGATTATTCTGTACTACTTCGGAAATTAGATCATTATGGCATTCGTGGAACTACACATAAGTGGCTAGAATCATATCTACGGGACAGAAAACAAATAGTAAAAATTAAAAGCATACCACAAGAAGTTAAGTCAAACATTCTAGAGACAAATATGGGAATAGGCAGTACCCTTGGCCCGTTATTATTCATAATTTATATGAATGATATAAATACCATTGTTGAGGGCAGTCAAATAGTTAGTTACGCTGACGACACTAATGTTTTGCTAGTAGCTGCTACATTTCCGGAGATAACTCACATGGGAAGTGCTGTTATTCAAAACATGGGGGGTTGGTTCAGTAAAAATGGTCTCATATTAAATCAAGATAAAACCAAATTTATGTTTTTCAAAACAAGTAATAATGTCTCAACTTCACCAAACATCATATTAAATAATATTAGCAATCCATTTAGCACCTCCATAAAATTTCTAGGAATTACATTAGACGAAACGTTGAGTTATAAACAACACATAAGTAATGTATGCAGTAAATTGAATAAAGCTTGCTATGGGCTCAGAATTTTATCAAAAAAGACCAACCTATCGATAACTAAAACATTTTATTATGCCTACTTCTATTCGAATCTAAAATATGGCATCTTATTTTGGGGTAGTAGTATATTATTTAAATCAATATTCATTATTCAAAAGAGAGCCTTACGAACAATATACAAACTCAAATATGACGGCAGTTGTAGAGGAATTTTTTAAAATGAAAATATTCTTACTTGTTATGCTATATATATAGGTATATATCAGCGTATAAAGTTCTTATGGAAGAATAGAATACTCTTGTAAATAAAACACTTTTTACTTTGTTTAACCACTGGATCTTACATTTAATTGTGTGACTAGTTTCGACTATCTAGTAGTCATTCTCAAACTAAAGTAAATACAAATTACACGTTAAAAACTATTTATACGGCTTCGAAGAGAGGGGTGTACATTAGGTCAACCTGGTCATTAAGAAGGGAAATTCCGGGATTAATTCGGGCCTTGTGTATTTCTAGTGCTTCCAGTAAATCCATTTTACGACCTTTTTCGGCAAAATGGATTACTGAAAGTACATCCTCGCCAAAAGTGTGATTCTCTTCTAAAATATGGTTAGCATAGGGAGAACTATTATGTTTTAATCTAAAGGCTCGCTCGTGTTCTTTCAACCTTATTTCGATTCTACGACCAGATTGTCCAATGTACACACCTTTACAATTTTCGCAGTTCAATTTATAAATGCCTGATCTAACTAGGGGATTAAGTTTTGTTTTTGGGTTGAAAATTATATTATTAAGTTTATGGGGCGTTTTTAATATTACATTAATGTTACATTTTTTAAGGATGTTTTTAATTTTACAACTTATTGTACCATAGTAGCTGATTATTTTAAAATGTTAATTATCTATTGACCTAATTCTAGGGTAGAAGAATTTCTGCACATAATAGTTCTACCTATGCTAACCATCTTTTAGAAGAGAATCACACTTTTGGCAAGGATGTGCTTTCAGTAATCCATTTTGCCGAAAAAGGTCGTAAAATGGATTTACTGGAAGCACTAGAAATACACAAGGCCCGAATTAATCCCGGAATTTCCCTTCTTAATGACCAGGTTGACCTAATGTACACCCCTCTCTTCGAAGCCGTATAAATAGTTTTTAACGTGTAATTTGTATTTACTTTAGCTTGAGAATGACTACTAGATAGTCGAAACTAGTCACACAATTAAATGTAAGATCCAGTGGTTAAACAAAGTAAAAAGTGTTTTATTTACAAGTGTATTTAAGATGTACCACAAAGTGAACGCCTACAACACCAAACAACGAATAGAATACTATTTGTACATAATATAATACGAGACATGGCATCGAGTACAGTCTTCCAAAACATAAGCTTAATTTTTTTCAAAAAGGGACGCAATATTCTTGTTTGAAGCTATTTAACAATCTACCTATACATATAAAAACCGCACAATCATATGCAGAAATGAAAAAGTTGACGTTAATATACTTCATAGAGTTAGAGCCGTATAACATGGATCAATTCCTCAATAAATAACAGAATTAATTTTTTTTGTCATAGAATATATATTCTTTTGTTGTTATGTTGACTTGTTTTCATGTGTTCCGATGTACAAGTATTGTTACAATGTATTAATTTGAACCCAATGAAAATAAATGTATTATTATTATTATTATTATCATTATAACATACTGTGAATTTTTCTTTTAAATATACATAATGTATACGCTGTAAACTTTCAGGCATCCGTCAATTTTATATAAAAACGTGCAATATGAAGTTTAGAACGAGTGTTTCCACTCCCAGACTAAGCATGAAGTAAAATTTCGAGTTTAGAAAAGCCCCGCGTAGAAAATTTGTCGAGGGTCGCGCAGCGACCCGAGACAAATTTTCACGGGGCTTTTCTAAACTCCAAATTTTACTTCATGCGCCACGCGTATAAAACACTAGAATATTGTGAAGTTAGAAATACAATAACATTTTTTTTTTAATGAGTAATGATCAAACTATTTAAATAACGAAATATTTACATTTTTCTTCATACATTTTCAAGATAGGTGAAATAATATAATATATCAAAGTAACTTATTTTGTAATTAAATTTAAAAAAAATTTAATGTTGCATGTATGCATAAATCAATAACATCTTGGCAGCAGTCAATCATTGTTAGCACTCAAAATTAATTAATAACTGTCAATCTTTTGTACTAATAATAATAAGTATCGATTATCACCAATAAATCCCTTAAATCTGGCACTTTTCCTGACAGATGGAAGCATTCACTAATAACACCTATCTTCAAGAAGGGCAAGAGAAACCTCGTTGAGAATTACAGACCAATATCATTGCTATCACACACTCCCAAGATATTTGAAAAGCTAGTTACTGCTTGCGTTAGTAGGGACTTGAACTCTATTTTAACCGATAAACAACATGGGTTTCGGCCAGGACATTCTACAGTATCTAATTTACTAATCTTTGGGGCAACAATTACTACATCGCTGGAAGAGGGGTACGAGGTTGATACCGTGTACACCGACTTTTCTAAAGCGTTCGACAGTGTTGTCCATCAAATCTTGGTCGAAAAACTTTTGGAGGCTGGTGTGCATGGGTCTTTGCTCGATTGGATTAAATCATACCTCAGCAACAGAACTCAAACAGTCCGCATCAGTAACTTCACTTCTCGTCCCATACCTGTAACTTTGGGGGTACCGCAGGGATCACATATTGGTCCATTACTATTTAATGTTTTTATCAAGGATATTGTAAAGTGTTTCAAATATTCCAATTGCCTTCTTTTTGCGGACGACTTAAAGCCGTACATGCCTATTAAGGACAATTATTCTAGCCATAAGCTACAACTCGACCTGGAAGCGTTAAGTCATTGGTGTATTATAAACAAATTGAAGCTGAATGTTTCCAAATGTTTTGTTGTGTCTTATTCTAAAAAGAGATTTAAGGGACTCAGAAATTACTCTCTTAATAACACACCATTAGCACACACTAATGTTGTAAGAGATCTTGGTGTTACTTTTACGAACACTTGGAGCTTCACTAATCATATAGATACTGTAACCTCGAAAGCCTTGCAAATGTTAGGCTTTATTAAAAGACAGTGTACAGATTTTTCTAATATAAGAACTCTCGTAAATCTGTATGTGTCTCTCGTTCGGCCGCATATCGAATATTGCTCCCTGGTATGGTGCCCAAATACATCCCAAAACATCAACCAAGTAGAAAGGGTTCAACATAGGTTCCTTACATACATAACCTTCAAATTCAAGCTTGATAGCACTTATCCAAATATATTGTCGTTTATTAATTTGCAATCGCTCGAGCGACGACGCTTAAATGCAGATGTTATTTTTCTTCAAAAATTAATATCAGGTGTGATAATCTGTCCAGAACTGTTAAGTTTAGTAAACTTCCATGCTCCAAGTCGCCTATTACGGAGCAGTAAGTCATTTTATGAACAAATGTACAGAACTAACTACTGCAATAATTTTGGTATTAATAGGATTTGTGCTAATTGCAATAATATCAATTTTGACATTTTTAATGGGACATTGAAACAGCTACGCGCATTCCTAATAAAGGAATAGGTTATTGTGTAAATGGCTAGTTTACCAATTATACAGGGTGTCCGTATTTCGAGGAAATGCATGGGGATCTCGGTTATTTGAAGAGTTAGAGAGTTGGTTAAATTAGGGCAATTACGTGAAATTCGGAGCCCAACAATAATCCGAAAACAGATTTGAAATATCTTTTTTTGTTTTCGAGATATTACCAAAAAACATTTTTTTTCAAATTTCGTTTTTATTTTTTTATTCAAAAACTATTGGATCTAGGAATTTGCAACTTTTACATTATACAGGCACTTTTTAATCAGGAATTTAGTAGTGTACTTACATTTAAAATAACTTTAATATCTTCTCCAGAACCATAGCCAACTTTTGTTTTTCTTACGGGCGCCATATTGGATATTCATATTTTTGGAAAGAACTTTTTTTTCTGAATTCAACGGTATATCACACTTATAATATATTTTGCGTTTCATTTGAAACAAAGCAACCTTTTGTTTTTTTTAAGAGTGCCTTGAAAACAGTTGCACATTTTAAAATTCCTGAGGCCTACAACTATATTTTTTTAGGGAAGGAACCAGAATAATCACTCTGCTGCTTGATGAAGTTTTTCATAATATTAAATAATAATAAACAAATTAATTAAACATCTTTTAAACTAAAATTATCACAAACTTAGAGTAAGTGTTCGAATATATCACCATTGACCTCCAAACATAATTCTAGTCGTTTCCTTAAATTTTGGACTGCCCGAAAAATGTCTCTTCTTCTTAATTGCTGAATGGTAACTATTATAATTCTTCTTAAATCGTCTTTGTCCTCTGGAATAATTTTATTAACTTTTTCTTTTATAGCTCCCCAAAGAAAATAATCTAGAGGTGACAAATCAGGTGAGCGAGCTGGCCAACGTATATCACCATTATTGGAAACATTTCGGACAGACAATTAGCGACAATTTGGCTGTTGTGAGGTGGTGCACCATCTTGTTAAAACCATACATTTCTTAACATATTTAAGGGGATGTTATTGTCTACGTAATCACTTAAAAATGTTCTTAAAAAATCGTGATATCTCTGTGAATTTAATGTATCTTCGTAAATGTATGGACCTACAATATTGTCTCCCAAAATACCGACCCATACATTTAGTCCGAATCGCACTTGTCGTCGTCTTTCTTCATGTTGTCTAGGATTATTTATACTCCACACATGTTCATTATGCCTATTGAATATCCCTGTGTTGGTAAAACGGCATTCGTCAGACCATATCACATTTGACAAGAAATTCGGATTTTCGTTTAATTTTCCCAATAAAATACGACAAAAGTCCATCCTGTCTAGCATCTCAAGGATGGAGAGCTTGAGTAACTTTAATTTTGAATGGGCGATATTTATTTTTTTTCAAAATTCTCCATACGTATTGAAACGTCACGTGTCATACCAAACTGGTTCGCAAGTTCTCTCGTTGAGGAAGAAGGGTTATCTTGAATCTAGGGGAATAAATATTATCTTATTGTAATTAAAATGAAATCATTTTACCGCTTGCAAAATTTGGTTTTCATTTTCATGGGGTTGGTGATATCCATATCTTTGTCGTGGCTTTACGAAGGAACCATATTCCAATAAATTTGTATGTAGTTTTATGAAATGACTTTCACTTGGCTGTTGCCTTTCTGGATAGCGCTGTAGATGGACTTCGGATGAAATACGTACATTTTTGTTTCAAGTATAATAAACTTCGATCATATCTCGTTTTTCTTGGTTCGAAAACACCATTTTTAACTTTATTTTATGTATTATGTATAATGATCGTATCTTATTGACACATCAATAACTGAATAACGTATCAATATTATTGTTTCCAAGGCACTCTTTACAAAAAACAAAAGGTTGCTATGTTTCAAATGAAACACAGAATAAATTATAAGTGTGATATACCGTTTAATTCAGAAAAAAAAGTTCTTTCTAAAAATATCAAAATCCAATATGGCGCCCATAAGAAAAACAAAAGTTGGCTATGGTTCCGGGGAAGATATTAAAGTTATTTTAAATGTAAGTACACTACTAAATTCCTGATTAAAAAGTGCCTGTATAATGTAAAAGTTGCAAATTCCTAGATCCAATAGTTTTTGAATAAAAAATAAAAACGAAATTTGAAAAAAAAAATTTTTTTTTGGCAATATCTCGAAAACAAAAAAAGATATTTTAAATCTGTTTTCGGATTATTGTTGGGCTACAAATTTCACATATTTGCCCTAATTTAACCAACTCTCTAACTCTTCAAATAACCGAGATCCCCATGCATTTCCTCGAAATACGGACACCCTGTATATTATATTATCATTGTATTTGTATATTTATTATTATTTTTTTTCTGTCTTGTACTTTAGTCTTATATGTACTTTTGTTAGTTTTAGAATCTCGAACTGTAGACTCGTTTTGTAAATGGATCCCGTTGAATAAATAAATAAAAAGTTGAATAAACTAAAATTATTCTACTTTTATTACTATTATTATTATTCCAAAACTATTCACAAAAAAGTGTTGATAAATACAATATTCCCTGTCTTGAAAGATTAAACCAAGTGTCAATTCTATATTTTGTTAGTAACAATAATTAATGTGAATCGGAGTGTAATAATTATGTAAACAAAATTTAAAGGATAAATTAAATTCAATACATGTTTTTTTTCTTTAAAAATTGTTGTAACTAACTTCAAAGTTTATAAATGTAAATAATTAAAAAAATAATAATTATACTTACTTGATTATATCTGAGAGAACATTGGTATGCTTCTGAACGATGTATATGGCTTATATTAAATTTGTTTTTCATTTAAGTATGTTATGAGGCAGTCACACGAGCTTTAGACTTTAAATCGCCAACTAAGGTAGGTTTACAGCAAACTTACTTTTGATCTTCCGCTCAGGCTCGAGTTCATTGTTAAGATTTGTACGGGCTTTGATAAATCCGACACGATCCACGGATTAAACTTTTAAACCCAAACTATGTACTACGTACGTACAAATAAATTGTTCCTTCAATTTCAAACCTTTAATATTAAGATAAATAAAAGAAAAAAAAACATCTTATAAATTGTTCCTTCAATTTCAAGCCTCTAGCATTAGGATATTTAAAAGAAAAATGTAAAAATTATATTAATTATATAATAAGTGAAACAAACCAAATGTTTTAATTTAAATTTAATTTAAATCATCCAGTATTATATTAATGGTTTCTTCAATTTTAAGCCCTAAACATTAAAACATTTAAAATATTTAAAACATGGTATAAATTGTTTCTTTGATTTCAAACCCTTAACATTGGGATATTTAAAAGAAAATATTTAATTGATGAGGCGGATACATGATGAAACTCCATAATACTATTTGAAATAAAACAACACAGTTGGGAGGGTTTCACTTTAATTGTTGAACACTGCAACATGTTTCACCACACAGTGGCTTCATCAGGCAGATGAAATAAATAATAAATAAATAATTATTTCATCTGCCTGATGAAGCCACTGTGTGGTGAAACATGTTGCAGTGTTCAACAATTAAAGTGAAACCCTCCCAACTGTGTTGTTTTATTTCTAAAAGAAAATAAACACTCTAGTAACTGTTCCCTTACCAATAAAATATTCAAAAGAAAAGCATCTTAGAAAGCATTTTAATTCTAAAGTGTTTTATTTGTTTTGTGGATATTAAAAAGTGTTTCATTTGTTTTGTAAATATTAAAAAGTGTTTCATTCGTGATATTACCTTGTCTTACGCCTGGATTATTTCATGGAAACATATCGAGTAATATTGCCTTATCAAATAAATCCCCGATATAGAATTCTAACAGTCATTTCAGAAAATGAGGAAACTCTCATGGCATGTACTAATAAAGCCCTTTATCTATCTTAGTGGAAGAGAATTTGCAGATTCCAACGTTATGCACTTTGTGAATTCGCATTGTATTGTTGAATACTTTCAATAGATTCTAAGTTTAAAATACAATAAATAAACAAGACTTTTTAGGAAATTATTTCTTAACTTAGAAATAATTGAACCATCTAACTAATATATTGTATGCATTAAAGAACAGGGTGGCGACCAACCTTGATGACTTATAATTTCTTGAATTAATTTCTCATCTGGCACATGGTGAAAAATATTAGAATATGTAAAGTTATTTAAATTAAAAACACTTGGTATTGTTTCACAAATTAAAACTTTATTTCGACTATTTTCGGTTTGTAAGACCATTTTCCTTTGAAAATGGTCTAACAAACCGAAACTAGTCGGAGTAAAGTTTTAATTTATGAAACAATACCAAGTGTTTTTAATTTAAATAACTTTACATATTGATGACTTATTTTTTAAAATAGTAATTAATATTAAAATAATACAATTAAAGAACTGACAAATTACTGGAATGCAAAAATCACAACAAGAATATCTATTATATGTTGCCAGAATTTAACTGTTTGTCTACAATATAAGCTGTACATTTTTCGACATCCGTTGTTTGTTAAAAGAGTTCAATTTAAAATTTTAAACGAGTGTTTTCCACACCCAGACTAAGCATGAAGTAAAATTTCGAGTTTAGAAAAGCCCCTCAGATTATTTTCTTTAAATATTTAGATATTCGTTGTTTTTTAAAAGAGCTCAATTTGAAATTTTAAACGAGTGTTTTCCACTCCCAGACTAAGCATGAAGTAAAATTTCGAGTTTAGAAAAGCCCCGTGAAAATTAAATATAAATATTTAGATATTCGTTGTTTTTTTAATAGAGTTCAATTTGAAATTTTAAACGAGTGTTTTCCACTCCCAGACAAAGCATGAAGTAAAATTTCGAGTTTAGAAAAGCCCCGTGAAAATTTGTCGAGGGTCGCGCAGCGACCCGAGACAAATTTTCTGGGCTTTTCTAAACTCGAAATTTTACTTCATGCGCCACGCGTATAAATCACTGATTTCAAGTGAGGTTCAAGTATACACAAATTTCACAGTATTTTAGTGTTTTATACGCGTGGCGCATGAAGTAAAATTTTGAGTTTAGAAAAGCCCAGAAAATTTGTCTCGGGTCGCTGCGCGACCCTCGACAAATTTTCACGGGGCTTTTCTAAACTCGAAATTTTACTTCATGCTTAGTCTGGGAGTGGAAAACACTCGATTAAAATTTCAAATTGAACTCTTTTAAAAAAACAACGAATATCTAAATATTTAAAGAAAATAATCTGAGGTTAGAATACGTATACTTTAAAGGAAAACTCCCTGTATATACACACATGGAATATCAAACTAAAACGGCATCTGTTTTGTTGTACAGTTGTATGAATGTCGATAGAAATTAAAATCGTAAATATTTATCCGGTTTACTTGTGTCTTCTGTAATTCAATACCCATTCATTAATTCACACGGCGCTATGTAAACAAACATAAAACCTGCACCGCACTCATAATTTTTATTATTCGTTGTGATAAAATTCGGCAGGCACTATAAACCAATACGTAGTCAAAACTACTTTTTGCAATTTTGCTATTTCTGCGCCATCTAGTATCGCAGAAACACACAACCAGCAAAAATTGGCCCTCTTAAGTTAATCGACTTGGGTGCATTAAAATTTAGCTTAAACTGCAGTCACATAAAAATAAATTGTGTTATACAAACAAAGTTAAAACGTTTTTTTATTGATAAATTAACATTTATAACGAAGTAGAAGCCTCCACAATCCAAAATTTTATATTATTTAATTTATTTTATCAATTTGATTTAATAAATTTAACAGTTTTGGTGTAAACAGTTGTTTTTAATTGATGCTAATTAAAGCGATCACGAGCCTGCTCACTTAAAGGGTAATTAAGTTACGAACCCTCGACGGCTTCACTTCTTGTTTTTTTTTTTGTCCTTCTCTCGACGAACTGAGCGGATTAAAATGAAATCCCGCACGAGTTCGCGCTTTTTAAACACCGACAGGGGAATTTTCATCATCCCGAATTATCCAATAAGACGGAATAATAACGCTGACAACCAGTCTACAGAAATTAATACTGAAAATTAACATGATTTTTATGCGATAACAAAACGATTTTTTTTATATGTATTCGTGAGTTCTGTAAAGATTTGTTATAATAGTAATAAAAGGCGGTTAAAACGATTTTTAAATATAAAAACTAATTAAAATCATATCGACTTTCTGCAATAATAATAATAATAATAATAATCGTTTATTTCTCAGCAGAATAAATTCTATTTACAGAGAAAAATACAGTTTTTTTCTAACTGTATTTTTCTCTGTAAATAGAATTTATTCTGCTGAGAAATAAATAATGTTGTCTCATTGAGAGAAGTCTCCAAATATTCATCGAAACAACTACTTCTCGAGCTAATATCCCGACAGATATTGAATTATACAATGAATATTTGAGTTACACGACAGCTTTACTGTTCTATGCATAATTTATATGCAAAATGCAACATTAGGTCAAATTACTCTGTCATCAAACTAAATGAATTAACAGGAAATTAAAATTGATTGAAAAAATTACAGGGAATGAATATTAATTGTCTTAAGCCATCTATAGACGCGTTTCGAGATTTATCCCTTATCAGTATAGTTATGCTTTAGACTTTCAATACAAAAAAATATAAAAATAAATAGGAAACTTATAGGAATGTCGAAATGTGTCGTCGAAACAGGTACACAAAACTGGGGCGACTGAAAATTAAGGGATGTTATTTATATTTAAAGGGATTAAGTTATTAGTAGGTGCGAACAATTTGATACCTGAAAGATATCACATATCACCTTTAACGGTACAGTTTAACATAAAGAAAATTTAACATAAAGACAAATTGAGTTTATTAATAGTTTGCAGAATATTTACAAAAACGAATTAAAATTAATATAGACTTTCTGCAAAATCTTGTCTCATTGAGACAAGTCTCCAAAATTATTGAAACAATTACTTCTCGATTTTTTTAATAGTTGGACGTCTGTTATTTTTCTTGGATAGAATAGTTATTTTTCTGAATTGTAAAAGGGGGAAATATTTGGAATTGTTTAAGATTTTCCACGTGTTTTAGACACACTTTTACTTCATGCATAGGTGATTCGAGGCGTCTCGGTTTTTATCAGTCCCGCAAGAGAAATTCCATTTGGAAATTGATTCAAACCCGTGGGACATTTTCTCCTCGGCGAAATTTAATTGTAACAAATCTAATTATTATGCAAAATGCGTAATTATCAAATTATACAAATCAATCAATCATTCATTAACATTGTAAAATTACGCACATTCTAATAATATTTATATGAATACATAACATTATCTTAATTTAATAGTAAAAATAATTCTTAAAAACAAACTTTATTACTGTTGAATGACGAATGAATCATTCTTTATTCAATGTAAATATTTTTATAAACTAAAACAGATTTATTACTTTAAGTAAAACACTTTGTTTATAACTTTCAAAAATTGTTTATTTTGTATTCACAACAAATGTTTCGCCACACTGTGGCTTCTTCAGGTGATTAACTTAACCTAATTACAACGTATATATAGGGCTAGCTGATAAATAAGAGGGGCGGGGGTTACAGTTTTAAATTGAGCAATGGGGAGTTATTAATATCTGTTTGATCGTTTAGTAATTGATCGCTGAATTTTCTTTTGTTTATTTCGGTGCTTTCCAGGATGTTTAATTTTTTTCCTTTCTTCTCGATGTGTAGTATTTGGAAGTCTTCGTTGAAGTTGTGGCCTTCATCTAGCAAGTGGTTGGAATAAGTCGAGTTGTTTTTCTTTTTCTCGAAGCTTCGGGAAAAAGAAAAAAAAAAAGAAAAACAATCGTCTTATTCCAACCACTTGCTAGATGAAGGCCACAACTTCAACAAAGACTTCCAAATACTACACATCGAGAAGAAAGGAAGGAAATTAAACATCCTGGAAAGCACCGAAATAAACAAAAGAAAATTCAGCGATCAATTACTAAACGATCAGACAGATATAAATAACTCCCCATTGCTCAATTTAAAACTGTAACCCCCACCCCTCTTACTTATCAGCTAGCCCTATATATACGTTGTAATTAGGTTAAGTTAATCACTTGTTCTTCACCTTAAGAAGCCACAGTGTGGCGGAACATTTGTTGTGAATACAAAATAAACAATTTTTGAAAGTTATAAACAAAGTGTTTTGCTTAAAGTAATGAATATGAACTTTCAACAACTATCAGCCACCTCGATTTATAGTGTAAAACAGATTTATTAACATAAATAAAATATAAATTTATTTATACAGGGAATGTCTTCTTAAGTACTATACATATCTCCACCATACTCTGCAATTTTTTTTATTGGCCTTCTTAACTATGACCATTAGCCATCAATCTATATATTTAATGTTTTTAATCAATTCTAATATCAAAATTAAATCTAGGACGTCCACAACACATTCACACTACAATCATGGGCCCGGATAGAATCATTTATTATTCATAAATGATTCCACTGGACGGGACTCGAACCAGCGACCTCTACCCACTCGGCCACCGAGTCCACGCTCTGCAAATGCTTGTTATTTTTATAAAAGCGTTCAATTTGAAACTTCTAACGAGTGTTTCCACTCCTAGGTTAAGCATGAAGTACAATTTATAGTTTAGAAAAACCTGATAATTTGGTTTAGTTTGAAATAATTACGCATTCAGGCCATTTCGTCTTCTTCGGAAGCTTTAAAGCTGTTGATGGGATTACGTGTCCTCTCTGGGTAAAGACTTTGTTTATTTGCACTATGGCCAATATTTTACGTGATGACTTCGGCCCTTGTAATCCCTCCTTGGCACAACACCCCCAAACCCCACTTAAAACTATCCTCCCCACGTTTAGTATTATTAAAGTTTACTGCGCTCTCGGCGACAATTTTAATGCATATTAAGTAAAATCCTCGCAGATTTCGATTAATATTTATCCCTCCATACGTTGCTTTTTTTAAAAGAAAGTGAAAATTCATCGATTGGAAATTCCATGTAAAACATTTTTAATGTAATTTCTAACTTCAAAAAGTATATTAAACTTTTAAGGATCTGTTAAAAAGATTCAAAGAACATATGAGGAGTGTTCGAACAAAATATAGCATTTCCATCGGCCTATGTAACATTAGTCAAACTCATTGCACGCACTTAAATAAATTCCGGACTCTTCCAAGTGGTTCATTTTTGTAAATTAATTGCCTAGTAATGGACTTTTCAAAATTGACCTAATTTCTTTTATTAATAAACATTTTTAATTTAATAATAAAACTACTTTAAAAAAAAACAGTCCTTATTACTTTTATTAATAATTAGTTTTATATTGTTAATTTCATAAATAAATACAATTTTATATTGTGAACTTTAGAATATTTTAGTGTTTTATACGCGTGGCGCATGAAGTAAAATTTCGAGTTTAGAAAAGCCTGAAAATTTGGATTTGCCGTCACTCGCTTCGCTCGTGCCGGCAAATCCAAATTTTCAGGCTTTTCTAAACTCGAAATTTTACTTCATGCTTAGTCTGGGAGTGGAAAACCCTCGTTACATTTCAAATTGAACACTTTTATAAAATCAATGAAAGCTAATTTTCCAAAAAAAAAAATACGACGAAATATACAATCGCCAACAATGAATGGAAATTCCATTCAAATCCTCCAGAGAAGAGATAAAAATCCATAAACATTCACTTCATCAGTAATACAAATTAAGATTATCCTTTGTTCTTTTCATATTGTGTTTTAGCAATAAGCTCGCGTGAATAATAAAACCTGCGAATTTTCATGCATTAATTCATTGATTGTGCTTGAATTTTTGTTGCGCGAAACGAATAATTTTATTTTTTTTGATTTATTTATTTTTATTAAACTCTTGTGAAAATACGTATATAATATTTTTTTTCATTAAATACCCAATACCGTTGGTTGAAATAAGGTTCATTTAAATTTAACACGCTATATTGTAACCAGAATTTATGTTTGTCGATAAATGTTTATAAAAAAACATTAACTATTAGTGCATAGAAGAATATTGGTATAAAATCACCTGTCAGTATTGTATCCAGATGTTTTAATAAAATTTCTTCTTCCTGTGATATATTTCACGATAAACTGAAAACTCTACTGACAGCCTTAGACCAAATACAATTACTATGAGTTGTATTTATTAAAATGTAAGTAATTATTTTTGTAGGGTTCTTATAAAATGTACTGCACACTCACATAGTCTTCATAATGTATTATTTATGTATTATTTTTATATATTTTATAATTAATTTACTTGATTGATAAGGCTGATAAATGTTGAAAGTTCATCTTCACTTTTATATAAATAAAACAATTTAAACACTTTCAAATATATATTGTGCAATCATTTCTTCGCCTGAAGAAGCCACAGTGTGGCAAAACAATTGTAGCGAATGCACAATATATATATTTGAAAGTGTTTAAATTGTTTTATTTATATAAAAGTGATTAATTTACTTTATTTTTAACTTCTTGAATTAATTTCTCATCTGGCACTTGGTGAAACATATTACACTATGTAAAGTTAATTAAAGGAAAGGCACTTGGTATTGTTTCACAATTAAATCTTTATTCCGACTAGTTTCGGTTTGTAATGTACAGAACAAAAAATATTTCCTAAGTATATATACAATATTTTTGTTTCGGGTAATAAGAGAAGTCAAAATTGGGGAATTCCAAATCTCCTCGTTGTCGTTTACGATATTTTTCCCCATTTTTATGGCCCTGTTAATCTCCAGGCCCTCTTTGAGGTTTAGTGCGTATCCCTTATTACCTGAATGCAAAATCTTAAAATTATGCGGATTAAAGAAGTGATTGAATGCGATGCAATGTTTGGAAAAGCCAGTTGTTGGTTTATTATCTAAAACAGATTTTTTATGTTCTTTCATTCTGATTTCGAAAGATCTGCCGGTTTGTCCAATATAAAATATTGTATATATACTTAGGAAATATTTTTTGTTCTGTACATTCCTTTGAAAATGGTCTAACAAACCGAAACTAGTCGGGATAAAGATTTAATTGTGAAACAATACCAAGTGCCTTTCCTTTAATTAACTTTACATATTATTTTTAACTATATTGTCTTATAATTAAGATGTTTCCTATTGGACAATAAAGATTTATTATTATTATTATTAACAAATACATATAAGACACGACTGTGGCGAGAGCCAGTAGCAGGATCAGCGATACAAATTTAAAATAATAAAAATACAACAGAATTTACAGATATACTTCAAAATTTACCATATTTTTTCATGTTTATAAATAACAGTGTTTAACATAAAACGTAAGTCCATTTATTTTAAATGTTAAGTCTACGTCTTTTCTACCATCATTAAGAGTCTTCGTGGATTTTTTCAGATTTTTTGGTTAGAACAAATTTTTCACTAAAATTTAAAAATATCCAAAGGGGTGTGGAAAAAGGCCAAAATTGGGCGAAAAATTGAAAATCTCCAAATCACTTCGTATTATACCAAAATGGAGCTTATGAGTAGGAGCATACGCTGTGTAAATTTGGGCAACATCGAAACATTAGTTTCCGATCACGCCTCTTGTAAAGTGGACGCTTGCTAAGTGGGCGAAATTTTTTTCCGACTTTTCGATTTTTTTGTGGTGATCACGCTACACCTATATGGATGATTTAATATGAAAATGTAGCTGTATCCTTTTGAAATCCAATGCTTTTAATGCCGATATTCTATGTTGTTTGTGAATCGAATCATCGCACTCAGAAGCAGATTAGGTTCGCTAGCGTCAATCGGTGCGCCTTCCTTAAACCGTTCCCGTAAGGCACACCTTGTTAATTTTTCGGGGCGACTCAAGTGGCTGGAAATAGTGGAAAATAATGTTTTCTCTGGAAAATAAATAGTCTACGTCCTTTCTACTATTATCAAGGGCCTTCGTGAATTTTCTTAGATTTTTTGGGAAGAAACATATTCACCGAAATTGTAAAAGTCAAATTTGGTCGAAAAATTTTCCCTGAAATTTGAAAACATAAAATTTGGCCGAATGTTCGAAACTCTCCCAATCACTTCGTATTATACCAAAATGTAGCTAATGAATCGGAGCTTAAGCTGTGTAAATTTGGGCAACATCGAGAAAATAGAATTAGATCATGGCGCTTGCAAAGTGGACGCTCGCAAAGTCGGCAAATATGTTCACCAACTTTGCAATTTTTTTGTGTTGAACACACTACACCTATATGTATGATTTTATATAAAAATGCAGCTGTATCCTTCAGAAATCCAATGCTTTCAATTCCGACATTCTTTGTTGTTTGTGAATCGAATGATCGCACTCAGAACGGGATCGGGTTCGCCAGCGTCAATCGACGCGCCTTTCTTAATCCGTTCTCATAAGGCGCCATCTTAATGTTTCGGGGCGACTCAAGTGGTTGGAAATAGTGGAAAATAATGTTTTCTCTGGAAAATAAGTATTCTACGTCCTTTCTACTATTGTCAAGGACCTTCGTGAATTATTTCAGATTTTTTGGGAGGAACAAATTTTTTTACAGAAATTTGAAAATATCCAAAGGGGGATGTATGGAAAAAAGTTAAATTTCTCTGAAAATTCGAAAATCTCTTAATGACTTCATATTATACCAAAATGTAGCTAATTAATAGGAGCATAAGCTGTGTAAATTTGGGAAACATTAAAAACATTGTTTCCGATCACGACGCTTGCAAAGTGGACGCTCGGTAAGTGGGCGAAATTTTTTGCTGACTTTACGGTTTTTTTTGTGACAACCAGACCACACCTATATAGATTGATTTTACATGTAAATGTAGTTATTTCCTTCAGGAATCTAATGCTTTTAGTCCTGGCATTTTACATTATCTGTGAACCGAGTAATCGCACTCAGAACGGGGTCGCATCCGCCAGTGTCGATCGGCGCGGCTTCCTTAAATCGTTTCCATAAGGCGCCATGTTAATTTTTCCGAGTGACTCAAGTGGCTCGAAAAGAACAGGTCCGTTCTTCCATTATTAAGGACATCGGTGATTTTTTTCAGATTTTTTTGGGAGAAAAAAAAAATGCATGGACAAAAGTTAAATTTCGTCGAAAATCCGAAAATCGTTAAATGACTTCGTATTACACCAAAATGTAGCTAATAAATGTGAGCACAAGCTGTGTGAATTTGGGCCACATTGTAAAAATGGTTTCAGATCACGACGATCGCAAAGTGGGCGCTCACAAAGTAGGCGAACATTTTTTCCGACTTTACGATTTTTTTGCGGCCAACACATCACACTTAAATAGATGATTTTATATGAAAATGTAACTGTATCCTTCAGAAATCCAACGATTTTGATCCCGACATTCTACGTTATCTGTGAATCGAGTAATCGCACTCACAATGAGATTAGGTCCGCCAGTGTCAATCGGCGCGGCTCGCTTAAACCATTCCCATAAGGCGCCATGGTAATTTTTCGGGGTGACACAAGTGGGCCGAAATGGTTGAAAATGATTTCTTCTTGGGAAAATAATTAGTCCAGGTCCGTTCTGCTATCATCAAGGGCATTTGTGAATTTTTTCAGAGTTTTTTTGGGAGAAAACATTTTTCACTGAAATTTGAAAAATTTGTGAATGGAAAAAAGATAAATTTTGCCGAAAATCCGAAAATTGTTAAATAACTTCATATTATACTAAAATGTATTATACTAAATATGAGCATTAGCTGTGCGGGTTTGGGCCACATTAAAAAAAATAATTACGGATTACAGTTTATAAGCTATGGGGGTTCGGGACCAAAATCCCATAAGGTTTACGTGGGGGGTCAAAATTCATTTTACTTCCGGTCGAGCCTACAGGAGAAGCGTTCTAGCGTTGAAGGTTGAGTTGTGGTTATCGTAGAAAGCGCGACCTTATCAGTATGTGGTTAGGAGTGTATCTTTTAAAAAAAGAGGTGCTCATTTTTAAAAGAGGTATCTGAATCAGCTGCTCATTTAAAAAAGAGGTATCTGAATCAGCTGCTCATTTAAAAAAGAGGTGCTCATTTTTAAAAGAGGTATCTGAATCAGGTGCTCATTTTTAAAAGAGGTATCTGAATCAGGTGCTCATTTTTAAATGAGCAGCTGATTCAGATACCTCTTTTAAAAATGAGCACCTCTTTTTTAAATGAGCAGCTGATTCAGATACCTCTTTTTTAAATGAGCAGCTAATTCAGATACCTCTTTTAAAAATGAGCACCTCTTTTTTTTAAAAGATACACTCCTAACCACATACTGATAAGGTCGCGCTTTCTACGATAACCACAACTCAACCTTCAACGCTAGAACGCTTCTCCTGTAGGCTCGACTGGAAGTAAAATGAATTTAGACCCCCCATGTAAACCTTATGGGATTTTGGGCCCGAACCCCCATAGCTTATCTACTGATTACGACGCTCGCAAAGTCGGCGCTCGCAAAGTAGGCGAAAATGTTCGTTGCGATTTTTTTGTGGCAAACACAAGACACTTAATTGGATGCTTTTATATGAAAATGTAGCTGTATTCTTCAGAATTTGAATGCCTTCAAACCTGACATTTTGCGTTGTCTGCGAACCGAGTAATCGCACTCACAATGGGATCAGGTCCTCCAGTGTCGTCGGCGCGCCACGCTTAAACCATTCCTATAAGGCGCCATGTTAATTTTTCGGGGTGACACAAGTGGCCCGAAATAGTTGAAAATGATTGCTTCTTTGGAAAATAATTAGTCCAGGTCCGTTCTGCCATTATCAAAGACATTAGTGCATTTTTTCAGATTTTTTTTGGGAGAAAAAGTTTGTCACTGAAATTTAAAAATTCATTCATTCATTCAAACTCATTCAGTATGGAAAAAGTTAAATTTCGCCGAAAATCCGAAAATCGTTTCATATTCTACTAAAATGTAGCTAATATTTAGGTCATATTGAAAAAATAGTTTCGGATTACGACGCTTGCAAAATCGGCGCTCACAAAGTAGAAAATTTTCTCCGACTTTGCGATTTTTTTGTGGCAAACACAATACATTTAAATGAATGATCTTATATGAAAATGTAGCTGTATCCTTCAGAGTTCTAATGCCTTCAATCCTGACATTTTACGTTGTCTGCGAACCGAGTAATCGCTTTCACAATGGGGTCAGGTCCTCCAGTGTCGATCGGCGAGCATCGCTTAAACCATTCCCATAAGGCGCTATGGTCATTTTTCGGGGCGACACATATAGCCTGAAATGGTGAAAAG
This sequence comes from Philonthus cognatus, assembly GCA_932526585.2. Lineage (NCBI taxonomy): Eukaryota > Metazoa > Arthropoda > Insecta > Coleoptera > Staphylinidae > Philonthus > Philonthus cognatus. Next base: position 66,597,051 of record OW052247.1, on the reverse strand, counting down.
TGATTTTTTTTGGAAAAATTGATAGTCCACGTCCTTTCTACAATCATCAAGGGCCTTCGTGAATTTTTTCAGATTTTTTAGAGTGAAAAAGAAAATTGCCGCAATTTGAGATTATTGGGGTATAATAGAAATTTTCGAATTTCATCGAAAATCCAAAAATCGCCAAATGATTTCGTATTATACTAAAATGTAGCTAATGAATGGGAGCGTAAGCTGTGTGAATTAGGGCCACATTAAAATAAGAATTTCCGATCACGGCGGTCGCAAAGTGGGCGTTAGCAAAGTGGGTGAAAATGTTTGCTGAATTTGCATTTCTTCCGTTGCGAACACACCACACCTACATAGATAATCTTAGGTGAAAATGTAAAGCTGTATCCTTCAGGAATCCAATGCTTCCAATCCCGACATTCTATGTCGTTTGTGAACCGAGTAATCGCACTCACAACGGTGTGGCGTCCGTCAGAGTCGATCGGTGCGCTTCCCTTTAAAATATAAAGAACATATTAAATAGAGGCTTTAGCTTGTGTCATAAAAAGTGTATATTTTTGATTTTTTTCTTTAAGTTTATTTGTAGAAGACATGGGTTTCACACGTAATCAAATTGTCAAAGGAGAAAAGCACATATACAAAATTACTTTATGTTAACATGAAATACAATAAGTTAAAATTACAATTAAAATTATTCACTTATATTGAACCGCTTATCGTATATCATTAAACGTGTTATGCAGAAAATCGCTTTCTGAGTAATATGCCTTTTTAATAAATAGTCTTTTTAACAGAATTTTTTTAAATATTCTGTTGCTTTATTTTTTGAGGGAATCTGGCAGTTTCGGTCTCTTCATAGAATAAAGATACAAGAAATGTTTCTTTTAAGTATACATACAGATATGCATAAGCTGTAAATCTTTCAACATTCGTTGTTTTTTAAGAAGAGTTCAATTTTAAGCCTTAATTCAATACAAGTACACAAAATATTTTCTGCGCACAATTGGCAAACACAATTAAACATTTAAAAAAAAAATATTCAAAAATATGTCTATACCTATCTATCTTTTTACCGAAACAAATCAATTCAATATGGTCGGATTGATTTTTCAGGTTAGTAAATAACGATTTGTGACGAAGTCAAGGATATTATTTCCACTCGGGAAAATTGCAATTAACGGTATCCATTGTGTTTTTCCCGGTTTTACAGGCATATTCCGGTTTTTATTAGGTCTACTCAATGCTCCCCACGTCTGCTTATTGTTTTTGAAAATCACCCCACATTTCCAGCTAATCGAATTTTGCACGAGTCTACCGAAATATTCACAATATACTTGGAAATAAAGTAATATCTATTGATAACACTCGTAGAAATAAATTATAACAGTAGATATTAATTTATTGTATGTGTATCAGTATCAATGTTTTGTATTGTATCAATATCATTATATTTAATTATTTGTATGTATATCAATATCAGATAGATAGACATACAAATAACCCAACAATACAATTAATTTTTAAACAATGAGTAAAATAATATAACCAATGAATTAAATAGTAAAACTGTTTTGTGTTGTAGGCGTTCACTTTGTGGTACATGTTAAATACAATTGTAAATAAAACACTTTTTACTTTAAAGAAAATTTAACATAAAGAAAAATTGAGTTTGTCAATAGTTTGCAGAATATTTACAAAATATAAAAACGAATTAAAATTAATATCGACTTTCTGCAAACATTTTGTCTCATTTAATTAATAATAATTTAATATCTGTCAGGGTATTAGCTCGAGAAGTAGTTGTTCCAATGAATATTTGGAGACTTGTCTCGATGAGACAACATTTTTGCAGAAAGTCTATATTAATTCTAATTTGTTTTTATACTTTTTACTTTGTTTAACCACTGTATTTTGCACTTAATTTGTTTCTATAGTTCTGAATATCTAGTAGTCCTTTTAGTTTGATAATGACTACTAGATAGTCGAAACTATAGTCACTAATTTAGTGCAAATTACAGAGCTTAAACGAAGTAAAAAGTGCTTTATTTACAAAATAGCAAAATGTTATAGTATAAAATAATTAATTTTATTGCAATCATAACTTTCAATAAACTGTGATCACCAGATATTTATGATTTATGGAAGTGTTGGATCGTTGAAAATATATGGCTCTATTAGAATTACAAGTCACTTAATTACTAAAGACGCATGCTGATATTTTTACTACATTCATTAACTTACAGTTAACGTGATAAATTTGATAGCAATTGATATTTATTCACATTAGTGCGCGTCGTTAACACAAGTGAATAATTGCCATAAAAAAAAGGATAATAAATTTAATTGAATGTTTAGTGTATATGTGGTGTAATAATTCGTGAAACATAAAACAGAAAATGCGACTTTGATGTAGTTTCTCATATTAATAGACATGGAAAGAGAGCTAAGTAAAATAATTAGTCTAGTTTAAATATATTACAGGGTCACTTAATTAAATACAGTTATATTCCTTTCTTCACTTTTATTTTTCTTGCTAGATGTACATTTCGGGTACTAAGTACCCATTGCCTATAGCTAACTGATACAGTTAGCTATTGATAATGGGTACTTAGTACCCGAAATGTACATCTAGCAAGAAAAATAAAAGTGAAGAAAGGAATATAACTGTGTTTAATTATGTGACTTAACACCTTCACGTAACTCATACAACTACATTAATATTACAGGGTGATTAGGAATAAAAAGTAATTGAACGGAGGAGAATCTATGAAAGATAATTTCTTTATTAACAGACAGAGAACGGAAATTTCATTACTCTCTGCTCGCAGTGAACTTACTGAAGGAATATATTTTATTATTACCGAATATATTATATTTTATTTATACCTAACAAGAGCGCATGCATTTCTTCGGTTATAAATAATTCAATAAACTGCCGGATAGAACGAAAGAGCTAAACTTATTAAACTTTAATGTATTATTAAAAGCATGTCTGCGATCAAAGGCTTATTTGCGAAATAATAATGGAAAATCTTAATGCTTCTTTTGTATGTAGTTTTCATATTATTTACTCGAATTTTTAAGGTTTTTCAAAAAGATCTAAATCGAGACATTATAAGACTAAATTAGAAAACCTAGAATTTAATAAAATTTATTAAATGTAACCTACAATAAAAAAAGTCATGTTTGGTTTAATCAAACATTGTATAATTCAATATCCGGAGGTGTATTTGCACGGGAAGTAGTTGTTTCAATGGATATTTATCGTCTTAAGTTGTCTTATTAATTAAGACATGTTTGCATTTTCACGAATAGTTTTTTCGTAATTTTATATATTATGATCAAACATTGATTTTTTTAAATAAAAAAAAACTGTTTCTCATTCTGAACTTAATTAGTTTAGAAGGCCATTAACAATCCACTCTACTTTGTTTTTTTTTTAAATAAACATTGATATAAAGTGCATAAAGAAGAAGATACAGGCGGGATAAAAGTTGGTATAGTAATAATTTTCCGGTCACAGGAAAATCCATCGGATAGATAAAAAGGAAAAGCAACAGGTAAATGATATCTTTCTGTTTCAGGTTCGGTAAACGCGCCCAGATCAACAACAATTTCCCCCAGCAGGATTACGACGGCCAGGTGAGCTTCTCATGAATAAATTTTCCGAGGAATTTCCTTCAGCCCAATTGTCATCCCACCCTTCAACACATTTCTTATACCCTGATAATCGACATAATAAAAAAAATAAAAATTCATTGAGCAAATTACATTTCGAAACAAACAATCCTCCAATAAATTTCCTTGTACCCTGATATTTCTTCAACTTAATAAAACAAACAAAAATAAAAACTCATTGACAATTGTCATCCCACCCTTTAGCACATTTCTTCACATCCTGATAATCGGCATAATAAAATAGATAAAAATAAAAATTCATTTTAATGAAAATCACATCTCGAAACAAACAATCCTTCTATAAATTTCCTTGTACCCTGATATTTCTTTGACTCAATAAAATAAACAAAAATAAAAACTCATTGAGAAAATAATGCCTTGAAACAAAATAACAAACAAACAAAAATTAAAAACTATTTTTAGCTAGTGTTGTCCACTCCCAGACTAAGCATGGAGTAAAATTTCGAGTTTAGAAAAGCCTGAAAATTTGGCTCGGGCGCGTAGCGAAGCGGAGCGACCGGGCCAAATTAGGCTTTTCTAAACTCGAAATTTTACTTCATGCGCCACGCTCATAAAACACTAATTTTCAGTGCAGCTCAAAATATACTAATAAGTTACGTATTTAATTTTTGTAACCACTTTTATTGTGTAGTAAAAGATAGTTAAATGTTTCATTATGATTTTAAAAGAAAATTTTTGGGTTAATTTGTAACAAACAATCAAAAATTAAAAAATATGTTTAGCTAGTGTTGTCCACTCCCAGACTAAGCATGAAGTAAAATTTCGAGTTTAGAAAAGCCTGAAAATTTGGCTCGGGCGCGCAGCGAAGCGGAGCGACCGAGCCAAATTAGGCTTTTCTAAACTCGAAATTTTACTTCATGCGCCACGCGTATAAAACACTGATTTCTAGTGAAGTTTAAAGTATACTAATTAGTTGTGTATTTAATTTTTGTAGCCACTTTTATTGTGTAGTTAACATAGTTAAATATTTCATTATGATTTTAAAAGATAACACTTGGTTAAATTTCACTAATATTTTTGTTTTTTATTTAAAATAGTTTCGACTTTGAGTCATTCTCAAGGAATACTGAAAGTCGAAATCGAAACCAAAATAATAATGAAAATACTTGGGTAAATTTAACGAACTAATGACCTGTGTAAAACTTGTTAAGTTGCTAACACCAATAAAGATATTATTATTATTATTATTAATAATAATAGGTTTTCCAATAGGGATGATATGATTTTGAAGTGACGTTTCGGCCATATGTAATATGTCATGATCTGTTATTTATTTTTCATTGTATTCAGTAGTATTTACAATTTCATCATGGAGAGATATACGCAAGAACAACGTTTACAAATTATTCAGATTTATTATCAAAATAATCGTTTTCCAATTGCAATTTTTCGTGCGCTTTTGCCATTTTATGGTCGTAACAATCGTCCAAGTGTGCTCGCTATTCGTCGAATTGTTGAAAATTGTGAGCGTACATTTTCTTTACATAATGTTAAAGTGCCAATAAGACAAAGAACCGCTCGAAGTAATGCAAATATTGCTGCCGTTCAGGCAAGTGTTGCTGAAGATCGCAATTTGTCGATTCCAAGACGTTCTCAATAATTGGGACTGTCTCAAACCACAACCTGGCGGATTTTGAAAAAGGATTTGGGTTTGCATCCGTATAAAATTTTTCTCACTCAAGAACTGAAGCCATTGGACCACCGTAAACGTCGTGAATTTGCTGATTTTGCCTTGGAACAACTTGAAAACGATAACGATTTTTTTAAGAAAATCATCTTCTCCGATGAGGCTCACTTTCATCTGAGTGGTGCGGTAAATAAACAAAACTGTCGATTCTGGTGCGAAGAAAATCCACAAATTATTCAAGAAAAACCATTACATTCACCTAAATTGACAGTTTGGTGTGGTTTTTGGTCTGGTGGAATCATCGGTCCGTACTTCTTTCGAAATGAAGATGGTAACACCGTTACTGTCAATGGAGAGCGGTATAGATCGATGATAACCAACTTTTCATGGCCGAAATTGGAAGAAGTTGATCTTGATAACATTTGGTTCCAACAAGACGGGGCTACGTGCTACACAGCAAATGCAACAATTGAATTATTGCGAGAAAAGTTTGGAGATTCGATTATTTCAAGAAATTGTGATATTGAATGGCCTCCAAGAAGTTGAGATTTAACACCATTAGACTATTTCTTGTGGGGTTATTTGAAGTCATTGGTCTTTCGAAATAAACCAGACTCTCTTCAAGCTTTACAAGTCAACATTGAACGCGCCATTCATGACATACGACTTGATTTAGTGGAAAAAGTGCTCGAAAATTGGGTTCATCGAATTCGTTCCTGCAGAAGAAGTCGTGGAGGCCATTTGAATGACGTTTTATTTAGAACTAAATTGTATCGATTGTACTTCACATTAAATAAAAAACATTTGAATTTCCTTAAGAATAAGTGTGTGTTTTTTTTTTTAAAGAAATCATATCACTCTTATTGGAAAACCCTTTATTTTGATTTCGATTTTGATTCCTTGAGAATCACTTAAAGTCGAAACTAGTTGGAATAAATAAACCATTATTTTACTGAAATTTAACCAAGCGTTTTCTTTTAAAATTATAATAAAACATTTAACCATGTTAACCACCATGTTTAAACATTTAACCACTTTTATTGTGTAGACAATAAAAGTGGTTACACAAAAATAATACGTAACTTATTATTATTTATTTATTAATGAAAACACGGCGTTAAATTTCACTAATATTTTGGTTTCGATTTCGACTTTGAGTATTCCTTGAGAATGACTTAAAGTCGAAACTAGTTGGAGTACAAAACCAAAGTATTAGTCAGTTAGAAATTAACTCAAATGATTTCTTTTAAAATCATAATGAAACATTTAACTATCTTTTACTATACAATAAAAGTGGTTACAAAAATTAAATACGTAACTTATTAGTATATTTTGAGCTTCACTGGAAATTGGTGTTTTATACGCGTGGCGCATGAAGTAAAATTTCGAGTTTAGAAAAGCCTAATTTGGCTCGGTCGCTCCGCTTCGCTACGCGCCCGAGCCAAATTTTCAGGCTTTTCTAAACTCGAAATTTTACTCCATGCTTAGTCTGGGAGTGGACAACACTAGCTAAAAATAATTTTCAACTTTTGTTTGCTTGTTATTTTGTTTTAAGGCATTATTTTCTCAATGAGTTTTTATTTCTGTTTATTTTATTGAATCGAAGAAATATCAGGGTACAAGGAAATTTATTGAAGGATTGTTTGTTTCAAGATGTAATTTTCTCAATGAATTTTTATTTTTGTTTATTTTATTAAGTCGAAGAAATATTATTTCGACCCTCGACAAATTTTCACGGGGCTTTTCTAAACTCGAAATTTTACTTCATGCTTAGTCTGGGCGTGGACAACAATCGCTAAAAGTAGTTTTAAATTATTGTTTGTTTCTTGGATTGTTTCGAGATATCATAAAAATGTTTCACCACGTAAAAGATGGGAAACTTATTAAAGATGTTTTATTATTACTTTAATACTGTTTCCATATCAAATTTTGGGTTTGTTTTCTTTGAATTGTTAGTTTGTTTCTGAAACAAGTTTTTTTTAATATAAGATCTTTAAACATAATTTCGATACATTAGCAATTTCTAAATAATTTTGTATAAACAAGTTACCTTTTTTAAACATCATATCCTCAATTAGGGAAAGTCTCTGTTAGCAGTGTTACGAATATATGTGAAATATACACATATAATTATATATTTGAATAAATAAAAGTATGTTATATCTATTATCAAGTGTAGTTATTTTACTTAGTATGGGTTGGCAGTACTGTCCAGGTTGCTTATTAGGCTTGGCGTGCATATGCACGCCATTACACACACACAAGCAACGCGCCAAGTACATCTCTTGCCGATGCGAACCAGAAATACCTTAAAAAGTGAATATAATAGTCTCTAATCTATCTATTTAAAAAAAAAAGCACGGTAATTAAATTTGAACATTCAAATATTTCTCTAACGTAATTGTTTGGTGTTGTAGGCGTTCACTTTGTGGTACATCTTAAATACACTTGTAAATAAAACACTTTTTACTTTGTTTAACCACTGGATCTTACATTTAATTGTGTGACTAGTTTCGGCTATCTAGTAGTCATTCTCAAACTAAAGTAAATAGAAATTACACGTTAAAAACTATTTATACGGCTTCGAAGAGAGGGGTGTACATTAGGTCAACCTGGTCATTAAGAAGGGAAATTCCGGGATTAATTCGGGCCTTGTGTATTTCTAGTGCTTCCAGTAAATCCATTTTACGACCTTTTTCGGCAAAATGGATTACTGAAAGTGCATCCTCGCCAAAAGTGTGATTCTCTTCTAAAAGATGGTTAGCATAGGTAGAACTATTATGTTTTAATCTAAAGGCTCGCTCGTGTTCTTTCAACCTTATTTCGATTCTACGACCAGATTGTCCAATGTACACACCTTTACAATTTTCGCAGTTCAATTTATAAATGCCTGATCTAACTAGGGGATTAAGTTTTGTTTTTGGGTTGAAAATTATATTATTAAGTTTATGGGGCGTTTTTAATATTACATTAATGTTACATTTTTTAAGGATGTTTTTAATTTTACAACTTATTGTACCATAGTAGCTGATTGTTTTAAAATGTTGATTATCTATTGACCTAATTCTAGGGTAGAAGAATTTCTGCACCTCTTTCATTTCGTAATTATGAATTAAATTGTCTATTAGTGAAGTTGTGTAGCCATTATTCAATGCTATTTCCTTTATTGTATTGATCTCTTTCTTTCTATCATTTATATTTAGCGGAATTTTAAATGCTCTATTTATCATTCTATAGAAACTAGCTTTTTTATGAATTTGTGGGTGGCGGGAGTGGTTAGGGATAACGGAATCAGTATAGGTCGGTTTTCTATATATATTAAAATTTAATTTGTGTTAATTTTTGTAATGGTTAGGTCTAGAAAATTAATTTTGTTATCGGTTTCTGTTTCTACTGTAAAAGTTATTGAAGGGTGTATTGTGTTAAGGAAATTGAGGAATTGCTGGAGTTGTCTATCTGTACCTTTAAAGAATGCTAGAACATCGTCTACATATCTAAACCAATGAAATATGTGTTTTTTACCTAACGTGGAATTTAAAATGGTATTTGTAATATTGTTCATGAATATTTCAGCTAGCAATGGGCTCAGCGGGGACCCCATTGCTAAGCCTTCATGTTGACTGTAAAATTTATTGTTAAATGAAAAATAGTTTGATTTAATTATTACCCCTCTCTTCGAAGCCGTATAAATAGTTTTTAACGTGTAATTTGTATTTACTTTAGTTTGAGAATGACTACTAGATAGTCGAAACTAGTCACACAATTAAATGTAAGATCCAGTGGTTAAACAAATTAAAAAGTGTTTTATTTACAAGTGTATTTCTCTAACGTGTTGTTTTTTATTAGTACTTTAATATTATTTCCATAGCAAATTTAAGATTTGTTTTCTTTAAATTTTTTGTTTGTTTTTGAAACAAGTTTTTTTTAATATAAGATCTTTAAACATATTTATATATTAGCAATTTCCAAATAATTTATTAATTTATTTACGGATTTCTCCTTTTTACAGTATTAAAAATATAGGTGCATATAAAATACAAAATATAAATATCGCGCTCAACACTTAATAAAATAAACTAAATAGAAATGTTAGTAATATATAATAACATTCCCCTCCACAATCCATCCAATGAACTCCTCTACGAAATAACACAAATTACCCCAATAAAAGAAAGACTTCGATTTCTCGCAGAACGATTCGCGTGTAACGAGTCGAATTATGAACACCTTAAAAAAATGTGCATCCCTAGAAACCACGACATCATCCCAAAATACAAAAACCCACCTAGAATACATCTCCTCCTTTTATCCTACTTTCCCACCTTGAAATCGACTAAAAAACACACACACACACATGGCACAGGGCGGAAAGACCTAGGGTCGATAGCCCTTGCAAGAGAGGGAAGTTAAAAAAATCACTTGTAAATATATTTATAAATTATATTTTATTAGAATGCATTTCTCTCTTTTTCAATAAAGATGATATAGTATAATAACATCGAGATCAATAAAAGATAAGTGGCGTTTAAACACATTATATGAGTTTAAAAATTTTATAAAACTTGGATTTAACATAAGTATGTTGAAATACCGCATTATGCGGTAATTTTGTATAAACAAGGTACCTTTTTCAATCGTCATATCCTCGATTGGGGAAAGTCTTTAATCTATCTATTTTTTTTTAAAACACATTAAATTGAATTATTTCTCTGACTGTTTTTTTGTACATGAACATACTATATAAAATCTTATTGAATATCAAGCGTGGAAAAGATAAAAAGGTAAAATTCCAGCACGCGCGTACAACGATGAAAGAAATTTATTTATTTATTCCCAGCGATTGATTGATTTGAAGAGAGGAGGATGAAAAAAAAAAGAAAGTGCAATTTGTTGCGAGTTTTCTCTGTTGTGCCGTACGCCGTGCCATTATCAATTATTTACCTCGACTGTAATTCCATCTCTGATAAACATCCAGATTACAGTCGATTTATACGTCAAATTACGACACACAGAAATAGAAAAGAAAGAGAAAGTCGAAGAAAACGCCTCGGGTTTTAAATATTTTTTTATTTCGTTTGTATTGTATTTATTTTTATTCTTGGTTATCAAGACTGTTTATAATAAACTTGTATTTTTCCAAATTCAAGTGATTCAAGAAATATCATTGTTTTTCTAAAGATCTTTAAACACTTATGACCTTGTATTCACTGTTTTTAATATAATAATAATAATAATAATAATATCCTTTATTGACCATATAAAACAATACAAATTATGCACATACAAGTATAGAAACGTTACACAAATTACAAGTAATAATGGTCAAATGGACTTGAATCAGTTTCACTATTTACCAGTTTCTTGCTAAATAATGAGACTGTTCTTCCTTCAAGCCATACAAAAAAAAACATTAACAATTGCACATATAATATTAAGTTTGTGATGCACGTAGCATCTCAGCATATTTACATTTGAAGCCATAGTAAGAACGATAGAGAAAAGGTACCGAGTTCATGCAGTTTGTAATCGAGTAAGTAAAGCATTTCTTATATAATTGCAATCTGTGTTTTGGTATCGATAAGAGACCACGATTCCTAATATTTACATTATGCACATCGGATCTATATCTTATTTTATTGTAAAGGTATGGAGGGCATTTCATATATATTATTTTATAATAGAAGCAAGCCAAATGTAGTTTTCTTCGGTTATGCATACGCAACCACTTGCACTCATCATACAATTTATAAGATATACTAGTTCTTCTCTGTATACCAAAAATGAGTCGCATACAAGAGTTTTGTATTCTCTGTATTCTTCTTACGTCTTGTTGATCAATATGTAAATTATTTATTCATAAACACTTTACTCAACTTTAATTTGGTTCTCATTGATCACTTGATGAAACATTTTAACTAATATTTGAATTTGAATTAAAGGCACTTGGTTTGTTTCACGAATTTCTTTATTATCCAACTAGTTTCGACTTATCGTCATTCTTGTTTAAACCTTAAACCTTTAAATACTCGAAGGACGAAATGGGAAGCTCCCATTAATAATAAAAGAAAATTACTTTGGCACTATTTATTAACTATGTAAACAACAACAAAATAAAATTCTCTATCGCGGACTAAAAAATGTTTTACAAAAAGATCGATGTTTCTTAATCGAATTTTGGAGAGTGAGTGTCTCTTTTTTCCTTTCCCATGAAGCTCTTGGGGCTGGTGGTGGTGGTGGTGGAAAGTTTTTCCGGGAATAAGGGTTGTTTGCCTGTTGCCGCTAAAAGTGTCCGTTTTATTGCCTTTTTGTTCCCAAAAAACGTGCTCTGGCATAATCTTCTGCGAATATACAAATTCCGGCCCGGATGTCCATCTCAAGCGAATGGTTTAAAACATCTGTTTTTTCTCTGGGTGTCCGGCCGCGTGGATAATGAGGGCCTCGTCCCTCGCAGGTAAAGAACCCGCGCCTACCCGCGAACCTTTTATTTACAAAATCGGCCCTATGCTAAATTTGCGGCAACAATTCTCAAGGAATAATGCACAGAAAAATATTTTTACATAGTTCTATACAAAATCAGGTGGGGATGGGGAAGTGCCAGATACCAGATGTCTTCGCACTCATTTACGTTTTTTCCCCGTTTCATGGCCTTATGAATTTCTAGGCCCTTTCTAAAATTTAAATCCCGTCCTTTACTACCCGAGTGTAAAATTGAAAAATCGGCCGTATCAAAAAGTGATTGAATTCTATGCAATGCTTAGCAAAACCTGTCGATTGTTTATTATTGAGAATTGATTTCTTGTGATCGTTGTAAATGAGTGCGAATACATCTGGCACTCCCCCATCCTCACTGCCATTACTACCTGATTTTGTATATAACTCTGTAAAAATATATCTTCTGTACATTATTCCTTGAGAATGACGATAAGTGGAAACTAGTTGGATAATAAAGAAATTAGTGAAACAAACCAAGTGCCTTTAATTCAAATTCAAACACTTTACTTATTTATTTCAAGTTAGACCTTTAGTGAGAGGATGGAAGTCGTGGTATCACAATGGGCCTTTCAGGCCTAACTGTGCACCTCCTTGGGTGACAGCCACTAAAACCTACCTACCTAGACCTTTAGTATGATTAGAAAAAAACTGTCTACTGTACAAAGATATCAGAAATATGTTTCAAATTGAAAACTATTTTAACTTACAAAAAACTGCTTACGCTTTTAGTTTACAGAACATTAAATATTAAATGCAGAATTACATACAAATTCATTTGTGGTCTATACGAATTTTCTCGTAATTATACACATGCCAATACAAAATAATAATAATAATTATTGAAAATATAAAGATGTAGGTGTAAAATTTGGTAAAATTATCCAATTTCTCACCCACATTTTCATATTTTCAACAATTATTATGATTTTGTATTTCTAAGTATAAAACATTTATGCTTATAGCACATCATGAAAAATATCTGTTCTAGAAGGATAATAAGATAATGTATGGCATTTAAAAATTATATAAAAGAATTAAAGGATATTTTTAACTTCACTTTAGATTAGTGTTATATACGGGTAGTAAAATTTCGAGTTTAGAAAAGCCTAAAAATTTGGTTTGTTCGTGTAGCGCTACAGTTTCATTTTCATAAAACACTAACACTTTCCTCACTATCAACTATTTTTATATTTTTTTGTTATAATTTATTAATAAATGAACACTTTATTCATTATAAACGTTTTTCTTGGATCTATCGATTAAACTATTTATCGTGTTTTACCCTACTACAAATTTGTCTTGTTAGTTAGTCTTAGTTTTATTTATTTATTATTAAAACAATTAAATTAATAACGCACTTTGTTGCAGCTGCATAATATCCCTCCAGTATTAAGAAAACTTTTTCAACAATATGCGAATCTTCACGACTCAGGTATTTTATTATAATATTTTTTTAATCATTTTTACTAGTATTTAGATGCAAATGGCAAAAATAATGTTACAGTGCCGCTTCTACTTACAAAAATTAACCATTTTTAAAATTTTACTGTTAGTTTGAACCCCTATATCTCCCTCCCTCTGGCTATTGCCTTGGTTACAACATTATTTAAATTACATTAACCAACATTTAAAAAACAAAATTTATTAATGTTACTACTTTCTTGATTTTAGAATTACAGAATAAATAATTAACAAACTTATTTTTAGGTTTAAATATGTATAATTGATGCACTTAAATATTTTTCGTTAAAATCTGAACAATGCAAACTTGAGATTAGATAAATTATAATTCATAGGACGGTCCGTGGGAAGTTTATAAAACCTTCCCATTACTGTATTACATAATTGTTCCATTAAAAACACAAAACGTGACCGCTTTATCTTGAAAACGGCGTTAAATTTATGTCCACCACAGAATAGTCGCCACTTTTTCTTTCTGCTAATAATTTTACAGCGTAAGATAAGTTTTATAAACGAAATTAATAAAAAAATGATAACAACAACAATAGAAATGCTCTGGAAAATATTAGAAAATTGAATTCGCCAATTATTTGTAGAATATTATAAAAACAAAAAAGTGTCTTCCTACAAAATGCTGTATTGCTAAAACTAATAATACTATTACTTTTTAATAACAATATTATACAAATAAAATGCAAAAATGTAGTCTCATTGAGACAAGTCTCGAAATATTAATTGAAACAACTACTTCTCGAGCTAATACCCCGACAGATATTGAATTATACATTGAATATTTGAGTTACACGACAGCTTTACTGTTCTATGCAAAATGCAACATCAGGTCAAATTATTCTTTCACCAAACTAAATGAACCAACAGGAAATTGAAATAAATTAAATAAATTGCAGGGAATGAATATTAATTGTCTTAAGCCATCTATAGACGCGTTTCGAGATTTATTCATCATCAGTATAGCTATGCTTTAGACTTTCAATATAAAAAAATATTAAAATAAACAGGCAACTTACAGGAATGTCGAAGTGTGTCGTCGAAACAGGTAAACAAAACTGGGGCGAGTGAAAATGAATGGAAGTTATTTATAGGTAAAGATATTAAGTCACTAGTAGGTGCGAACAATTTGATCCCTGTATTTTTTTCAATTTATTTCAATTTCCTGTTAATTAATTTAGTTTGGTGAGAGAATAATTTGACCTGATGTTGCATTTCGCGTATAAATGATGCATAAAACAGTAAAGCTGTCGTGTAACTTAAATATTCATTGTATAATTCAATATCTGTTGGGGTATTAGCTCGAGAAGTAGTTGTTTCAATGAATATTTGGAGACTTGTCTCAATGAGAACATTTTTGCAGAAAGTCGATGTTAATTTTAATTCGTTTTTATATTTATTAATATTATAATAAACTTAAATTAGGTAAACAACAATTAAACTGTTCACTGTGGAGGCTTCTACTTCGTTATACATCATTATTTACACAAATAAGACAATTAACTTTGTTTGTATAACTGAGGATTTTATTGTGACTATAGTTTCGACAACTTTAACTTGTCATTATCGAACATAACTTTATGTTTGATAATGACAAGTTAAAGTTGTCGAAACTATAGTCACAATAAAATCCTCAGTTATACAAACAAAGTTAATTGTCTTATTTGTGAAAACAATAATTAATTTAAAAAATCGTATAATAAATTAGCAAAATGCTGATGTAGTTTTTTTGTAATTGAGGACATTCATAATTTATATAATGATAAGGTGGACGGCAATAAACATTTTCCGTATGATTTAGATGTCTCTAAAATTAAATTTTAAATTAAATCACGACACGCAACGGAAACGTCCTCACTTGACACTCTTCACCTTCATTCATATTTATGTATCATACTCCACGAAGGTGAAGCTCCTCGTAAAAAATAATTACATAAATCACAGTTATTAAAATTTCGAAATAAAAGAATTATTATTTATTACTTCTGTATTAATAATTGACAATGAATTTTCTTTCTCTATCTCAATAAGCATTAATATTAAATAACAGGAATTAAAAATCAATTTACGATTCTTATAACATTTTAATTTTCTATCGGTGTCTGTCTTGGCCACAGCACATTTTTTGACGGATGTGAAGTTAGCCATAGATTTCAGCCATAGATTTATTATTTCATAATTTCTAAAAGTATTCAAAATAAATCGAATATATTTACTTTAGGGTGTCAATAAAACATTAATTTAACAGAATGTGGTACAAGAGCCCCAATTTTGAACCCTTAATATATTTTTTCACACCCTTAAATGATAAGATAAAAAAATCTTTAAATATTTCAAAGTGCGCCATCTCCCATAAAAAAGTTAGCAACAAATATGGCTTCAGCACACATTAAACTATTATTTAAACAAATAAAATTCATTCCACCCAACTTTCGTCTTAGGGAAAAAAACATCAAAATCATCTCTCTATCTCGGATCGACGTCGAATAAATCTTCAAATATTTCAAAGTGCGCCGTCTCCCATAAAAAAGTTAGCAACAAATATGGCATCTGCACACATTAAACTATTATTTAAACAAATAAAATTCATTCCACCCATTTTTAGTCTTAGGGAAAAAAAAATCAAAATCATCTCTCTATCTCGGATCGGCGTCGAATAAATCTTCAAATATTTCAAAGTGCGCCGTCTCCCATAAAAAAAGTTAGCAACAAATATAGATTCACTACTACTAAGACCAAAGTTGGGTGGAATGAATTTTATTTGTTTAAATAATTGTTTAATGTGTGCTGAAGCTATATTTGTAACTAACTTTTTTATGGGAGACGGCGCACTTTGAAATATTTGAAGATTTATTCGACGCCGATCCGAGATAGAGAGATGATTTTGATATTTTTTTTCCCTAAGACCAAAGTTGGGTGGAATGAATTTTATTTGTTTAAATAATAGTTCAATGTGTGCTGAATACATATTTGTTGCTAACTTTTTTATGGGAGACGGCGCACTTTGAAATATTTGAAGATTTATTCGACGCCGATCCGAGATAGAGAGATGATTTTGATTTTTTTTTTCCTAAGACTAAAGTTGGGTGGAATGAATTTTATTTGTTTAAATAATAGTTCAATGTGTGCTGAATACATATTTGTTGCTAACTTTTTTATGGGAGTCGGCGCACTTTGAAATATTTGAAGATTTATTCGACGCCGATCCGAGATGGAGAGATGATTTTGATATTTTTTTTTCCCTAAGACCAAAGTTGGGTGGAATGAATTTTATTTGTTTCAATAATAGTTCAATGTGTGCTGAATACATATTTGTTGCTAACTTTTTTAGGGGAGTCGGCGCACTTTGAAATATTTGAAGATTTATTCGACGCCGATCCGAGATAGAGAGATGATTTTGATTTTTTTTTCCCTAAGACCAAAGTTGGGTGGTATGAATTTTATTTGTTTAAATAATAGTTTAATGTGTCCTGAAGCCATATTTCTTGCTAACTTTTTTATGGGAGGCGGCGCACTTTGAAGTATTAGAAGATTTATTCGACGCCGATCCGAGATAGAGAGATGATTTTGATTTTTTTTTCCGTAAGACCAAAGTTGGGTGGAATGAATTTTATTTGTTTAAACAATAGTTTAATGTGTGCTGAAGCTATATTTGTTGCTAACTTTTTTATGAGAGACGGCGCACTTTGAAATATTTGAAGATTTATTCGACGCCGATCCGATATAGAGAGATGATTTTGATATTATTTTTCCCTAAGACCAAAGTTGGATGGAATGAATTTTATTTGTTTAAATAATAGTTTAATGTGTGCTGAATCCATATTTGTTGCTAACTTTTTTATGGGAGTCGGCGCACTTTGAAAAATTTGAAGATTTATTCGACGCCGATCCGAGATAGAGAGATGATTTTGATTTTTTTTTCCCTAAGACCAAAGTTGGGTGGAATGTATTTTATTTGTTTAGATAATAGTTTAATGTGTGCTGAAGCCATATTTGTTGCTAACTTTTTTATGGGAGACGGCGCACTGTGAAATATTTAAAGATTTATTCGACGCCGATCCGAGATAGAGAGATGATTTTGATATTTTTTTTCCCTGAGACCAAAGTTGGGTGGAATGAATTTTATTTTTTTAAATAATAGTTTAATCTGTGCTGAAGCCATATTTGTTGCTAACTTTTTTATGGAAGTCGGCGCACTTTGAAATATTTGAAGATTTATTCGACGCCGATCCGAGATGGAGAGATGATTTTGATATTTTTTTCCCCTAAGACCAAAGTTGGATGGAATGAATTTTATTTGTTGAAATAATAGTTTAATGTGTGCTGAAGCCATATTTGTTGCTAACTTTTTTATGGGAGACGGCGCACTTCGAAATATTTGAATATTTATTCGACGCCGATCCTAGATAGAGAGATGATTTTGATTTTTTTTTTCCCTAAAACCAAAGTAGGGTGGAATGAATTTTATTTGTTTAACTAATAGTTTAATGTGTGCTGAAGCCATATTTGTTGCTACCTTTTTTATGGGAGACAGCGCACTGTGAAATATTTGAAGATTTATTCGACGCTGATCCGAGATAGAGAGATGATTTTGATATTTTTTTTCCCTAAGACCAAAGTCGGGTGGAATGAATTTTATTTGTTTAAATAATAGTTTAATCTGTGCTGAAGCCATATTTGTTGCTAACTTTTTTATGGGAGTCGGCGCACTTTGAAATATTTGAAGATTTATTCGACGCCGATCCGAGATGGAGAGATGATTTTGTTATTTTTTTCCCCTAAGATCAAGGTTGGGTGGAATGAATTTTATTTGTTTAAATAATAGTTTAATGTGTGCTGAAGCCATATTTGTTGCTAACTTTTTTATGGGAGACGGCGCACTTTGAAATATTTGAATATTTATTCGACGCCGATCCGAGATAGAGAGATGATTTCGATATTTTTTTTTCCCTAAGACCAATGTTGGGTGGAATGAATTTTATTTGTTTAAATAATAGTTTAATGTGTGCTAAATCCATATTTGTTGCTAACTTTTTTATGGGAGATGGCGTACTTTGAAATATTTAAAGATTTTTTTATCTTATCTTATAAGGGTGTGAAAAAATATATTAAGGGTTCAAAATTGGGGCTCTTGTACTACATTCTGTTAAATTAATGTTTTATTGACACCCTAAAGTAAATATATTCTATTTATTTTGAATACTTTTAGAATTTATGAAATTATAAATCTATGGCTGAAATCTATGGCTAACTTCACATCCGTCATTTTTTGTGCACCAACTTTGTACCGAAAATTTATTAAATTATTGACTAGTTTCGTCCATATGAGATGATGAGAGTGAAATTTAACATTAAACATAAAATTTGACAATGGTTCATCAAAGACAACAGTTGGGAGTTTACTGCCAACTGTTGGGGAATTCTCTGATGACAGGACTGTTAATCGTGAACATGTTTAGGATTAAAATTGAATTTGTGTTCAGTATTCCGGCACTTTCTCCCTTCAGCAATAAAAAAATCTTACGCACACGTGCATTCAAACAGATTCCATTTTTGGTTAAAAACAATAAACCTGACAAGTTTACAACTGGAAATTTCCAGAATGAAATCTCAAATCGTCCGTGAGATTTTACTATAAAACAAGTATGGTTAATTAATAATAATCCTTTAATAGTTTTAATTTGAAAACAGAGTTTTTTTTAAATCAAATCCTATCTAGTTTTAAGAATAGGCAACATAAGACACATGAAGAGTATTAGGTTGTCTATAAACATTGTTTTAAACAATTAGTTATACATAACAGGAATAATAATCCTTTAATAATTTTAATTATAAAAACGAGTTTTTTTATTAGGCAATCCAAAACACATGAACAGTATTAGATTGCCTATAAACATTGTTTTAAACAATTGGTTATACAAAACAGGTATACAGGGAGTTTTTCAGTTAAGTTTACAAATCCTAATTCCATGCTGTAAATCTTCAAATATTCGTTGTTTTTTAAAAGAGTTCAATTTGAAGTTTTAAACAAGTGTTGTCCACTCCCAGACTAAGCATGAAGTAAAATTTCGAGTTTAGAAAAGCCCCGTGAAAATTTGTCGAGGGTCGCGCAGCGACCCGAGACAAATTTTCTGGGCTTTTCTAAACTCGAAATTTTACTTTATGCGCCACGCGTATAAAACGCTGATTTCAAGTGAGGTTCAAATATACATAAAGTTCACGATAATTTAGTGTCTAATACGCGTGGCGAATAAAGTAAAATTTTGAGTTTAGAAAAGCCTAGAAAATTTGTCTCGGGTCGCTGCGCGACCCTCGACAAATTTTCACGGGGCTTTTCTAAACTCGAAATTTTACTTTGTGCTTAGTCTGGGAGTGGAAAACACTCGTTTAAAGCTTAAAATTAAACTATTTAAAAACACAACGAATATCTAAAGAGTTGAAGAAAATATGCAGAATTTGAAATTCGTATATTTTAATTTTTCATTTAGGTAATAATAGGATATATACGTCTTTAGCATACCGCTTTAGTAGCATATTGTCATGATACTACAGCAGTATGCTAAATTTTGAACTTCAATTTAAAACTAGTGTATACGCTGTAAAGTTTGTGATTTTCGTTGTTTTTTAAATAAGTTCAATTTGAAGCTTTAAAGGAATGTTTTCCACTCCCAGACTAAGCATGAAGTAAAATTTCGAGTTTAGAAAAGCCCCGTGAAAATTTGTCGAGGGTCGCGCAGCGACCCGAGACAAATTTTCTGGGCTTTTCTAAACTCGAAATTTTACTTCATGTGCCACGCGTATAAAATACTGGTTTCAAATGAAGTTTAAAATATACTGCTTTAGAATACTGCTTAAGCTGTATATGTTAAACCTTACGATATTTCAGTGTTTTATACGCGTGGTGCATGAAGTAAAATTTCGAGTTTAGAAAAGCCCCGTGAAAATTTGTCTCGGGTCGCTGCGCGACCCTCGACAAATTTTCTACACGGGGCTTTTCTAAACTCGAAATTTTACTTCATGCTTAGTCTGGGAGTGGAAAACATTCCTTTAAAGCTTCAATTTGAACTTATATAAAAAACAACAAAAATCACAAAATTTACAGCGTATACACTAGTTTTAAATTGAAGTTCAAAATGTAAAGTTAATTAAAGGAAAGGCACTTGATATTGTTTCACAATTAAATCTTTATTCCGACTAGTTTCGGTTTGTTAGACCATTTTCAAAGGAATGTGAAGTTAAAAATTTAGCATACTGCTGTAGTATCATATGCTACTAAAGCGGTATGCTAAAGACGTATATTTTTAACTTCAATTTAAAACCATTTATTTCACAATGTTTCAGTGTTTTATACGCGTGGCGCATAAAGTAAAATTTCGAGTTTAGAAAAGCCCGAAAATTTGTCTCGGTTCGTATTAATTCGAATTAATTGTGTTTAACATGAAAAATGTCTTTTGTGTGTTTTTAAATTTCTCGGTAAACCACTGTTTTACACGCGTGGCGCATGAAGTAAAATTTCGAGTTTAGAAAAGCCCCGTGAAAATTTGTCTCGGGTCGCTGCGCGACCCTGGACAAATTTTCTACGCGGGGCTTTTCTAAACTCGAAAGTTTACTTTATGCTTCACCTGGGAGTGGAAAACACTCGTTTAAAGCTTAATGATAAATTCCCTGTATATACCAATAACAAAAAAATCTCTATAATTATAGTGGGAGGTAAAGTACACCAAGTCACATTTTTTTTTCAAATTACGTTTTTTATATTATTGGAATCAAGATTTTTTACTCTATTGAGAAGTAAATACCACTCTTGTTGCGATGTGTTGTTTGTTTAAAGTTTAATGAATTATCTCACTGGAAGATATCACCACTCTAGGTTAGGTTAGGTTTATATGGCAACAGCCGAGGCTGCCCATAGGGCCCGTTGTGATACCATGAGAGATCCTTCCCCTATACAACCCAATTTGAGCACCTAATGAATCCGATCAGATCTCCCACTTTTATAGGTGAGAGCTCCGCCAGTTCACTTGCGTGGTGCAGACCGAGGTACTTCTTTCGTTTCCCCTCAAGAGCAATTGACCTAGATAGTGGAGTACTGTTTCTTCCTCCTCCTCATCTAGGCATTCTCTGCAGTAGTCATTGTATTTCAGACCCATCTTTTGTGCGTGTCCACCCAGAAAACAGTGACCCGTGATGATGCCTACTGCCTTCCTTATGTCGATTCTGCTAAGTGCAATTAATCTTTTACTGTTTATAGTGTCACACATAGGCCATAGCTGCCTTGTTATGTGGCACGTGTCTTCTTCCTTCCACCTAAGGTTAACTCATGATGTCATTTGGTCCCTTAATAGTCTCTTGCATTCCCCAAGAGGAATGTCGGCGGAAAGTTCAGTAGATAGGTCTCTCATTCTTGCCCCCTTCCTTGCGAGGCCGTCGGCAATTGAGTTTCCCTTGATATCACTGTGACCTGGTACACCAGATGAGCCCCACATCACAGCTGTTAGCGAGCTTGTTAAGCACTTTTCTGCAGTCTCTGACCACCTTGTAGGTGCAGTAGGGACTATTTAATGTCCTAATGGCGGCCTGGCTATCGGTGACGAACCTGATATGGTTTACCTGAAGGTCGGTTTTACCTATCCAGTCCACTGCCACTCGGATAGCCATGACTTCCGCCTGTAGGACGCTGCAGTGGTTTGGGAGTCGAAATGATTTTTTGAGGTTGAACTCATGTGAGAAAATTCCACCCCCTACTCGGTTTTCGGACTTGGAGCCATCCGTGAAGAGCCAGACTTCATTTCCCTGAACAATCTTGCCCTCTACCCATTCGGTTTTGTCCGGGATGGAAATGGAGAACTTGTTCCCAAAGGTAAGTTCTGGAAGACAGCTATCAGTCCTCAGTGGGATATCGACAAGCTCATTCAGGATCCTTCCATGGCCCTGTTTGCTACTATTCCATATCCCGACCGAGTTGATCCTGATCGCTGTGGTAGCTGCAGCATACCTGCAGTAAAGGTCAACAGGAGCTAGATTTAGTATTACATCTAGCGCTTTGGAGGGGGTAGATCTAACCGCGCCTGTTATGAGCAGTTCAGCTGATCTCTGTACCTTATCCAGTGCGGTCCGGTGAATTTTCTTATCAAGGGCAGTCCACCAGACTGCAGCGCCGTAGAACAGAATGGGTCTCACCACAGTCGTGTACATCCAGTGGACAACGCTTGGTTTCAGTCCCCAGTTCTTGCTCACAGCTCTTTTGCATGAGTACAGCGCGACCTGCGCTTTCCGTACTCTCTCCTGAATATTGGGCCTCCAACTTAACTTCCTATCGACTAAGCTGCCCAAATATTTGGCTTGCTCCTTTATCACCAGTCCCGTGCCGTTTAGGACGGGAGCTTTGAAGTTTGGTATCCTATGCATTCTGCTGAAGAGTACAAGCTCAGTTTTGAGGGGATTTACCCCCAGTCCACATTCCTCACACCAGCGGGTTACCTTGCAGAGTGCCCTCTCCATGAGTTCAGATAGGATGCCCACGTGTTTACCAGAGATCGCGAGGGTCACGTCATCAGCATAGGCAATTGTTTTACACCCCGTAGACTCTAGTCCTTTCAGTAGTACATTCATAACTATATTCCATAGTAGTGAAGAGAGGACACCCCCTTGAGGGGTACCTCTACTGACCTCTCTTCTTGAGCGTGAGCCGCCCAGCGCAGAGACAATGTGCCTCCTCGTTAGCAGCTCCTCTACGAAGAGGCATATCGACTCGTCCATGTGCAGATTGCCAAGGGCCGACAAAATCGCCCCTGGGCGCACGAAGTTGAAGGCTCCTTCGATATCCAGGAATACCGCCAACGTGAACTCTTTCTTACACATGGTTCACCACTCTAAGACAGATGTTTAAGTTTTTTGTATAAAGAAAAATACTTCGAAGCACATTTAACTTATTATATTCAAAATGTAAAATAATTACAAGTATTTACAGCGAAATGTTTGACAGTTGATGTTTAGATGCTTAAGATTTTTTGTTTATTAAGGTTTGATGTTTATAGTTCGAAGTTTAAAACTAGAATGGTTATCTTAAAATTATAAAATATAAATTGAGAAAACTATGTTTAGAAATGTGGGGGCAAAGTCGCTGTTATTGGTCACTCGTATTTCGGGGGATGATAGCAAAAAGAAGTGGTGGTAAGAAATTCCTTGGAATTGAAAATCTGGATTTTCTCTTTAAAATATTGTTGATCAGTTTCCGAAAATACGGATGACCAGAACAACTGCCCTGCTGTGCGAAAAGGCGCGACCGTTACCAATTTCTCAACCCTAACAAACTCACAAACCTATTCAAAATAGATCTCTTTTGTTCAGATAAACTTCCAAAACGTGATAATTCACAAACAAGAGAATTACAAGGTTTATTTTGTATTTCTGGAAGACGACCTATTTTGAGGAATGTTAATAGGGTAGAGCTATTAAATATTTTTTTTTTTTGCCCCATCACCTCCTTCTCGCCACTGTGAGACCGATGTGTAACCCGCACTTGAACAGATCAAAGCTCTTCAAGCCCGAGCGATTCGTAACAACTCTAAAATTAAAAAAATGTGACTTGGTGTAGTCCACCTCCTACGTACAGAGTTTATATAATTTGCGAATTAAAGAAATAAATTACACCGGATGTAAAATAATTAGCTTTGAAAATAATCAAAGTGAAAGTCCGCAGTTTCGCATTTTATCAGCATGGAAGTTAGCCAGGGATGCAAATGATAATTATAATCAAATTAAAAATCGGGCTGCAGAAAATTAAGATGCAGTTTTAAATATGATCGGCCCGAGGGCGGATTAGTTAGTGGGAGATCAAAGCGTGTCGCCATCAAAAGCCGTTTTCTAGAATCAGGTTTAAGTTTAATTAAATATTTAATTTTATCATCCCATGATTTATTATTGGCTCTAAATAATAATTATTTATGTACCAAGTCAGTAAAATAAGACTTTATCGAACGAGTCTGAGGTTATGAGACGAGCGAGCGGAGCGAGCGAGGTGAATAAAGACGAGTTCGATAAAGATATTTTACTGACGTGGTGCATACAAAATTTTATCGCCAATCTTAAAAATAAATGAAAAAGTATAGGATTTTTTATTTAAATTAAAAAAAAAATAGAAAATATGTATTATTATTTAAACAAACACTACGAATTAATCAAGATATTAAAGCACTCTATTTGTTGTATATGTGGAAATTGATGGTGCATCCTGTGGCATTATTTAAATTTATTCCTGATGTTGACCCATCAACGGAAAAATTTTGTGGAAAATGAATATTTTCATTTTGATGTAAAGTTGTGGCAGTGTTGTCATTGATATCAAAACGGTGCGCAATTTGATCACTACCCAAAATCGTTTTTGCAATCTTCGTTTTGTTCAATATTGATTCCTCAACATAGGACTCAGCAACGGTATCACTCTTCCACCCTCCATGACGTTTCAAATTTTCTTTGCTGCCCCCTGCATTAGCAAACAAAGTAGCAGACGACCTCCGAAAACAATGACCAGTATATTCTGACGGATTTGGCAAATTTAAATAGTTCGCAATTTTACATGGTATGTTTCCAAAAGTGTGGATACCCACAGGCTGCACTGTGCATTTACTTTTTCTATATGTAATAAAAAATCTATCATGTTTGGTCTGTGCGGGACGAAGTTTGGCATATTTTTTATATAACTCAATCGGTTTAACGTGTCCTTCGAACTCTGATGTTACGACAAATACTCTTGGTTTATTAGTTTTCGTGTGTCTTATATGCACAATCAATACAGTATCCTTGTCTTCTATATCATCAACTTTAAGATTTACTAATTCATTATTACGGCAGGCTCCAGCAACGCCAAAAATAACACAAATCTAAAATAATATCTACATTAATAACAAATATGCTTCGATAATTGATTACTATCTTACCTTCATCATTAAATATATTTCATTTGGTGCATTCAATAGAAACTGTATTATTTCTTCTTGTGTGAGAACTTTCGATTTTTTTGCCGTATAATTTTTTGATTTCTGTTTTAAAAACGCCGTAAGTTTCTTATATTGGCTTATATCAACGTCGTTTTTTACCGAAAGAGATGCTTTTAACATAGAATAATATGACCATAATGTTGCTGCTTTATATTCCTTGGATTTTTCAGAAAAATATGTCAAGAGAACGTTTTCGCTAATTTTTTTAATGTTATTTCTGTCACACCAACTTGTGAATAAATCGTGTTGACGATTATAAATATGTCTAGACTTACTTGGAAGAATTTCGAGCGTTGTTTCTATCGCTCTTTCGCGTATTTCTGGTGGAGTACATGGTATTTCAAACTCTTCACTACTCATGTTTTTTTTTGACAACTAAACTGACAGGATTCGACCTCCTTAGATTTTGTTAGTATTGTCCCATAATGTTACTTGTTGAAAGTAGTAAAATAATGGGACGGTTTAGTGCCGCAAATGGCGATAATAATAGATGTATTTAGTGCCGATTGGCGATAAAAGTATGTTATAAATTTGAAATACAATAAAATCAAATTTGTCTGTTGCAATGAGTATTTGATTTAGTCTTTGAATAACAAACTTGTTGTAAAATAATATTAAAACACTTAACTTTGTTTTACCACTTTAATTAACTTTGTACAGTGACTATAGTTTCGACTACAAGGTAGTCATTATCAAACTGAGTTACTCAGTTTGATAATGACTAGCTTATAGTTGCAAAAAGTTAATTAAAGTGGTAAAACAAAGTTGTGTTTTAATATTATTTTATAAAGATATACGACAAAGTGAACGCCAACTAAATCAAAGAATTAAACTTGTTGTAGATTGCACATTTTTAATATTATTATTAGTTTTATATTTGTTTGGTAAAGTTTTAATACGTTTCAGTAATAATAGAACGAACTTACATATAATGTATAAAATTTCGAAAATTCGTATAAAATACAAACAAAATTAAATATTTCATTGTATAATTCATTATTTTTTGTCAGATTCACAATTGCCATTAAAATGAGTTACTTTTCTTTAATTTAAGCGACCTCGTGTATCTTATCGTTTCTGAGAAACCAATGGTGAACATTGAAAAATTCACCACCCTGTATATTATGTTCAAAGTGTGCAAAATATAAGAAGCGTAAGCTTATTTTCTAAAATTCTAGTTTTGAATTTGAATTATTCTTGTTTGATCTCGTTGATTGTTAAGGCACTTATTTTTTGAAAATCCATGATCACTTAATATAATAGCAGACTATTTATGATTTTCAACTTTGTATTTAACTCAATACAATTGTTTCGCTACACTGTAGCTTCTTCAGGTGAAGAAAAAAAAATTTTTTTCTTCACCTGAAGAAGCTACAGTGTAGCGAAACAATTGTAGTGAGTTAAATAAAAAGTTGAAAATGATAAATAGTCTGCTATTATATTAAGTATTCTTGTTTGAACTTACATTTTTTTTTAAATAAAGTATATTTATTATATAATTACAACAATAATAATAATGAAAAGGCAATTAACCTGCTATATTATAAAGTAGACCTGGAAAGCCAGACCACAAAGAAAATTAAAATGAAAACCTCCCTATTCATCACCACCCCCACTTTAATATCCTTTACTTAACAGCTTTCTCATCCAACTTTTTCCCTTCGTTTAATAAAATATTATTTTTTTTAGTACACGCTAATTATCTGGCTTGTTTCAGTTTCAAAGTGGAGAGCTGGAGGACTGGCTCCCGACCCGGAGATGAGGCCCTACAGGAGTTACACCTCACTGGACTATCCCCAGCAGCCCGACCCAATAGTAGACAATCACATTGATTTTGTTTAACCCTAATATTTTTTATCCCTCTCTCCCTCTTCAATTAATTCGTTCCTATAGTAAATAAACACCTGATAAACCCCAAAAGTCGCAGTGGTCCTCCCTCCTCGCAGATTAATTTCAGTATAAATTAAAAAAAAAAACTATGTAAATCCTGTTTAAAGTTTAAGCAAAAGAAGATGAACTTATATATCGATGTTGGTCGTAAAAAAAATTGAGTCAATTTAAATTGTCGTGTTTTATTTGTTTTCCCTCTTCCTTATTTAGTTTATGTAATGAATAACAATAATTAGCTGGTAATAAAATAAAAATTATAATTTTTGACTAAATAAAAATGTTCCAAACCTAATTATTTATTACTAACAATGATAATAGTTGATAACAAATGAATTAAATAGCTTATTGTAATAACATGATATGCCACAAGTAAACAAAAATAAGTGTAAATAAAAACACTTTTTAACCTTTCTTCGCAAATTTATTTTTGAAGGAAGGTTAAAGGTTAAAAAGTATTTAAAGTTATTATCATCTTCACGTAACTCATTCATATTGATTAAAAATGAGTTATTAGAGTTTAAAATTATAAAAAAAATGTGTAAAATGTATTACTATGAAATTAAAATCAAAAGCATTTTTAATAAGTTTATTAGGTATCTTTCAGACAAATATGCTTAGAAAGGGGATACAAAAAATGTAATTGTTTGCTTATAAACAATTTTATTTTAAAATATTTTGGTTAACCATGTTATTGCCTACAAAAACAAGTGTAAATGTTTTTACAAGAAAACATGTAATTCTATATTGTTAATATTTGTCACCACACAAATCTGCATTAAATGTGAAAAAATGTAAAGCACTGGTTTTAAATAAAAGTTCAAAATATACAACTTTAGCATAATGCTTTAGTAGCATCACAATATGCTACTAAAGCTGTATGCTAAAGACGTATATTTTGAACTTCAATTTAAAACCATTTATTTCACAATTTTTCAGTGTTTTATACGCTTGGCGCATGAAGTAAAATTTCGAGTTTAGAAAAGCCCCGCGAAAATTTGTCTCGGGTCGCTGCGCGACCCTCGACAAATTTTCTACGCGGGGCTTTTCTAAACTCGAAATTTTACTTCATGCTTAGTCTGGGAGTGGAAAACACTCGTTTAAGGCATCAATAGAAGCTTTAGACGAGTGTTTTCCACTCCCAGACTAAGCATGAAGTAAAATTTCGAGTTTAGAAAAGCCCCGTGAACATTTGTCGAGGGTCGCGCAGCGACCCGAGACAAATTTCCACTGGGCTTTTCTAAACTCGAAATTTTACTTCATGCGCCACGCGTATAAAACACTAAAATATTGTGAAATTTATGAATATTTGAACTTCACTTGAAATCTGTGTTTTATACGCGTGGCGCATGAAGTAAAATTTCGAGTTTAGAAAAGCCCCGCGAAAATTTGTCTCGGGTCGCTGCGCGACCCTCGACAAATTTTCTACGCGGGGCTTTTCTAAACTCGAAATTTTACTTCATGCTTAGTCTGGGAGTGGAAAACACTCGTTTAAGGCATCAATAGAAGCTTTAGACGAGTGTTTTCCACTCCCAGACTAAGCATGAAGTAAAATTTCGAGTTTAGAAAAGCCCCGTGAAAATTTGTCGAGGGTCGCGCAGCGACCCGAGACAAATTTTCACTGGGCTTTTCTAAACTCGAAATTTTACTTCATGCGCCACGCGTATAAAACACTAAAATATTGTGAAATTTATGAATATTTGAACTTCACTTGAAATCTGTGTTTTATACGCGTGGCGCATGAAGTAAAATTTCGAGTTTAGAAAAGCCCCGCGAAAATTTGTCTCGGGTCGCTGCGCGACCCTCGACAAATTTTCTACGCGGGGCTTTTCTAAACTCGAAATTTTACTTCATGCTTAGTCTGGGAGTGGAAAACACTCGTTTAAGGCATCAATAGAAGCTTTAGACGAGTGTTTTCCACTCCCAGACTAAGCATGAAGTAAAATTTCGAGTTTAGAAAAGCCCCGTGAAAATTTGTCGAGGGTCGCGCAGCGACCCGAGACAAATTTTCACTGGGCTTTTCTAAACTCGAAATTTTACTTCATGCGCCACGCGTATAAAACACTAAAATATTGTGAAATTTATGAATATTTGAACTTCACTTGAAATCTGTGTTTTATACGCGTGGCGCATGAAGTAAAATTTCGAGTTTAGAAAAGCCCCGCGAAAATTTGTCTCGGGTCGCTGCGCGACCCTCGACAAATTTTCTACGCGGGGCTTTTCTAAACTCGAAATTTTACTTCATGCTTAGTCTGGGAGTGGAAAACACTCGTTTAAGGCATCAATAGAAGCTTTAGACGAGTGTTTTCCACTCCCAGACTAAGCATGAAGTAAAATTTCGAGTTTAGAAAAGCCCCGTGAAAATTTGTCGAGGGTCGCGCAGCGACCCGAGACAAATTTTCACTGGGCTTTTCTAAACTCGAAATTTTACTTCATGCGCCACGCGTATAAAACACTAAAATATTGTGAAATTTATGAATATTTGAACTTCACTTGAAATCTGTGTTTTATACGCGTGGCGCATGAAGTAAAATTTCGAGTTTAGAAAAGCCCCGCGAAAATTTGTCTCGGGTCGCTGCGCGACCCTCGACAAATTTTCTACGCGGGGCTTTTCTAAACTCGAAATTTTACTTCATGCTTAGTCTGGGAGTGGAAAACACTCGTTTAAGGCATCAATAGAAGCTTTAGACGAGTGTTTTCCACTCCCAGACTAAGCATGAAGTAAAATTTCGAGTTTAGAAAAGCCCCGTGAAAATTTGTCGAGGGTCGCGCAGCGACCCGAGACAAATTTTCACTGGGCTTTTCTAAACTCGAAATTTTACTTCATGCGCCACGCGTATAAAACACTAAAATATTGTGAAATTTATGAATATTTGAACTTCACTTGAAATCTGTGTTTTATACGCGTGGCGCATGAAGTAAAATTTCGAGTTTAGAAAAGCCCCGCGAAAATTTGTCTCGGGTGAAAAACACTCGTTTAAGGCTTCAAATTAAACTAATAAAAAAACAAACGTAAATATCTAAAGATTTACAGCATATAGTTGAGTTGGGGTACGTTTTCTCAAAAGAAAAACTCCCTGCATCAAAATTTATTGCAGGAAAAATTCTCAATCCAAACTCAGGTTTTTCTAAATTCGAAATTTTACTACATGCTTAGTCTAGGAGTGGAAAACACTCGTTTAGAGTTTCAAATTAAACTCTTAAAAAAAGAAACAACGGAGATATACTAAAAAAACTTGAACAGATTTGATTCGTACTAAAGTGACAGAAAGGCATTACAGTTTAAGTAAAAGTAAATTTAATACTAAATAAATTACTCAAAAGAACTTTTTAATTAAACTAAAATACTTATACTCGTTGTTCGGCCTCATACCATGCCAGTTGTTCTTTACGTGTTAAAACTGGGTTCTTTACCAACAATGATGATGGTGGTGAAGAATTCACTTGCTGCCTTAATATTGATTCCGAAGGGATGAAATCTGGTTCCAATAAATCTATAAATGATTTATTACAGATTATTAAGGACCTACAACGAACTGTAGCAACATTAGTATCTAGCTTGGACATGCAAAGGGCTGAGATATCAGAAATTAAATCACTCGTACTAAATGTTATAAGTATCAAGGCCAAAAATATCATTCTAAAATCTACAGTCGATGATCTAACAGAAAGAGTTTCTACATTGGAAAATAACTCATTAACACCGAATTATACTGCAGATGATTCTTTATTGAAGGAAATTGACGAACGCAGGTCAAGAGAACAAAATCTAATATTTTTTAATATAAATGAATCAGCAGCAACTGATTCTGCCACTCAACTGTCTGAAGACCGGTCAAAGTTATTATCATTATTACAATCCATCTTACCTTCGGTTAATCTCGTTAAATTAGTTCGACTGGGCCGGAGAACGGACAAACCACGGCCAGTTAAAGTTGTCTTTCAAAATCGTGGAGATTGTTGAAAAGTTCTAAATAATAAGAAAAAACTGCCGTCAACGATAAATGTTCAACCTGATCGTACAATTATGCAACGCAATGAGCTAAAAATTATTATTAAAGAACTAAATTCAAAAGGAGATAAAAATCTATGCATTCGGTTTGTCAATAATAGACCCACAATAGCGCTATAATAGGAAAATGTATATTTAAAAAAAAAACTCTCCATATATGCTTTTATTTGTGAAACAATACGAAGTGCCTTTCCTTTAATTAACTTTACATATATATGCTCACATTCAAAAATACTCTAAATTTAGAAGACTGATACAAAACATTTAAAATTAATATAGTTTCCGTTATTTTTGCTAAATTATTTATTATTTATTTATTTGCAAATAAAACATAAAACATACATCAATATAAAGACTTTTATAAATAATAAAATAATGTGTTAAATTAATGCTTATCTGCAAAAGGACTAAGAGCAACTTAAGTTGATCTATGTCTTAGCCCTTCATAATACAGGTTAATAATATAAATAACAGCTACAATAGTAATAACAGTGCATATTTTTTTTTTTTTTTTTTTTGGTGTCTCAGAACTTCGGCCTCAATGAAGATGATACGGTGTGTTGTGGAGTAAAGTACACATTTTTACGGAGTGGGTGTCGCTATTTTCTAGCTATGAAATTTCATTTTTACTTAGTAACAACTTTTTATAGAGTTTTTTAAATGCGTTCACATTCGTTGATTTTAAATTTGATGGTAAAGGATTATATAGGTTGTAAATATTGTAGGTAAAACATCGCTTGAAAAATACTAACTTGAAAGAGGGCGGTGATAATAGGTTTCTGTACCTAAGATTTAGAGTGTGAACATCCGTTCGAAATTTTATTTTAGAATATAAATATTGTGGTTTACAGGTGAGCATAACCTTATGAAATAATACAGCACAATGCAACGACCGCCTCTGTTCCATAGTTAACCATTTTGCGTCTTTTAATTTATAGGATATATGATCGTATTTAGGTATGCCATATACAAACCTCAGACAAGCCTTCTGAACCTTCT
Organism: Philonthus cognatus; assembly: GCA_932526585.2. Taxonomy (NCBI): domain Eukaryota; kingdom Metazoa; phylum Arthropoda; class Insecta; order Coleoptera; family Staphylinidae; genus Philonthus; species Philonthus cognatus. The sequence continues at coordinate 66,564,878 of OW052247.1, read as the reverse complement.
GAATACGGAGTTGTGTATATTTATCTATACAAGGAGCATAAACAACGTCACAGTAGTTAAAATGACTTAGGACTAGATAGTCACACAATTGAATTTTTTTGTTTTCTGATAGAATATAGCGATGGGGATATAAGAGCTTTAAGTTTAGGTAAGCGCTTTGGATGCATTTCACAATATGTTTTTTATATCGAAGGTCGGAGTCAATAACTAGGCCCAAATTTCGTATTGAGTCAACACATTTTAGTTTATTTCCTGAAACAATAATATTAATTTTAGTTTTAATTTCATCTTTCCTTTTCCCAAATATAATTACTGATGATTTTGACGCATTTATTCTCAGACTATGCCTGCTAGATATTGAAACCAGGTTTTCCAGGTCTGCATTAATTAATATGTTAGCATGATTAAGGTCATTGGCAGCAAATGAGTAATATAGTTGTGTATCATCGGCGTAAAGATGAACTTTGCAATGTTGTATGCATTTGGTTAAACAGCTTGTGTATACGGCAAATATAATTGGACCTAGAATTGACCCCTGCGGTACCCCTCGATTTACTTCGATTTCTGATGATTTCCCTGCATTTGTTTCAACATACTGCCTTCTTTTGTGTAAATAACTTTTTATAAATTGTATTGCATTAGGTGAGAATCCCACATAATGCAGTATAGCCAGTAATGTTACATGGCAGATGGTATCAAAAGCTTTGGAATAATCGAGTAAGATTAATGCAGTGGTATTTCCTCTATCTGTTTCTTTAATTATGTCATCTGTTATTGATAATATTGCTGTTGTACAGCTATGCAATTGACGGAATCCTGACTGGTAACAAGGAAGAATTTGTTGATCAGTTAGAAAATTGCAAATCTGGATTTTAATAACCTTTTCGGCGATTTTTGATAGAACCGGTAGTATGCTAATTGGCCTCAAGTCTCCAAAGCTCGTAATATTTTTTTTTTTGGGACTGGTATAATATGCGAAATTTTCCAAATATTTGGAAATTGATTATCAAGTACACAGGAATTTACTATATTTGTAATGTATGGTATTATAAATGGGCAACACATTAAGATCATTGTGATGCTAATATTATCTGCGCCAATGGCGTTAGAACGCATGTCTAGTAAGAGTTTATATATAGTATTTTCTGTTACTGGTTTAAATGTCAGGAGTTCGTCAAATTGCTTAAAGGCATTTTTGCTGTAAAATTCTATCAAGTCATTATCAACGATGGACGTACTTGAGGAACAGCTAGCGAAGTAGTTATTTATAGCATCAGGTTTGTTTAGTGACTCGGGTAAAGGAATTTTAGTTTTATTTTTATGAATGTTTAGTTTTTTAATAGCTTCCCAAAAATTTTTACTGTTATTGCTCCTCGTGCTGTGTTCTAGATATTGTATTTTTTCATTACGTACTGCTATGTTTGTTTGGTTTCTAAGCGATTTGTAATATTCCCAATCATTTGTATTTCTAGAGATTTTATATTTTTTGAATGCTTTATCCCGTAGTGTAATCATCTCTTTAATTGTCTGTGTGAACCACTCTGGTTTTCTTTTACTTAGTTTAATTTTGCGAATAGGCGACAAAACATTAAATATTTCTGAGTTAGGTTCAGGTATTTCGCAGTTTAGTGAACAAGATACTAAGAGATGACGATCATTTACGTGACTGAATAGATCAATTGAATCAACAACATAGTCCTCTTTGCTATTTGAAATTAAAATGAAATCGATTAAAGTAAATTTATTTTTACTAATATGTGTGGGCATATTAATTATTTGTTTTAAGTTAAGTGACTCAGCGCATTCGAGAAATAACTTTGATTTTTGAGTGTCTGGTTCGAGCAAATTTATATTAAAATCTCCACCACAAATTATATCATCTGAAATGATTACAAATTCAGACAGTTGATTCTCAAATATATGTAAAAAGTCAAAAAAATCTCTGTTAGGTGGTCTATATACTATTCCTATAATATAGACTTTTTTACATACTAAAAGTTTTATCCACATATTCTCAACATTCACAGATGTAACAGTGTTCAAAATTTCAAACTTTAAGTTGTTTTTAATATATAGACCCACTCCACCTCCTCGCGTGTTTCTATCACTTCTGATAAAACTGTATCCATCCACTTCGACCATATCTGTGGGTAATTGTTGATTCAACCATGTTTCTGAGACACCAAGTACATGATAATTACAATCCAGTAAACATTCCTTTATATCTGCAAAATTATAGACTAAAGATCTGACATTTACAAATGCAATGTTTATATTTTTCATCGAGTAAATAGATATAAGTATGTTTCAATGTAGTAAAAATAGATTATAAATAGATTATTATAAATGACAGAAAATAATAAAGTAAATTATCCTGTCAGTAGCATACGCCTGCATAAATGTTTAATTAACTAAATGAGTATGTAATTCTGTACAAAATTAGAACATAAAATAAGTAGATTAGATAAATGAATAACATGTTTTAGTTAGTTATCATTCTCTAATGATTAACGTCCCTTTGCTACGTTTGACACGTACCTAATATTATTATGAAATGTTTATTTTGTTATATTACATAGAATAAAACTATTTTATATCGTCTGATACATATTTAGTTCTCTCATGTTTTGGATTCTTTTAATTTTATTACCGCTTTTGATACAGATAGACCCATTATGTGACCATGCATTATTTTTGCCGAATTTCAAGGTTGCAGATTTCAAAATTGATAGGCGGAGCGCTGTTAAATCTTCTTTTATAGAAAAACTGGTTCCTTTGAATTTCTTCTTATTGTTGTACACATCCATGCGATGTTTAATATTTGAAAATTGTACTAACACCTTTGACTTTACCTATACGGTGTATTTTTTCTATCGCTTCTGCGGAGATGTCCAATCCGAGATTGTTTTTGAAAGTATTAACCACCGCTGCATTGATATTTTCATTTTTATCCTCCTTGATTCCATAAATTATGATGTTGTTTCTTTTTTCCTTTTGTTCTACGTTATCACACTGTGCTGTTAATTTTTCGTATTTTGATTTGTAATCATTTAATTCTTCTTGAATGAGTTCCATCCGTTTGTTGACCTCCGATATCGCCGATTTGACCGCGTCCGAAATTGTATCGCACAACGTGGCCTTCAACGTATCTCGGAATTCAGGTGTTTTTATCAAATTAATGAACACTTGCTCCATTTCACCAATTTGATTTTTCGTAAGAACCATGATTTTTACAGAAACGCGAACTTATGTTGAAAACAAGATTCACCACCTTATCCACTGCACTATATTGTACTTGATTGCAAATTTCTGTTTCAGAATTCGGCGTTTTACTCAGAAAATCGTTAAGTTTTAGGCGGAGCTACGTACTGTACGTTTATTCAGTATGCAGCCATTTTATAATAAGTTTTATTTTTATTTAAACTGGTTATATCTTGAATAATATTAGTTTAACCCCAATTTAAAATTGCTGATTCCCAATTTAATGGTGTTTATTCCCAATTTGATTGCGATTAAACTGGCAGCTATGCTTGAAGTCTCAATTTAATATTGCTTTTTCCCAATTTGACATTGATTAGTCTCGATTAGTATTATAATTTATGGGTGTTACTAATGAATAAAGAGAATATTATTAGTTAATCAATGGTATTTCTGAGTTTCTCTCTACAATTTTTCGTGCATCTGTCTAAAGCAGGGGTCTCCAAACTACGGCCCGAGGGCCACATCCGGATTTTGTCCGGCCCGCGGAGAGCTAGCATACTTGAAAACTCATATTTTTTATAGCAAATTAAATTTAGTTTACTGAAGTATTCTAATTTTAAAGGCTTATTGTTATGGTTTTGGCCCTCGGAACTTACTGGAGTAATCAGTATGGCCCTAAGGCTGGAAAGTTTGGAGACCCAGGATCTAGAAGAATCCTACAATTTGAAACTTCTAAGAGCGAGTGTTGTCCACTCCCAGACTAAGCATGAAGTAAAATTTCGAGTTTAGAAAAGCCCCGCGTAGAAAATTTGTCGAGGGTCGCGCAGCGACCCGAGACAAATTTTCGCGGGGCTTTTCTAAACTCGAAATTTTACTTCATGCGCCACGCGTATAAAACACTGATTTAAAGTGAAACTAAAAATACTCTGAAAACCAACCAAACTTCGATATTTTTTTCAAAATTAGATGTTTTCTTTCCTATCCATGCTGTAAACCTTTAGGTATTCGTTGTTTTCTTGTAAAAAAACTTTGGTTCCCTGTAGTCCTTCGGTCTCCTAAGACCATGATTGGTCCTTCGAGCCGTAGCCTTTGTAAAATGGCAATAAACTTAATAATCTAGAGCAGGGGTCTCCAAACTACGGCCCGAGGGCCACATCCGGCCCGCGGACAGATTTTGTCCGGCCCGCGGAGAGCTAGCATACTTGAAAACTCATATTTTTTATAGCAAATTAAATTTAGTTTACTGAAGTATTCTAATTTTAAAGGCTTATTGTTATGGTTTTGGCCCTCGGAACTTACTGGAGTAATCAGTATGGTCCTAAGGCTGGAAAGTTTGGAGACCCAGGGTCTAGAGCACCCAACTTACGAGGTTTAATAAGTTCAAGTTTAAAAAAATCTTCGCTTCAATTATTTCCAGTTTACAATCCACAGCTACATTCGCTACATTCGAAACGAAATTACCTACAACTTGCCGCATACGAACTACACTTAAAACTGGCAACAAATTCATCACCAATGACCTGGGACGAATCACAGAAGAAAATACACACAGTTATTAACGCCAAATTAAGAAGAAAATCATCCACCCTCAGAAGAAAACTAGAAACATTACAAAAAGAACAACACCAAGAAGTAAACAACATTACACAAACAACACAAATACTAGTACATAACAGATCAAAAGCAAGCTTCAATACCGAAGAAATGGAGCTTTTAAAAAAAGGCTTCAAACATTCAATTTCCACACCACACACGCCAATAGAAACGATCATCAACGACGTAGAAAATGCGACATCTTACTTAGGACCCGAAGAAGCCACGGCTTTCCGGATAGCAGCCAAGGATACATTGGAGAAAATCATCAGAAAACCGAAAAGGATGACCAAAACTGAAAACACCGACTTCAAAACTGTTCAGTCCTTGAAAGAAAAAGATGTCTTGTACCTGAAATCGGATAAAGGGAACGCAGTCGTCGTCGTCAACAAGGATGATTATTACAATAGCGTCAAGGAGATGTTGGATACCGGACCATATAAAGAACAAAAGAAAAACCCACTCACTTCATATATAAGTAAGATTAATTCCATACTTAAGCCAACAAATTTAATAGATAAAAAACTAATATATAGATTGAAATTGAAAAACCCCTCACTTCCGAAATTATACTGCCTCCCAAAAATTCATAAACCGGGGAATAAATGGAGACCTATTGTATCAAACATCAATTCACCAACATACAATATAGCAAAATGGCTAGTACAACAGTTCCAATCATTAATTATTAAAAACGATTGTTCAATAAAAAATTCCGTTGAGTTAACCACAAAACTTCAAACAACTAAAATCGAACTAGATGAATCATTGGTTTCCTTTGACGTAGAAGCACTATTTCCCAGCATTCCCATAGAAGAAACAATTATCATTTTAGAAAATCTCTTATTAGAAAATTCAATACCACCAGAAAATATTAAACAATATATTGATTTAACAAGAATAGTGATGGAGTGCAACACGTTTGAATTCGACAATAAATTCTACAAACAAACTTTCGGAACAGCCATGGGTAATCCACTCTCACCTTTCCTAGCTAACGTTTTTCTCAACCACCTCGAAAATCGAGCTAAAAACACAATAAACGGCTTTCCGAGAGTTTGGTTCAGATACGTTGATGACGTAATAGCAATCATCAACACTAAAACCAACATGGGAAACTTGTTGTCGAGTTTAAACAGTTTGTGCCCCAGCATTTCATTTACACACGAAAAAGAAAACAACAATCAACTTCCCTTCTTAGATTTACAAATAATTAAAAATAATAATACACTAGAATTCAACATATACCGAAAACCTACACACACATACAACTACATTCACTCATCCTCAACATCACCCATTAAACACAAACTAGCAGCATTTAATAGCATGATTTACAAAGCAATAAACTTACCTTTATCAAATGAAAACAAAAGAAAAGAATTAACATTTATAAAAAACATTGCACAATCTTTAGGTTACAGCAAAAACACAATAGAAAAGCTCATCAATAGACATAAAATGAATCATAAAATTAAATCTAGCACAAAACTCAATACATCAAAAGAAACTAATAAGAGAAAATATGTTAAATTCATTTACAATCCAACTATTTGTCACCAAATAAATAAAGTGTTCAGGAAATTTAATCTAACAACTGCGTATTACAGTGAATCGAAAGTAAAATCTTATTTAAATAACACTTTAATCAATAGTGATAGTCTACACAAATCCGGTATATATTCAATTAACTGTAACAACTGCAATAAAATATACATTGGTCAAACTCAACGAAATTTAATCAAGAGATTCAAAGAACACAATTACCACATAAAAAACCAAAACCCAGATAAATCAGCAATAGCTTTCCATAATTTCCAAACCGGCCACCAATTCTCATTACACAACGTAAAATTATTAAAACAATCAAACAGTTTCAGATTAAACATGTTGGAATCAATAGAAATGTACAAATGTAAAGACAAGTTGTTAAATTTCGATTTAAGCCCACTGGAAAACCCGCTTTTAAATCTCATTCCGAAAAACAATTGTAAACCGGCAAACAACTCTCCCATTATCAATAATCCCGGTCCACCAATAGATACCCGACATAATTAGATTTAGGTTTTTCCACTAATCCCTATACCGTATATAAACAGTTGTAATTAGTCTTAAAGCATTCAGTTATTGAAAATGAGTACATGGTACTCGAAATGTACATTTAACAAACAAAAATAAATAAGTGAAGAAAGGAAATTAAATCGTGTTTTATTAGGGATTTATTACTTCACATAACTCAAAACAAATAGTGAATATTTCCAGTTTGTTTATTTATTTTTGCAATATATGTTCTAAAGCAGTGTTTCCCAAACTTTTAACATGCGCATATCACTTTTAAGATACGGACGTCCCCAAAGTAAATACAATCATTTTATAAAACTTTGATAGGGTTTACTTAAAATTCACATTCTTCTATCTCTACAATTTTATTTAAACAAAATTCGTATTTTTGTATGAAAATATTACTGCTAAATTTATTTATAATACTAAACAATTTAAAAAAATAATATTCTGGGAGTTAAATGTAACAACTTTGGTACACAAATTTTGCTTTGATATATTTTGTTACGTACAACGGTTTGTGATACACTGTTTTACAGTATTCCGACTGGAAAAGCATTTTTAGAATGTTAACTTAGAGAACTAGAAACTCTTTTGGGAGAGCAGTTTTTGAATGTTAACTTAGAGAACTAGAAACTCTTCAAAGGTAAGGAAGTAAATAATTTAACTAAAAATCTGTCGAGAAAGCTAGGTTTAAATAATTATTGCTAAAGGCGTTATTGTTTATTAAAATTGCTTTATAAGACATAAGAAGTTTTTGCACTTCCTGGATAAATACAACACACGCAAGTATACAAGTTTTCTATGAAGTGATAATTGCAGACGCTTTCACTCTTATAATTTTTGCGCTCGGTAATTGCAACATAAGAGATTTTCTGTAACGAGTCACACACTTTTTATTCATTTTTCTTAACTCACTCACACCTGCGACAATTTCACTTTCTTTGTACTCGCTTAAACACCGCCAGAAGGAAATCACGATAATAAAGCAAAGTTCACACACACGCTGATTATATTTGCGAACTAGAATTAAAATTAAAAATTGTAAATATTGTTTTATGCCCGTTTGCACCCAAGTCGCTTAACTTAATTAGTGATTAGTACTTTTTAAAAACACAACCATTGTATTTACAAATAATTTACACAATTGCATATTGATGAAAGAGACATGCTTAGGATATCTGACAAATTTATAACATTCTTGTGTTCTAGAAATTTGACTTAATCATATTATTATTTGGATTTGGGTGAGTTACGTGAAGATTATAATAACTTCAATTTAAAACCATTTATTTCGCAATTTTTCAGTGTTTTATACGCGTGGCGCATGAAGTAAAATTTCGAGTTTAGAAAAGCCCCGCGAAAATTTGTCTCGGGTCGCTGCGCGACCCTCGACAAATTTTTTACGCGGGGCTTTTCTAAACTCGAAATTTTACTTCATGCTTAGTCTGGGAGTGAAAAACACTCGTTTAAAGCTTTAAATTAAACTAATAAAAAAACAAACGTAAATATCTAAAGATTTACAGCATATAGTTGAGTGGGGATACGTTTTTCTCACAAGAAAAACTCCCTGCATCAAAATTTATTGCAGGAAAAATTCTCAATCCAAACTCAGGTTTTTCTAAATTCGAAATTTTACTACATGCTTAGTCTAGGAGTGGAAAACACTCGTTTAGAGCTTCAGGATAAACTCTTAAAAAAAGAAACAACGAAGATATACAGGAAATACGCTATTATAGGAAAATGTATATTTAAAAAAAAACTCTCCATATATGCTCACATTCAAAAATACTCTTAATTTAGAAGACTGATACAAAACATGTAAAATTAATATAGTTTCCGTTATTGAGTTACGTGAAGATTATAATAACTTTAAACACTTTTAACCTTTCTTCAAAATGTTTATTATATACCAGATGTACATTTCGGCCACAAGGTGACCATTATCAATGGATTGATACTGGATTATCAATCCATTGATAATGGTCACCTTGTGGTCGAAATGTACATCTGGTATATAATAATAATTGCCAAGAAAGGGTAAAAGTTTTAATTTAAGAAATATTATTATTGTTTCCGGTTTATAAAATGTTCCTAAATCACAGAGATAACACTCGTATTATGAAGTTTTATTTTAACTGTATGTTTTTAAGTTTACGTGAAGTGATTATTACACTAAAAAAGACTGTTATTCCTTACTTCATTTATTTATTTATTTATTTATTTATACGGAAGTCCATTTAATATACAATCTTAAGTTAAAATATACAATTAAGAATAGTAAAAAACAAACAATAGATTAAAACACAAACATAGATTAAAATACAAACAATAAATTAAAATACAAACATTGATTAAAATACGAACAATAAATTAAAATACAAACGATCAACAGAATAAAGTACAAACAACAGATTAAAAAGAACTTTTTATTTGTATCGTTAGATGTACATTTCGAGGCACAAGGAAGTTATTGATAATGAGCACCTTGTGTCTCAAAATGTACATCTAACGATACAAATAAAAAGTGAAGTAAGGAAAAACAGTCTTTTTTAATGGAGTTTTAACTTAGTGATCTGATTTTTTATTTTTTTTACTTACGGTATTACCTTACGAAAATAGCAAGTTGAGTTAACTTATAGATAATGATAATACCAATAGTAATTATTAGGTGATATCCTAAGATGTTATCTAAGAGAAGAGAAGAAAATACATTTCGATGTTGGATTTGTTTTCAATTGCACATTTCTCATTTCTCCCTGCGCTTTCACTTAAAAGTAAAAACCGGCAATAGACGGCAAACAGGTAACCGAGGCACGTTTCGTTTTCTTGCCTGCGGACACACATACATCAAGTCCACTTTACAAATTTCAACTTCTTCAACATACACACACACCTACACTATATTACGAAAGAGACTAAATAGAAAATTATTTTCTATACAACATTACAATATTAAAGAGTATCAAACATTGAAATACATGTATATAATCAAATAGCTCATGAAACTCTATTGAAAAATAATTAATTATATATAATTTTTTCATAAGCAGAAATTGTAAAATGAAGGATAAAAAAAATATTATGATTCCCTATAGAAATCTAAATTTAATGAAGCAATTGCAAACGGAATACACAAATTACGAAAGAGACAAACTATTTGTATTTTCATTACAACATTACAATAATAAAGAGTATCAAACATTGTAGTACATGTAGATAATCAAATAGCTGATAAAACTATATTGAAAAATAATTAAATATGCAGGGCTATTCAAAATAAAGAAACAGATTTCAAACATTAATTTCTTCCAAACTACAAAAGATAGAAACACAATTCCAACGTTCCTGGAAAGAAAAAAGTTCAAATTTGTATGCATTCAATATGAGCACTATGTATTACACATTCTTTGATTTTTTTGGGCTGCTTTCAAAATACCATACGCTCGACATTTTCATTTGATGTGCGTAAACGTCCCGTGCTCTTGTTTACAGATGCAACCATCGATGCCACTGGTAAATCTGCTTATGACGAGGAGGTTGTTTATTAAACGTGCCTTTAAACTTCAATAATGGACTCTAGTTTTGCTAATTGCATCACACAAAATGCTTTTTCTAGTTGTGTAGCCATTTTACTACAGACAATTAACATGACAAGCAACAGCGCCAATGCGGCCGTGGTTGGAACTTCTGCTTAAACTGCTCAAATTTTAAACTTTCGTCTGTCCAAGAACGATGGAATTATGGTTCTTCCTTTTGTAGTTTGGAAGAAATAAATGTATGAAATCTGTTCCTTTATTTTGAATAACCCTGTATATAATTTTTTCATTAATAGTTATTTATGAGCAGAAATTATAAAATGAAGGTAAGGATAAGGATAATATTATGATTCCCCGTACAAATCTAAATTTAATGAAGCACTTGCAAACGGAATACACAAAATGTTTGGCATGCAATAACAGTAACACAGACAATTTAAAAAAAAGTTGTTTAAAATTTACCACAACACGTTTTATCCTCTTAAACCGCCCATATATAAATAATGTCTGTAATATTTATGTAAATTATAAATATGCTTTTACGAGTTGCGAATTAATAATAACATTAATTAAATTAAAGGTGTCTTTTTATTTTGTAATACGTATGAAAATTACATTAGGAAAACGTATTATAAAAAAACAAATTGCTTTTACATACAATTTTTAGGAAACCAGCGTATATTCGTGTGTGTGACGGTGGTGTGTGAGTTGCTGCTCTACATACAAAGCTAGTTTTTGTGGTATATAGTTAAAATTAATATCCAGTAATTGGTAAGGGCTATGCTTACATAAGGTGTAATGCGATGACTTTGTTTTGTTCAATAATTACAATTATATTGTGAGTATTTGAGTGATTTATATTCAGTACTTTTCCACGGTCAGAGTGTCGCGCTTCTCGCACCTCGCCTTGGCAAGGTCACCCCGGGAAACATTGTAGATTTGACATTGCCAGTATCTACATTTGCGGCCACTAACTCATTCATTGATTTATTCTCATTCATTGATTTAATTTAATTCATTGACTTATTTTATTTGAATTGGCGGCATTCTTATTGTTTACCAACCAATTTACAACATCCTTCCTTTACTCCATTACCTTTCCGTGGTCTACCTAGTCTGTTTATAAAGCCCTCACAAACGACCCTGTGAGGTGAAGTGTGTCCATTGTCTATTTTCGTTCACCCTTGTAGATTTAATTAATAATTTGTTGTTGCCGTTCCTAACATCAACTTTTCGTCATTCATCATGCCTATGAACTGTGCTATCTGCTTGCGAGTTATTAGTCCTCGCTTAGCAGCACTTAAATGCAAATCGTGCGCTGCCTGGCATCATGCATCCTGTACTAGACTAGACATTGACCGCATTATATATTACACTGAAGAGGCGCGTACTGAATTAGGAGACAGGTGGACATGCGTAAAATGCACTCCGGGGGATGAGCCCTCGTTCTCAATCGATGGCGCCGCTGTTAATTATTCTAAGAATGTACCTGCCCTTACTGAAATGCATAGTTTTATTAAAGCCACAATTCAAGATGTTTTGAAACAAGAATTGCCTGCTTTAATAAAAACTGAATTTGAAAATGCAATGTCTGAAATTAAAAATGAAATTAATGACATAAAAAAACGCCTTTTGATAATTGAGACTTCCAGAACCGAATCTTCTTCTACTTTGTCTAATCAGGCTTCGATGGTAGATGAAATTGAAGAACGACAACGTAGGGCTGCGAACATCATGGTTTTCAATCTTCCAGAGCACAAGGGCAATGCTGATGATAAGAAGAAAAAGGATATCGAAGCTCTTAAAACTATCTTAGAGCCCTCAATCTCATTTGTGCCTAAATTAGTAATTCGCTTAGGAAAAGAGTCTGGCAAACCTAGGCCACTGAAAGTGTCTTTAGCTGATCATCACTCTGCAATTCAAGTACTCAAAGCTGTGCGTACTTTGAATACTGGTGCGGTGAAATTTTATGCCGATCGTACGAACATTCAACGAAATCAGCTAAAGACTTTAAACGACGAACTTACTTTACGCAAAAATTCGGGCGAAACGGACTTGACAATTAAATATAGGAATGGAGTCCCGAGTATAGTCAGTACTCGGTCATCAGGAGTTGCAGTTAATAAGCCAAAAAACTAGTTGTGTATTTCCAGAACATCGGAGGCCTTAAATCGAAAATTCGTGATTTACATCTTAAGGTTAGCTGTTCTGTTTATGACGTCATAATTCTTATTGAAACGTGGTTCGATGATTCCGTGTTAAATTCTGAATTAAACTTATCGAACTATAATATTCACAGACAGGATAGAACAATCTTAACTAGTGCTAAAAGTAGAGGTGGGGGAGTCCTTATTGCCGTTAAGTCTGATCTAAATAGCATTAAATTGGATTCATCAGTAAATATTGTAGAACACTTATTTGTCAAAATTAATGATGGATTAATACTTGGTGCTTCTTATATTCCACCTATGTCCCCCTGTAATATATATGAACAACATGCATTAGCTATTGATCAAATCTGTTTGGATAATCCTAGTTCTGATTATATTTTCTGTGGGGATTTTAACTTACCAACCGCAGTTTGGGACTTTTCGGGTTATAGCTTATTGTCTAACTCAAATACATCCCAGTGTGCCCGTGCATTTAATGATTCTTTTAATTTTAATGATTTGCGTCAAAAGAACCACATTCCAAATGAACGTGGCATATTTCTTGATTTAATATTTTCTAATTTACTTAATATTAATATTAATACATCCAGTGATCCATTACTCAATAATAGTTATCATCACATATCCTATGATATTTCTGTGAACTTATCAAAGACATTTAGTCCTTTATACACTGATTATATTTATTATGATTTCAAATCAGCTAATTACAGCGCCATGAATGATTATCTTTGCAATGTTGATTGGAGTCTAGCATTTCAGGAACCAAATATTGATTTAAACTTAAATAATTTCTATAACATCATTAATCATGCCCTCTCATTATATGTGCCTTCTAAATATTATAAATCATCAAATTATCCAAAATGGTTTAATCGTGAACTCATTGATTTAATTATTTCTAAGAAAAAAGCCCATGTAGCTTTTAAAAAAAGTGGTCGTGTTACTGATTATGAAACATTCAAAAAACTTAGATCTTCTTGTTGCAATTTAAGTGAAACACTTTATGAATCCTATATTCGGAAAACTGAGGATACCATAAAAGTTAATTCTAAAGTATTTTGGTCTTTTGTTAAGGAGTGCAAAAACATCAAAGGTTTTCCAAATAAAATGAATTTTAATGATACACAATGCAATGCTGGAAGTTCTTGTGTTGATTTATTTGCTGACTATTTCTGCACTGTTTACAATGAGGATATAATTGATGCTCCATTATTCAATTATGATCATAAAATATCTTGCTCAAGGTTTAGTCTAAAAACTTCCGATATATTTAATTCAATCAATGAGTTAAGTGACTCACTTAGCTCTGGGCCGGATGGTTTACCCCCTTATTTTGTAAAACAGTGTATTTATTCACTGACTACCCCGATTGAAACATTATTCAATAAATCTATTAATACCGGGGTGTTTCCTACTTTTTGGAAACATTCTTACATCAACCCTATTTTCAAAGAGGGCTCGAGGGAAGTCATACAAAATTATAGGGGAGTTTCTATCCAGTCCGCAATTCCTAAAATGCTAGATAAACTAATATCTGATCAACTCATTTGGTGCTGCAGGAATATTATTTGTGACGAACAACATGGATTTTTGAAGGGCAGGTCTACAACGTCTAATTTGCTTTCCTACCAGATGTATCTGATGAGTGCTTTGGAAAGGGGTCGTCAGGTTGATTCTGTTTACACTGATTTTTCCAAAGCCTTCGATCGTGTTAATCACTCTGTTCTCTTAAATAAACTTGAAGGCCTGGGATTTAGTGATTTTGTGACAAAATGGTTCGCAAGCTATTTACGGGAACGTAAACAGTTTGTTAAGATTGATAACTTCGTCTCCAGAGCAATCAACGTTACATCTGGGGTCCCCCAGGGCTCACACTGTGGGCCAATTCTGTTCTTGATCTTTATAAATGATATTGGGAGTTATATTAAAAATAGTCAATTTCTGATGTTTGCTGATGATGTTAAAATATTCAAAGTAATTGAGAGAAGTTCGGATCATGCGCTTTTACAATCTGATTTATATAACTTGGCTAATTGGTGTGCATGCAATCATCTTCATCTCAATTTGAAAAAATGTATGTCAATTTCTTTTTGTCGCCATAGCAATAATAGCAAGTTTGACTATTCAATTAATGATAATAAATTGCCCCTGGTCGAGACAGTGCGTGATTTGGGTATTATATTTGATTCTCGCTTAAATTTTGTTACCCATTTGAATAAGATCTCTGGTAAAGCTCTTTCTATGCTCGGTTTCATTAATAGATTTTCGAAACACTTTGGCGTGGATACGTTCAAAACCCTTTACGTCAGTTTGGTAAGGCCACATTTGGAATATTGTTCTGCAATTTGGTCTCCTTACCACAACTGTAACATTGAAATCATTGAAAAAGTTCAGAATAGGTTCTTACTACTAGTATCTTTTAAAATGGGGATCGCACGCATTGACTATAGTCGGTCACACATATTGAATTGTCTTAATTTAAAATCTTTAGAATATAGAAGAATATCACTTGACTTATGCTATGGGTTCAAACTGATTAATGGACTTGTCAATTGCAGTTTTTTATTATCATTGTTGAACTTTAATTTTTTTTTAACAACTCCAGTTCGTTGTAGGCCCTTATTTCGTTTAAACTTCCATCGAACAGTGTATGGTTCCCATAATCCTGTGGCACGTATAATGCGGTATTGTAATGTCCTTATGTTGTATCCTAACTTTTACATTTTTAGTAATTCCTATAGTGTATTCAAACGCCATTTACAGCTTATTAATCTTGATATTGTTAATTAGTATATTTTAACTCATATAACTCATATAATGTGATTAAACGCCACTTATCTTTCATTGATTTGGATGTTATTAATCTGGATATTGTTAATTGTTAATTAGTATATTTTAACTCATATAACTCATATAATGTGATTAAACGCCACTTATCTTTCATTGATTTGGATGTCATTATAAATTACTAACATTTCTGTTTAGTTCAATTTATTAAGTGTTGAGCGCGATATTTATATATTGTAATTTATATGTACCTATTTTTTGTAATACTGAAAAAGGAGAAATCCGTAAATAAATAAATAAATAAATAAATAATATCTGCATTAACGGCAAGCCATATTTATGAAGTGATTTTTTTTTAAATTAATATATCCGTATAACTAGAGCGTGTTGTAAATTTCCAGAGATTCCTTATTTTTATAAAAGTGGCTAATTTAAAGTTTCTACCGAGTATTTCCAATCCCAGATTAAGCATGGAGTAAAATTTCGAGTTTAGAAAAGCCTTAAAATTTGGTTTGGTCGCTTAGCGCGTAGCGCTAAGCGACCAAACCAACTTTTCAGGCTTTTCTAAACTCGAAATTTTACTTCATGCGCCACGCGTTTAAAACGCTGATTTAAAGTGAAGTTTTATTTCACGTTAATAAATATCATATGTTCAATAAATAAATCAAATCAAATTTATTACCACAGAACATTAACGATAGGAGAAACCAGGATCGAGTTCCATCAGAGTTGGACAGCGGATCCCAAATTGCGCACGCATTTGCAGAACTCTTCGATCAAAATTATAGCAGCGGACCATTGCTAACTGAAAACACAGCTAACATGACTTAACTGGGCCATATTAATATAACTGAAGGCATGGTCATTGCGGAACTAAAACGCTCTAAAAATAAATCAATTAGTGGTACCGATAACATCCCAGAGTTTCTTGTTAAAGATACTGCTATAGTGCTAGATAAACCACTAACACATATTTTTAACCTCATCTTTAAAACTGGCATATTTCCTCTATGTTGGAAGAGTGTGAGAGTGATTCCAGTTTACAAGAAAGATGATAGGTCGAAGGTGTCCAATTATAGACCTATTTCTATATTATGCAATTTTTCGAAAGCTTTTGAACGGATTTTAACTACTTATATCTATAATTCGGTCAAGAATGACATATCACCAAAACAACATGGGTTTATACCAAAACGCTCAACATTAACCAACCTAATTGGCATTACTCAGCAAATCTCTTCCAACATGGACGATAGAATACAAACAGATGTCTTGTATACGGATTTTTCTAAAGCGTTCGATCGCATGCCCCATGACTTACTAATAAAGAAATTAAAGTTATATGATCTTCCATTCAGCATTATTAACGTAGTAAGGTCATACCTAATGGGCATAATCGCGTTGCTATAGTCCGAAAAGCGGGGTTCCTCAGGGATCGAATCTGGGGCCATTGTTGTTCTGTTTATTTATTAATGACGTTGTTAAGATTATTGACTGCGATATTCTCTTATATGCAGATGACATCAAACTGTTTGCCCCTATAAAGAGCTTGAATGCGTGTGACTCCCTACAGCATAACCTGGAGCTGCTGAGCATTTGGTGCATTGAGAATAAATTGTCTCTAAATCCCAGCAAATGTTCAGTTGTTTCCTATACACGGAACTATAACCCCATTATATATGAGTACAAAATAGATGAAGTCCCACTAAATAGAGTTAATGAGATGCGGGATCTGGGTGTTCTATTTGATAGCAGGCTCACATTCAACCAGCATATTATGAATACGATAAGAATATGCAGTAAAAGGCTGGGCTTCATTATTAGAACAACTAAGGATTTCTAAGATCAACATACCCTAGTGCTACTGTTCAATTCACTAGTTAGGAGTAAACTCAATTACTGTGCTCCTGTATGGAGTCCCCATTCGCAGCTCTATATTCGGCTTGTTGAGTCTGTTGTAAGGAGATTCTTAAAATATCTATATCTAAAAAATCATGGTTTCTATCCATATCAAGGTTATCCGTATAATGACCTGCTTTCAGAATTTAATATGATGTCTATTGTCAATAACCACAATTTAATAAATGTACTAACACTGCATAAACTAATTCACTACCAAATTGATGACATGTCACTGCTACAGGCACTATCAATCCATGTACCTCGAGCTAACTCTAGAAACCCCTTAACATTTACATACCCCACACCAAACTCAAATCATCACGCTAACTCTCCCATTATAAAAATGATTCGCGCTTATCATCATATTCAATATAATGTAGATATTTTCAATTCTTCTCAAGACTTCAAAAGTAATGCTCTAGAATATTTTTCTACTATGGCTTAAGGTTTTTTTTTCCTTCTAGTGCTCATCTTATCATGATTATTTCATTTCTTAGTTTTGTTATTTTTATTTATTTATTATTGTTATTATTTTTTTCCTTGATTCCTATCGTTATTGTTTTTACCCTCACTCGTTTTCTTTAATATAGGCGCATATCTTTAATATTGTTGATGAAATAAATGTTAACGAATACTATATGCATTTAACTTAAGTTTGTATATTTCTTTGTAAGACATCATGTCTGTCGGAAATAAATGGTTATTATTATTATTATTATTATTATTATAATTCATACTATGGGTTCGTCAACTATTAAATAAAACTATTAGATAAAAACATTAATAATTAGAGGTAATTGGTACAATAACACATAGTTTCTACGTGTTAAAAAGAATATACATAGAAATCATTGCGCACTAAAGAATTCAGACAAGGAATAAAAGCATTTTTCTGTTAATAATATTTTTAGTTGATTTTTAAACACTCTTTTATTTGGCAAATCTTTGAATTGTTTATATGTATTTAATAATTCATTATAGCATTGAATGCCGACATATGTGGAATTATTTTACTTATACTTAACCTGATATTGGTCAAATGAAGATCTTCTTTATTACGTACGTTATAATTATGAGTATCTTGATGCGATTTTAAGGTATATTTTGAATCAAATGTATATAAAATTAGATTTAAAATATATAAGGAAAAAACTCTGGAGTGCTATGATTTTTTTTTAATTTAAGTTGGCTACACGCCTTAGGAATTAACATATAAAACGTCAAACATAATAACTACACTCGACCGCAAAAAAAACGCGCCACTTGAAAATTCACGTTTTTTCGTGAATATTCAAACAGCCATAACTTCGGTCGATGTGGATGAAATTTGATGAATTTTTAAGTTTTTGGAACGCTAAAGTTTTCTCTTTAAGGACACATAAGTGGATATAACGAAATTTAAGCACTTCTGCATTTAAAAGTCCTACCAACAACAAAATGTTCAGAATGTTAGAAATGATAAAAGTTGAGAAGTTATACTGTGCCCAAAAAAAATCGTAGCTCCACTTCAAAAAGAGCGCAACAAAATTCCATCATTTTCCTTTGAAATAAGCGAAAAATCATGTCGATCCAATGATTTGGCTCGAAGTTATGGCAGTTTTTTTAAAAAGTGTATTTTGGGGCATAACTTTGACGGACAGGCATAACTCTGCTCGCAAACCTGTGACATTATGCGATTTAAAAAGATTGAAGTTTTCTCTTTAAGGGCATGTTAGTCAGATCTTCAAACGTGCACATTTTACCCCCTTCTACCCCCTAAAGGCGATGAAACGTTTTTCACTTTAAAACTTTATCTTTGTTAACTTGTACAATGCGCAAAAAAATTGTGGCTTCGAGTTAGGGACATCCAGAATAAATTTAGTCCTTCTCCTTTAATATGCGCAAAAATTCAGATCGATAAATTGATTTGGAGTAAAGTCATGACAATTTGAGAAAAATTAATTTTTTCCCCAAACTCAATGAGCAGAAGTTAATTTTATCGCCTTTAGGGGGTGAAAGGGGGTAAACTGTGCATGTTTAAAGATCTGACTAACATGCCTCAAAGAGAAAACTTCAAGCTTTTTAAATCTCATAATGTCACAGGTTTGCGAGCAGAGTTATGCCTGTCCGCCAAAGTTATGCCCCAAAATACACTTTTTAAAAAAACTGCCATAACTTCGAGCCAAATCATTGGATCGACATGATTTTTCGCTTATTTCAAAGGAAAATGATGGAATTTTGTTGCGCTTTTTTTTGAAGTAGAGCTACGATTTTTTTTTGGGCACAGTATAACTTCTCAACTTTTATCATTTTTAACATTCTGAACATTTTTTTGTTGGTAGGACTTTTAAATGCAGAAGTGCTTAAATTTCGTTATATCCACTTATGTGTCCTTAAAGAGAAAACTTTAGCGTTCCAAAAACTCAAAAATTCATCAAATTTCATCCACATCGACCGATGTTATGGCTGTTTGAATATTCACGAAAAAACGTGAATTTTCAAGTGGCGCGTTTTTTTTTGCGGTCGAGTGTATAACACTAGCCAACAGCCATTTTGTCCTTGGGACTAGACCGGAATTTTTCGATTGCTTGGGTGTAATAAAGTACCGAAATCGCGATGAAACCGCCGAGACTTTGGTTTTGAGGTTAGGATTCGCAAAAAACCTTTTTTTTTACTTTTTTCACTATAACTTTGGAACAAAGCAAGATAAATTGAATCTGATAATACTGCTTGAAAGCTTATACCCAGGGCTACATTTGGTATATAAATGACCTTGGTCGGATAATCAAAACCCTAATTTAAAAAAAAAATCTGTCAAAAAACCGCAAAAATCGCGTGTTTTGAAACATTTTTGCGATTTCAATCGATTATAAAAAAAAAACTACGCCAGATACCTTAGATCAGTTTCGCTGACCTGAAAGCCTATTAAATGGGCTACAATTTCTGTATGGAACATCTCTGAGACTTAATGAGAAGTCTTCGAAATAATGGGTTTTGTTTGAAAAAATCGCGAAATTTGCAATTTGTTTGGACTTTTTCCCTTTCAAATAGAAAATTCCACAACACATTTAAAATCTGTCGTAACCATTCAAATGCCTATTAAAAGGGCTACAATTCCTACATGGCACACCTCTGTTACGCGTTCAGAAGTCTTGTAAACATTAATTTGTGTTTTGAATTTTATAATTGAAGGAGAAAAAGACCGAAAAATATTGATGAATAATGAAAAATAAATTCGAAAAAAATTCAGTTTTCGTCATTTTTCCACTCCCAGACAAAGCATGAAGTAAAATTTCGAGTTTAGAAAAGCCTAAAAATTTGGCTCGGTCGCGTAGCGAAGCGGAGCGACCGAGCCAAATTAGGCTTTTCTAAACTCTAAATTTTACTTCATGCGCCACGCGTGTAAAACAATAGAATATTGTGAAATTAGAAATACATTTAAAAGTACTTCATTTTTTTTAACCTAGTAATAACACTAGCCAACAGCCATTTTGTCTTTGGGACTAGATTTGTGTTTTGAATTTTATAATTGAAAGAGAAAAAGACCGAAAAATATTGATGAATAATGAAAAATAAATTCGCAAAAAATGCAGTTTTCGTGATTTTTTCAAACACAAATTAATGTTTACAAGACTTCTGAACACGTAACAGAGGTGTGCCATGTAGAAATTGTAGCCCTTTTAATAGGCATTTGAATGGTTACGACAGATTTTAAATGTGTTGTGGAATTTTCTATTTGAAAGGGAAAAAGACCAAAAAAATTGCAAATTTCGCGATTTTTTCAAACAAAACCCATTATTTCGAAGACTTCTCATTAAGTCTCAGAGATGTTCCATACAGAAATTGTAGCCCATTTAAAAGGCTTTCAGGTCAACAAAACTGATCTAAGCTATCTAGCGTAGTTTTTTTTTATAATCGATTGAAATCGCAAAAATGTTTCAAAACACGCGATTTTTGCGGTTTTTTTACGGAATTTTTTTTTTAAATTAGGGTTTCGATTACCCGACCAAGGTCATTTATATGTTATACCAAATGTAGCCCTGGGTATAAGCTTTCAAGCAGTATTATCAGACTCAATTTATCTTGCTTTGTTCCAAAGTTATAGCGAAAAAAGTAAAAAAAAAGGTTTTTTGCGAATCCTAACCTCAAAACCAAAGTCTCGGCGGTTTCATCGCGATTTCGGTACTTTTTTACACCCAAGCAATCGAAAAATTTAGGTCTAGTCCCAAGGACAGAGAAAAAGTCAAATTCTGTTGGCTAGTGTAATATATAATTTCATAGTTGTCAACTTACAATATTTTCCATTGTACTCTAGAGGTTTTTTTGAATTAAACATACTGTAATGATTCGACCCTAGGTATTATACAAATTTATAATTTGTATTATTGTTTACGTTGTGTTGTGTATGTAGTAACCCTTTTATTTATTTACCAGGTTCATTGTTTGTGTCAATATGCATTATCGTAAATACTGTGTCTTTCTTCCCTTTTAATTTGACTAGGAGGATGTGTGGACAATAAATAAAACAGGATATGAGCTTAACGTATGCAAAGTTTATTGACCTTTCATGACATTTCTAATGAATTGATATGTCTTATATTATTTATATTCACAAAATATATTACCCAACGTTTATGCTTAGAAGTCATGTGCATTTGGTTAAACTCAAAAAAAATGTATGACTCTACTTGTGGGAGCAAAATTAACTAACCCCTGCATTCGCATTACGAGATGGGAAACCCACAAAAACCATCTCGGAGTTAGCATCACACACTCGACACACTTGCGATTAGTTAGTGGGACAATCTCTCACATCGGCCCTACATATCAATCGCCATTCATTTTCGATTAATGAGCGGAACGACCTTTCACCTCGTTCCACTTATAATCGAGTTATTTTTTCTTGTGGTTAGTTAGTAGGACACTTTGCGCAATACTAACTCGGATTGGCCTAACACATCAATCGACTGTTTCGATTAGTTAGTAGGACATACCTCGTTTT
Source organism: Philonthus cognatus (assembly GCA_932526585.2). Lineage (NCBI taxonomy): Eukaryota > Metazoa > Arthropoda > Insecta > Coleoptera > Staphylinidae > Philonthus > Philonthus cognatus. Next base: position 66,542,640 of record OW052247.1, on the reverse strand, counting down.
CTCGCTCAATTTGGCCTTACACATCAACCACCATACATCCCTCATTCGTGTGGTTAGTTAGTAGGACACTTAGTGCAATACTAACTCGGATTGGCCTAACACATCAATCGACTGTTTCGATTAGTTAGTAGGACATACCTCGTTTTCTCGCTCAATTCGGCCTTACACATCAACCACCATACATCCCTCATTCTCATCCCCCCCCCCCATCTTCCCCCTTTCTCAGATGTTTACATTATTTCGCTGGTTTTGTTTGTTTGATTTTAACTTAGTCGGTTTGATGTAGAATTAATTTTACTCTTACGTGATAGTCTCTCTAACGTTGTTATCCCTAACTCCATTCTCCGTTCTCTAACTCTCAATACTTAACTCTTTTCATCAACATTACTTCACTAACTCACATCCCACTGAAACTTCCCATTCTCCATTTACATTCAGATACTGACTGTCCCCGTCCCGGTCCCAAAATTAACTGATTTTTGGAATCGTTTCTTTGCTGCTCTCAAAGTTCTCCCCTTCCCAAATTTTGTTGCTTAAATTTTATCTACTACCATATATGGTCGCAAAACCCTTCCCTCTTTGACGTCAACTTCATTTCCCTGACTTTGCACACTTGCTGTGTTTGCGTTCGTTAAACCCTGAACTGAATCTTTCTGTATGGCTTAGCATTTCTCCACGCGCCGGTACTTGTTTATTATTTTAAGGCGATGCTGCATTTGTTATTTCTTTCACATACAAAATTTTGATCGACTAATGTTATTCTCGTATTTACTGGATGTTGATTTTTCATTATTATTTTCTTGGGCGATTTTTGTATTAATATTTTAATTTAATTTCGTCAAAAATAATATTTGCATATGACCCCTACTGACCTATTACAATACGATATCTCAAATGCTTATTTCGTGTAAATAAACACATGTTCCTAAAGTAAGTTTTATTATTTAAATAAACTGTCTTTTTGTGATTATTCAGTTTAAAGGTTTTGATCATAGTGTGAATATTATTAATCAGTGGAGCAACTAATTAACTAATTAGTTAGATATCAAGTTTTATTATTTAAAAAAACTGTCTTTTTGTCATTATTCATTTTAAAAGTTTTTTAAATATGTGAATATTATTTTGCATACATTAATTGATTCATGTGCTTAAGGTAATCGAAATTTAATCTTTTGGAATTTCAAATGTTGGAAAACTTCTACAGGGCACGGGAAATTTCAGTGTGTGGAAACAATTTCGTGAAGTATTTAAGGGCGGGAAGTTATTTTTCGCTTATTAGTCCCTTCGTTAATTTCTCATTTAATAACGCAAACTTTGCTGCGGCTTCTACCCAGATTTTTCTCTTTATCGTAACAGTTACACCAACCGCTTTATAAACTTGTATAAGTAATAATTTGGCTTTTATTACTGTTTACGCGAATTACGCGATTTGGTTTTAAAAATTACTTAAACACAAAATTTGTATTCAAATTCAAATTCAAATTCCTTTATTGACGGCAAAAAACCATTTAAAAACAAAATAACATACATATTACAATTACAAATAATATTACATATAAAGTAATAATAAATTAATATACAAAAAATAAACTGACATAACTAAATAAAAGTAACATAAAAAACATCAAGCAAGCTATCATCAAACATTTCCGAGAGTCACATAATTCCGAAATTTGTCTGCTTTAATTTTGACATAAATTCAGAATAAGATTCAGTAAACAAATCGAAATTATGATCCAAAGATAGTGCGTTGGAAATGCGCATGCACCTGGAGAGTGGATTATTGTAGGCGTAGTTTGACCTATGGAAGGGAATGCGAAACAGTGGTCTATGACGCGTAGTACGATCTGATACGGTTACATAAAAATTGATTTGTACCAATAAATACGGACATTGTATTTGGTTACTCAGCAGTTTGTAAAACATAGACAAGTCTGAGAGAATCCTGCGTCTCTTAAGTGTATCAATGCAAAATGCCGACATAACGGTGTTAACGTTTAAATGAGTCTTGAAAGCAAGCTTCTTCAGAAACTTATTCTGAATTCTCTCAAGAGCATGACTGTGAGTAATAGTGTTAGGAGACCAGACACATGATACGTATTCCATATTAGAGCGTACGTAAGCAAAATAAACTAATTTGAATGATTGAGCCGATAAATCCTTTGCTATCCTATGTACATATCCCAACATTTTTGATGCTTTGTTGCATATTAAATTTATATGGCTATCAAAAGTTAATTTTGTATCCAATAACACTCCCAGATCTCTTATTTCACACAATTTTTCAAGGGGAACATTGTTGATGCTGTACTTGAAATTAATTACATTAGACTTTCTGGAAAATGAAATCGCCTTGCATTTTTGAACATTGAAGAATAAAGAGTTATCGCAGCACCATTTATGGACAGACGAGATATCACATTGCAGCAGGTCACAATCAACAATTGTTGTTATTCTTTTATATATCTTAAGATCGTCGGCAAAGAGTAAAAATGAAGAATGTCTTATCACTTGTGAGATGTCATTTATAAATAACAGAAATAACAAGGGACCACAGTGTGATCCTTGAGGTACACTAGATGGTACAGATATGACTTTAGATAAGAAATTCTTCACTTTTACACATTGCGTTCGATTAGTTAGAAAACTATTAAACCAACTCACAATATTAGTATGAAGTCCATAGGCAGATAGTTTTGCAACTAAAACATCGTGGTTTACACGATCGAATGCCTTGGCAAAATCTGTGAAAATAGCATCCACAGATTGATTACATTCAAAAGCATTAATTACGTAAGTGGTAAACGATAAAATATTGGTAGCTGTTGATTTGCCCGTTTGGAAACCATGCTGCTCATCTAGAAGAACATTTTTGCAAACCCACCTTAATTTAATGGAAACAAGACTGTCCAATAGCTTAGGTATAGATGATTGTATTGAAATGCTGCGATAGTTCGTTATGTTATCCTTCTTGCCGGACTTAAAAAGCGGTGTTATATAATTTCTTTTCCAGAACGTCGGAAATATGCTCTGAGACATTGAAGCCTCGAATAATAAGTGTAGTGGTATGGTGATGGAGTATATACAGTTTCTTAGAAAACTTGATGGTATACCATCAGGACCTGTATTATTAAAGGGTATATTCTCAAATAATGTGCATCAGATTATTTACATAAATATTTACAAATATCAAGTTAACATAATAACTTAAATAAACAATAAACACAAAGAAATGAATTAAGTTAAGAAAAGATTAAAGTAGAGATTAGGAAAACTGAGCAAAGATACACGGTGAAAGAACAAGTTAAAATAATGAGCAAAATACAAAGTTTCACGTTTTCGATTCAAAGAGAGAACTTACTCGTTTGCTGTTCAAAACAAGACTCTCCGATTTTTAGTTTTGAAGACGAGAATTCACAAGGGTGTGAAAAGTGGGAGAAATTTTAGATAAAGAAAGAAGAACATAGAGCATGCAAAGAAGGGAAATAGAAGTGGAAAAAACAGAATAAATTATCTCTCCGACTGGCCTGCATTTTATAACTTCGACGAACATTTTTCGGCGACGGATTAGCGCCTATTGCGCCTCATCGGGCACGTAGAGCCGAAAACCCATTGTCACACAAGAAATTTTACACAAAGCATTTATTTGCTATTTTTCGGGTCTTCGGCTCTTAAGGTTGTCATAAAATGAAGCCAGTCTCTCACGACAAAAGCAAACAATTTTACAAAATAACAAAAAGTCACGTACAAATTTATTTTCTAAAGTTCGGGGAATTTTTGACGCGAACAATTACATTATTTATAATTCTGTATATGTGAGAGAAACTGCACCAAGTTATGATTTTTTTTCAAAATACGTTTTTATTACATTATTTATAATTCTGTACATGTAAGATAAACTGCACTAAGTTATAATTTTTTTCAAAATACGTTTTTATTACATTATTTATAATTCTGTACATGTGAGATAAACTGCACCAAGTTATAATTTTTTTCAAAATACGTTTTTTTTATGCTGTTGGAAGCAGTTTTTTTTAATCTATCAAGAGGTAAATAGCAATAGCCTTTTTATACAGTCTATTAGGGGACTCATGGCATTCTCTTCATCAATTTATGTACGTATCAAAGACGAACAGTTTGATTATCATTTAATACTATTGTATTTATTTATTTATTTATTTCAACGGCTTGCCATTTACATGAAAAATACAATATACAAAATAACATACAGAGAGTTTTATGTAACACCGAACATTTTCATAAACAGAATTTTTCTTTTAAGTAAGTTTATTATTTGTTTTAAGTATACATAATGCATACGTCGTACATTTTCCGACGCTCGGTTTATTAAAAAAAAAATTAATTTGAAGCTTCTAACGAGTGTTTTTCACTCCCAGGCTAAGCATGAAGTAAAATTTCGAGTTTAGAAAAGCCTGAAAATTTGGTTTGGTCGCGTAGCGCGAAGCGCGGAGCGGCCAAACCAAATTTTTAGGCTTTTCTAAACTCGAAATTTTACTTCATGCGCCACCGGTACACAACACTGATTCAATGTAAGGTTTAGCGGTGTGTTTTAAACTTCGTAATATGTCAGGGTTTTGTACCGGTGGCGCATGAAGTAAAATTTCGAGTTTAGAAAAGCCTGAAAATTTGTCTTTTAAGTATACATATGCATACGTCGTACATTTTTCAACGCTCGGTTTATTAAAAGAATTTAATTTAAAGCTTTAAACGAGTGTTTTCCACTCCCAGGCTAAGCATGAAGTAAAATTTCGAGTTTAGAAAAGCCTGAAAATTTGGTTTGGTCGCGTAGCGCGAAGCGCGGAGCGGCCAAACCAAATTTTCAGGCTTTTCTAAACTCGAAATTTTACTTCATGCGCCACCGGTACAAAACACTGACATATTACGAAGTTTAAAACACACCGCTAAACCTTACATTGAATCAGTGTTGTGTACCGGTGGCGCATGAAGTAAAATTTCGAGTTTAGAAAAGCCTGAAAATTTGGTTTGGCCGCTCCGCGCTTCGCGCTACGCGACCAAACCAAATTTTCAGGCTTTTCTAAACTCGAAATTTTACTTCATGCTTAGTCTGGGAGCGGAAAACACTCGTTTAAAGCTTCAAATTAAATTCTTTTAATAAACCGAGCGTTGAAAAATGTACGACGTATGCATATGTATACTTAATAGAAAAATTTTCAGGCTTTTCTAAACTCGAAATTTTACTTCATGCGCCACCGGTACAAAACCCTGACATATTACGAAGTTTAAAACACACCGCTAAATCTTAAATTGAATCAGTGTTGTGTACCGGTGGCGCATGAAGTAAAATTTCGAGTTTAGAAAAGCCTAAAAATTTGGTTTGGCCGCTCCGCGCCTCGCGCTACGCGACCAAACCAAATTTTCAGGCTTTTCTAAACTCGAAATTTTACTTCATGCTTAGCCTGGGAGTGGAAAACACTCGTTAGAAGCTTCAAATTATTTTTTTTTAATAAACCGAGCGTCGGAAAATGTACGACGTATGCATTATGTATACTTAAAAGAAAAATTATCTTTATGAATATGTTCGCTGTTACATAAAACTCTCTGTACGTGTACATACACTGAACTTAAAACTAAACAAAAAAATCTTTTAAGAGGCGCTTTAATAATGAAAAAGACCCATTAAGAAAGTCAACTTTCAAAATATTCGCGTGACGCAAAACACGAACAGAAGCGGAATATCTCACATAATCCGTGCGTCTGAAAATTTGGATTTGCCAGCGCGCGTCTCGCTTTGCTCGCGCACCCCGGCAAATCCAAATTTTCAGGTTTCTCTAAAGTCGAAATTTTACTTCATGCTTAGTCTGGGAGTGGAAAACACTCGTTTAAAGCTTCAAATTAAACTTTAGATAAAAAAAAACAACGAATATCTGACGATTTACAGCTTTTAATTCAGATATGGATACTTAAAAGAAAAAATCTCTGTGCGTCTTTTATTAAATTAAATTATTATAAAAAAAGTGTATTACCAAATGAAATGCAGACTAGATAATCAAGCATCCGAGACGAAATGGCTTTTATCGACTTCGTTGATCTTTTCTGTCCGCACACATGACAGCCGGTTTTCGGTTTATCGTTAATTAAACGGTTTAATTACTCTTGCAAGATTATCCCATCCCGTTTGCCCATTCTTCGTCTTTTATGTTTGTCTCTCTGTCTCCTTGTTTGTTCCGCGTTTGAATTTAATTGCAAGGAATTACTAGGAAATCATCACAGCGTCCTCACTTCATTTCACTACCACACTTATTTTATTGATAATTAAATAAAAGTCACGTGGTTTGTTTCACTACTATTTTTTATTCTCTCCGACTAGTTTCGACTTATCGTTATTCTCAAGGAGTAACACAGAAAAATGTTTTACAAGATATATATACATATTTTTTGAAGGTCAGGTAATAAGGGCTTTAAGAATTGGGGAGTTCCAGATGTCTTCGTACTCGTTTAAGATGTGTTTTCCCTGTTTTGTTGCCTTGATAATTTTCAGGCCTTCTCTAAAATTCAGTTCTCGTCCCTTACGAGGGTTGCCTTTTATATTTCGGGATTGGGCAACCCTAGTGTTGCAATCTGGCAACTGAGAGCTTTATCGTAAAGTTTGACATTTTTGAGGTTATACGTACTCAGAACGTTTTGACAAATGAGCGTTATTTGTGTCGTTTACACTAACTTAAAAGATTTATCTCGGCCAAAGAATGGAATTAAATCGTGAACATTTTTGTGCGATTATTTTTTACAACTTTCGACGTGGATTAACTCAACAACAGTGCATGGATGAACTTAATTCAATTTTTGGCGATGAAGCTCCATCAAGGACCAGTGTTTATCGATGGTATGGTGAATTCAACCGAGGTCGTAGTTCACTCCAAGACGAATTTTGTGGAGGTCGTCCAAAATCAGTTGTTGTTCCGGAAACCATTGATGCTGTGCGCAAACAAATATTGCAAGATCGTCATGTGACCTATCGTGAGATTGAGACAACCTTAGGCATTAGTGGGACCAGCATACATTCAATATTGCATGAACATTTGACTGTCAACAAAATTTGTTCGCGTTGGATCCCACACAATTTGTTAATCGCTCAAAAAAAGGCTCGTGTCGATTGGTGCAAAGAAATGCTCAAAAAATACGATTGCGGTGCTTCGAAACACGTCTATGACATCGAGACAGGTGATGAATGATGGATTTACGCGTATGAGCCCGAAAGTAAACAGCAGTCGACCGTATGGGTGTTTCAAGATGAGCCAAATCCAACAAAAGTTGTTCGCGCACGAAGCACTTCCAAGCAAATGGTCGCCTGTTTTTTCGGAAAAACTGGACATGTCGCAACCGTACCACTAGAACAACGCAGAACAGTCAATTCTGAGTGGTACACAACCATTTGTTTGCCAGTTGTCATCCAAGAAATCAGGAAAACCAACCGCCGAAAACGGATCACTCTTCACCACGACAATGCGAGCTCTCACACATCGGCTCAAACAACTGCATTTTTGAGCACGCAAAACATCGATTTGATGAGTCATCCGCCATATAGTCCTGACTTGGCACCGAATGACTTCTTTTTATTCCCATCCGTAAAAAATAAAATGAGAGGTAAACGTTTTTCGACACCTGAAGAAGCGGTTGATGCGTTCAGAATGCATGTTTTGGAGATACCTCAATCAGAGTGGCAAAAGTGCTTCGACAATTGGTTCAAACGCATGCAAAAGTGTATAGATCTTAATGGGGAATATTTTGAAAAACAATAAAGCGATTTTCAATGATTAATATTTATTTTTGTTCTCTAATCCCGAAATATAAAAGGCAACCCTCGTATTATCTAATTATAAAATTTGGAAATCATCTAAATTAAAAAAAATGATTAGATGCGATGCAATGACGGGCCAGCCCCGTTGTTTGTTCGTTATTTAGGATGGATTTTTTATGTTCTTCAAGTCTTTCTTCAAAACTTCTACCCATTTGTCCAATGTACATTGCGTCGCATTCACTACATTTAATTTCGTAAATACCGCATTTTTGATTTTTATTAATTGGTGGTTTATTATTTTTATTTATTAATATTATTTTCTTTAATATTTTTCTTAAATTATTTATTTATGTAGTTTAAATATTGTTCAAATACTTTCACAAATATAATTTACAATTCATTTCCGAAAAATATTTTCGGGGCTCTTGAAAATTTTATTTAAAAACAGAAAATGTACAGCGAAATGTTCACGAGTCGTCCCAAAAAAATTACATTGCGCCTTATGGGAACGGTTTAAGGGAGGCGTGCCGATCGACACTGGCTGATCCCACTCCATTGTAAGTGCGATTACTCGGTTGACATATGACATAGAATATCGTAATTGTAATCATTGGATTCCTGAAAGATACAGCAATATTTTTATATAAGATCATCTATATAGCTGTGATGTGTTCGCCACAAAAAAATCGCAAAATCGGCGAAAATGTTTGCCCACTTTTCGAACGCCCACTTTGAAAGCGTCGCGATCGAAAACTATTTTTACGATATGACCCAAACACACACAGCAAATGCTTCCATTTATTAGCTAGGTTTTGATATAATATAAAGTCATTTGAAGATTTTAGGATTTTTGGTGAATTTGACTTTTTTGCTTATCGATATCTTCAATTTTCACAGAAAATCTGAAAATCGCCAAATGACTTTATATTATACCAAAATGTATCTAATGAATGGGAGCATAAGCTGTGTGAATTTGAGCCACATCAAAAAAATAGTTTTCGATCACGACGATATCAAAGTGGACGGTCGCAAAGTGGACAAAGATTATTACCGACTTTGCGATTTTTTTTTTTGGAAAACACACCTCACCTATAATAATAATAATATTTATTCACGGATCAACCATTTTACAGCAACATACATGTAGTATAAAAATATAGGTACAGTAATTTAAAGATAACAATAATAAAAGCCATGCAAATACAATAAAGAAATGACAAAAATATATATAAATTGTTTACATCTAGCTACAAAAAATAATGATAATGATTTTACATAAAAATGTAGCTCTATTCTTTAGGAATCCAATGCTTTTGATCCCGACATTCTACGTCCTCTGTGAACCAAATAATCGCACTCACAACGGGATCGCATCCGCTAGCGTCGATCAGCGCACCCCTCTTGAACCGTTCCCATAAGGCGCTATGTTAATTTTTCGGGGCGACTTAAGTCGCCCGAAATGGTATAAATATTTTTTTGTTTGGGAAAATGAATAGTCCACGTCCTTTCTAACATCATTAAGGGCCTTCGTGAATTTTTTGAAATTTTTTGGGCAGAAAACATTTTTCATATGGAAAAAAGTCGTATTTCGTCGAAAATTCGAAAATCGCCAAATAACTTCGTATTACACCAAAATGAAGCTATTAAATGGGAGCATAAGCTGTATAAATTTGGGCCATATCGAAAAAATAGTTTCCGATCACGCTGCTCGCAAAGTAGACGCTCTTAAAGTGGGTGACATTTTTCGCCGACTTTGCGATTTTTTTGTGAGGAACACACTACACTTATATGAATGATATTATATTAAAATGTAGCTGTATTCTTTAGGAATCCAATGTTTTCAATTTTGACATTCTACGTTGTTTTCAAGCCAAATAATCGCACTCACAATGAGGTCACGTCCGCCAGCGTCGATCGACGCGCCTTCCTTAAACCGATCCCGTAAGGCGCCATGGTAATTTTTTGGAGCGACTCAAGTCGCCTTAAATAGTGAAAAATGATTTCTTTTAGAGAAAACAGTTAGTCCACATCCTTTCTATCATCGTTAAAGTCCTTTGTGAATTTTTTCAAATTTTTTTGGAAAGACAATTTTTTTCACTGAAATTGAAAATATCCAAAGGGTCAATTTTCGCTGAAAGCCCGAAAATCGTCAAATAATTTCATATTATACCAAAATGTAGCTAATGAATGGGAGCATAAGCTGTGTGAATTGAGGCCACATCGAAAAAATGGTTTCCAATCACGATGCTCGCAAAGTGGGCGCTTTCAAAAAGGTCGAAAATTATCGCTGACTTTGTAATTTTTTAGTAGCGCACTCACCACACCTAAATGAATGATCTTATATAAAAATGTAACTGTATCCTTTAAGAATCCAATGCTTTCAATTCCGACATTCTGCGTTATTTCTGAATCGAGTAATCGCACTCACAAAGAGGTTGCGTCGATCCGCGCGCCTTCCTTAAACCGTTCTCATAAGGCGCTATGTTAATTTTTTGGAGCGAGTCAAGTGGCCTGAAAAGGTGATAAATGATTTCTTTTCGAAAAAAAAAAAATAATCCACATCCTTATTACTATCATCAAGGGCCTTCGTGAATTTTTTCAGATTTTTTTGGGAGCAACAAATTTTCCATCGAAATTTGAAAATATCTAATGTATGGAAAAAAGTGAAATTTCGCCGAAAATCTAAAAATCGCCTAATAACTTCATACTATACTAAAATGTAGCTTATTAATGGGAGCATAAACTGTGTGAATTTGGACTACATCGCAAAAATTGTTTCCGATTACGACGCTTACAAAGTGGCCGATCGCAAAGTGAGCGAAAACTTTTGCCAACTTGGCGATTTATTTATGGCAAACACACCGCACCTATCTGATTGAAGATTTTAGGATTTTTGGCGAATTTGACTTTTTTGCCTATCGATATCTTCAATTTTCACAGAAAATCTGAAAATCGCCAAATGACTATATTATACCAAAATGTATCTAATGAATGGGAGCATAAACTGTGTGAATTTGAGCCACATCAAAAAAATAGTTTTCGATCACGACGATCTCAAAGTGGACGGTCGCTAAGTGGGCGAAGATTTTTGCCGATTTTGCGATTTTTTTTTGACAAACACACCTCGCCTTTGATAATGATTTTACATAAAAATGTAGCTCTATTCTTTAGGAATCCAATGCTTTTGATCCCGACATTCTACGTCCTCTGTGAACCAAATAATCGCACTCACAACGGGATCGCATCCGCCAGCGTCGATCAGCGCGCCCCTCTTGAACCGTTCCCATAAGGCGCTATGTTAATTTTTCGGGGCGACTTAAGTCGCCCGAAATGGTATAAATATTTTTTTGTCTGGGAAAATGAATAGTCCACGTCCTTTCTACCATCATTAAGGGCCTTCGTGAATTTTTTGAAATTTTTTGGGCAGAAAACATTTTTCATCGAAATTTGAAAATATCTAAAGGGGTACATATGGAAAAAAGTCATATTTCGTCGAAAATTCGAAAATCGCCAAATAACTTCGTATTACACCAAAATGTAGCTATTAAATGGGAGCATAAGCTGTATGAATTTGGGCCATATCGAAGAAATAGTTTCCGATCACGATGCTCGCAAAGTAGACGCTCGTAAAGTGGGTGACTTTTTTCGCCGACTTTGCGATTTTTTTGTGAGGAACACACTACACTTATATGAATGATTTTATATTAAAATGTAGCTGTATTTTTTAGGAATCCAATTTTTCCAATTTTGTCATTCCACGTTGTTTTTAATCCAAATAATCGCACTCACAATGGGGTCACGTCCGCCAGCGTCGATCGACGCGTCTTCCTTAAACCGATCCCGTAAGGCGCCATGGTAATTTTTTGGAGCGACTCAAGTGGCCTTAAATAGTGAAAAATGATTTCTTTTAGGGAAAAAGTAAGTCCACATCCTTTCATCATTAAGGGCCTTTGTGAATTTTTTCAGATTTTTTTAGTGAGAATTTTTTTTCACGGAAATTGAAAATATCCAAAGGGTCAATTTTCGCCGAATACCCGAAAATCGTAAAATGACTTCATATTATACTAAAATGTAGCTAATGAATGGGAGCATAAGCTGTGTAAATTAAGGCCACATCGAAAAAATTGTTTCCGATCACGATGCTCGCAAAATGGGCGCTTTCAAAAGGGTCGAAAATTATCGCCGACTTTGCGATTTTTTTTGTAGCGAACTCACCTCACCTATATAAACGATTTTATATAAAAATGTAGCTGTATTCTTCAAGAATCTAATGCTTTTAATTTCGACATTCTACGTTGTTTCTGAATCGAGTAATCGCACTCACAACGAGGTAGAGTCCGCCAGCGTCGATCCGCGCGCTTCCCTTACACCGTTCCCATAAGGCGCCATGTTAATTTTTAGGAGCGACTCAAATGCCCTGAAAAGGTGATAAATGATTTCTTTTTAGGAAAATAAATAGTCCACATCCTTTCTACTATCATCAAGGGCCTTTGTGAAATTTTTCAGATTTTTTGGGAAGAACGAATTTTCCATCGAAATTTGAAAATATCCAAAGGGAAAATATCAAAATGGAAAAAAGTCATATTTCGTCGAAAATTCGAAAATCGCCAAATAACTTCGTATTACACCAAAATGAAGCTATTAAATGGGAGCATAAGCTGTATGAATTTGGGCCATATCGAAAAAATAGTTTCCGATCACGATGTTCGCAAAGTAGACGCTCGTAAAGTGGGTGACATTTTTCGCCGACTTTGCGATTTTTTTGTGAGGAACACACTACACTTATATGAATGATTTTATATTAAAATGTAGCTGTATTCTTTAGGAATCCAATTTTTTTTTAATTTTGACATTCTACGTTGTTTTTAAGCCAAATAATCGCACTCACAATGGGGTCACGTCCGCCAGCGTCGATCGACGCTCCTTCCTTAAACCGATCCCGTAAGGCGCCATGGTAATTTTTTGGAGCGACTCAAGTGGCCTGAAACAGTGAAAAATTATTTCTTTTAGGGAAAAAAATAGTCCACATCCTTTCATCATTAAGGGCCTTTGTGAATTTTTTCAGATTTTTTTAATGAGAATTTTTTTTTCACTGAAATTGAAAATATCCAAAGGGTCAATTTTTGCCGAATACCCGAAAATCGTGAAATGACTTCATATTATACCAAAATGTAGCTAATGAATGGGAGCATAAGCTGTGTAAATTAAGGCCACATCGAAAAAAATGTTTTCGATCACGATGCTCGCAAATTGGGCGCTTTCAAAAGGGTCGAAAATTATCGCCGACTTTGCGATTTTTCTTGTAGCGAACTCACCTCACCTATATAAACGATTTTATATAAAAATGTAGCTGTATTCTTCAAGAATCTAATGCTTTTAATTTCGACATTCTACGTTGTTTCTGAATCGAGTAATCGCACTCACAACGAGATAGAGTCCGCCAGCGTCGATCCGCGCGCTTCCCTTACACCGTTCCCATAAGGCGCCATGTTAATTTTTAGGCGCGACTCAAGTGCCCTGAAAAGGTGATAAATGATTTCTTTTTTGGAAAATAAATAGTCCACATCTTATCTATCATCAAGGGCCTTTGTGAATTTTTTCAGATTTTTTGGGAAGAACGAATTTTCCATCGAAATTTGAAAATATCCAAAGGGGTATGTATGGAAAAAAGTGAAATTTCGTCGAAAATCTAAAAATCGCCAAATGACTTCGTATTATACCAAAATGTAGCTAATTAATGGGAGCATAAACTGTGTGAATTTGGACTACATCGCAAAAATTGTTTCCAATCACGACGCTTACAAAGTGGCAGCTCCCAAAGGGGGCGAAAACTTTCGCCAACTTGGCGATTTTTTTATGGCAAACACACCGCACCTATGTCAATTATCTTATATGAAAATGTAACTGTATCCTTCAGGAATCCAATGCTTTTAGTCTCGACATTCTACGTCATCTGTGAACTAAGTAATCGCACTCACAACGGGGTCGCGTCTGTTAAGATTTGGATTCAACACATTGATGTCCAAATTACCATCAGTATAATAATTTAGTTAATTCAATTCATTTATTGTGTCAATAGCAACAACTTTACACTTGGCAATACATTAATTGCTTATCATAAGTGTAAAATTACGCGGGTTCGCGATTTGGCTTCAAAAATTAAGGATACCAGTATATTGAAATAAATGGCTTTATTACAACTACTGACTAATAATAATAATAATAATTCTTTATTAACGGACAAGCCATTTACAATGTAGAGCCAAAAACATATAACTAAAATGTAAGACACAAAACATAAATCACAAATATGCTCAAAGACACATATGTTAATCTGCGTAAACCACAATAGGGTTATAACATTTAGTGCACACCATCCGCGAGACTCCTCCTAATTAAACCTAAAGATGAGTTAAAAAAGTCAATAATAAATAATAACAAAAAATATAACAAAAGGACTTAGAAAAATAACAGAAAAGTAATGAAAGAATAACGCGGAAACGACCGAAGGGCACGATGTTTACTGTTTGAAAGTTAAGACAAGACTCTCTGGGGATGGAGGTTTAAAGTGGTAGGTTTTAGAAAGAAGTGACGGGATTGGTTGGATATAGAAAATAGGGGTTTTAGTAGAAGAAAATAGATATAACATTTCAGACAAGAAAGAAAAGGATCGCTAGTTGTAGAGAGGGAGAATCAGGAGTTTTTCGGGTCTGGCGTTTTGGGCCTGGAAGGGACGTTTACGACTTAATCCCTCGCGCATGGCTTAGTCGTTATTGCCCCCAACTGCGCACGATTTTAGCTCAGTCAAAGGAAATTCAGAAAAATTTACACAATGGTTTATTGCCCTTCGGTCGTTTCCCTAAATAAGCAAAAATATGCGTAGTCACGTTTGGGTGCACGTAAAGTTCGGAATTTAAAATATATACAATAACACAATAAATTCAAGATTGTGCGACGCAACTTCCACTCCATTTCTTCCACTGACCGTTACTTCCACTAGTTTTTATTTCCACTAACCATCACTTCCACTAGTTCTTTTTTCCACTCCATTTCTTCCACTCCAGTTCTTCCACTTACCAATACTTCCACTACACCTTTACTTCCACTAACCACCAATTCCACCATACCTTTTTTCCAATTCAAAATAATTGTACAATTTATTCAAATTACATTATATTATTCCACATTTTATACAGTATAAGAATCACAGAGAGATATTGTGGCCTACAGCTTGTAGGTACTCCAGAATCCTATTTTCTTCGTCGAATTTACTAAATTTTTTGATAATGTTTGCTATTCTTGAGACTTCGATCCAATTTTCGAATTTCGAATTATGGAAGAACTAGTGAAAAAAAGAACAACCGATTCTCCGTGGTGGTGGGGCGCAATCATCTCAGCATGTATGCATTCCTTTTGGAAGTATTGGTAAGTGGAAGAACTGGAGTGGAAGAAATGGAGTGGAAAAAAGAACTAGTGGAAGTGATGGTTAGTGGAAATAAGAACTAGTGGAAGTAACGGTCAGTGGAAGAAATGGAGTGGAAGTAAAGGTGTAGTGGAAGTATTGGTAAGTGGAAGAAATGGAGTGGGAGAAATGGAGTGGAAGAACTGTCCCCCCTACGTAAATTCAATTGAGACGATTCAGGTAAAATCCGCGTAAACAATAAGTATATTAATTTAAATTAATTCTAGAAGAGATAAATGTTGTGTAGAAAAAAAAAGGATATAAAACAATTACGAAACTACACAGTTATTACGTGAACATTTTAAAAACAATTAAAAAAAATACATTTTAAAAACTATCAAGAACAATGGTGGCATAAATAAATTAATAATATAGTACAATTATAAAAGAAAAATGTTGTATATAATTGAGTAAATATATACAACATTTCAGACAGTAAAAGACAGTTAATATAAACATTCTAGTAAAAAAAATATTTAATCTAAAAATATTTGTAAGAAAACGAATGCATTAAAATTATATCCCGTTGATTATGTTAACCCCGGTAATCAGATTCGAGCGTGGGCTTTTAAGCTCGGCTTTCCCGAAGGAGATGCGGCTTCTCTCCCTCTTATAATAAAACCAGGTAATTAATAGCCGAAGAAAATGTTTCGAGAGTTTAGTTCAAATCACGCGCCGTTTTACCCGGAAGTCGGCATTAACTCATTAGTTTTGTCTGTGCAATTGTTCAGAAACTCATACACTAATATGCAACGCAGTGTTAGAGAAACTTAAAGCTCCAATTAGGGAAATCTATTTGTTTAATTATTGTTATAGTCACTCTCTACTGTATGTGTTTAATTTCAAGGAAACAAATTTCTAATTAACGTATTATATTTTATGTAATAGAGCTTAATAATAATAAACAAATTTTATTTTAATGTATGCATAGGTACACAGATTCAATATATAAAATTACAAAAATGTTTTTCGTGTAAAATGCAAACATTAATAAGATAACTTAAGAGGGCCAGTTTTTGCTGGTTGTGTATATCTGGGATACGATATGGCGCAGAAATAAAAATTGCAGAACGTAGTTTTGACTATGTATTGGCTCATAGTGCCTGCCGAATTTTATCACAACGAATAATAAAAATTATGAGTTCAGAGCGCGTTGTTTGTTTGTTTAGATAGCGCCGTGCGAATGAATGAATGGGTATTAAATTACAGAAGACACAAGTAAACTGGATAAATATTCACGATTTTAATTTCTATGGACATACATACAACTGTATATAGAAACAGATGCCTTTTTAGTTTGATATTCCATATGAATATATACAGGGAGTTTTTCTTTAAAGTATACGTATTCTAAATTCAGATTATTTTCTTTAAATATTTAGATATTCGCTGTTTTTTAAAAGAGTTCAATTTGAAATTTTAAACGAGTGTTTTCCACTCCCAGACTAAGCATGAAGTAAAATTTCGAGTTTAGAAAAGCCCCGTGAAAATTTGTCGAGGGTCGCGCAGCGACCCGAGACAAATTTTCTGGGCTTTTCTAAACTCGAAATTTTACTTCATGCGCCACGCGTATATATCACTAAAATACAGTGAAATTTATGTAAATTTAAACCTCACTTGAAATCAGTGTTTTATACGCGTGGCGCATGAAGTAAAATTTCGAGTTTAGAAAAGCCTAATTTGGATTGGCCGCTCCGCTTCGCTACGCGGCCAATCCAAATTTTCAGGCTTTTCTAAACTCGAAATTTTACTTCATGCTTAGTCTGGGAGTGAAAAACTCTCGTTTAAAGATTCAAATTGAAATCTTTTAAAAGAACAACGAATGTCGTAAAATTTACAGTGAATACATATGTATACCCAAAGGAAAAATTCCCTGTATTACAGGTATGGATGAATTGAGAGGATGAAAAATGTTTAAGAACTTATTTTTAAAGTTGTATATGATAATGTTATTTCACATGAAAAACATATTGCGTATTCGTACCTTATTAAATTTGTATACGAAATCATATAATTTTCTTTGTCATTCACTGTTTGTTCATAAAATGCTTTTAGAGGAAATGAAAGTATAACAAATTGTAATGAAAAAAGAAACATGTTTGATTTATCTATTATAAATAGTTACTACAATAGAATTTGAAGTTTGAAGTCACAAAATTCACTTTGTGTTATATTTTCAATTTTGAAATAAACAAAAAAGAACTGGTGTATGTAACTATTATTAGAAAAATTATGACAGGGTGAAAAGCCGAAGCAACGTCTGCGTTATTAAATGAGAAATATACGAAGGGATTAATGGGCGAAAAATAACTTCCCGCCCTTAAATACTTCACGAAATTGTTTCCACATACTAAATTTCCCCGTGCCCTGCGCAAGTTTTCCAACATTAGAAGCTCTGAAAGATTAGATTTAGATTAGCTTAAGCACATGAATCAATTAAAGTATGCAAAATAATAATTACACCTTTTAAATTGAATAATTATAAAAATACAATTTACTTAAAAAGATATTAAGAACCTCAACCATATACAAAAGTATACAATAGTTACAGATTGTCACTACAAAGCTGTTTTGTATATTCGAATACAACAGAGCTAGGTCATAAATTTTGATAATTTATGTGTGGGAGATCCGATTGCACAATTGGTCGTAAGGGAAGCCCTTCTTTGTGAATTTTTGAAAGACCGTACAGTTCAGGGCACATCGATGACTTTTCTCTTGATGTAATAACGTTTTTCACGTCGTCAGGTAAGTTAGCAGCTTTAATATTGTTTTTAGTAATTTTTTCCTAGTATATGATTGAATCGGATGCTGATTTTTTATATTTTGGGTCATCTAAAAGCTCACACATTTTGTTGTTGTAATCATTCCAGTTCATTACAACTGTGGAATTTCCCTTGTCTGTGGGTAGAACGATTAGAGATGTGTCTTCTTTTAGTAATTTGATTGCCCTGCGTTCATCTTTCGAGATGTAAGATTTAGGAAGTTTTGCACTATGAATTGCAATTGCCACTTCTTCTCTGACTATTTCCGAGTTCGTTTTATCTAAGTGTTTAATTGCCTCTTCAGTTTTACATATTAGATCTTCTATAGGTATATGAGTAGGGGTTACAGCGAAATTGAATCCCCTTTCAAGTGCCTGAGTGGTAACTTTATCTAAAGTTTTATTTGACAGATTATGTACAAATGTCGGTTTCGCTAATGTGTTTTTGCGTATGTTCTTTGTTAATAATTTATCAAATTTTGAAATCTGTTTATTCGTTTTTTCATCAGTATCTGATATAATTTGGAAGTAGCTAAGCTGGTCAATTTCATTCCAAATTATTGAGTGTACGGAATTACTCATTTCTAAGTGAACAAAAGTGTTCTGCTTACTGAATCTAGGTCTCTTCTTATCCTATGTATTGCTTCGTTAAGAAGACATTCCCTTGTTGTCTTTAGAATTCAGTTAATTTGTTGTGATTTGTAATTGTATCTAATATTTATAGATTTTGGTATTAGGTTTTTATATCTACATCTGCAGAGGAAGGTTAGATCACACAGTAGTCGTCCATTTTCGGGATATTCAAATTTAAGTAATTTCAACAATGTAGATACATCGTACAAATCAAGACAAAATCAAGAAATGTTAGTACCTTCTACATCGAGTGGATCAATGACACGTAGCAGATCTAGACTACAAGTCCCTAGTTTATAAAACAAGTGTACTGACAGTGAACGTGACATCTATCACTCAGTATATAAAAAAGCTCCTGATGATGGCAGACGTGATGCTGCCGAAACGTAGAGCGCAAATAAATAAATCGACGCGAGAAAGCAGCCCAAAAAACTCCAACAAGTTATATATATATATATATATATATATATATATATATATATATATATATATATATATCACTGTTTCTTCGGTTTTGGTCCCGCGTATTTTCTTGGCTCTGGTCCATTATATTTTTAATTCGACGTTTCGATGACGTCGCAGTCATCATCGTCAGGAATAACTATCAATATATATATATATATATATATATATATATATATATATATATATATATACAGAGAGTTTTAAGTAACACCGAACATGCCAGAAAATTTTCACTGTAAATTTTTCTATGTTCGATTTGTTCTGGTACGCATCAAAGCATTGAGTGCAATGTGATTGGCTACGATTTCCAATGGTAATATAGTCAACCCAATTTACATTTTTCTGCGTGCGATTTCATTCGTTACGATTTTTAGTAGTTCTAATGCAAATTAGATGGAATGTAATTAGGGTACAGTTAACGTCAAAATAAAATATGCCAGTTATTAAATCTTGTGCGTTTATGGTAAGTCCAGTGTGTGGGAATATGGAACATACTTTTTTATCCAAAGCAAGACATCGGCATTTCAAGACAATCAAGATTAATACTGTCGTGAAAGATACAGCGAGTTTTTCCTTTAAGTATACGTATTCTAAATTCAGCCTATTTTCTGTAAATCTTTAGATATTACTTGTTTTCTTTAAGTTCAATTTAAAGCTTTAAACGAGTGTTTTCCACTCCCAGACTAAGCATGAAGTAAAATTTCGAGTTTAGAAAAGCCCCGTGAAAATTTGTCGAGGGTCGCGCAGCGACCCGAGACAAATTTTCTGGGCTTTTCTAAACTCGAAATTTTACTTCATGCGCCACGCGTATAAAACACTTAAATATTGTGAAATGTATGTATATTCGAACTTCACTTGAAATCGGTGCTTTATAAGCGTGACGAATTTTTATGTTGTGAGTGTTTTAAACTTAATTGTCCCTAAATGTTTCAATAAAATTCTAGTTCTGCGACTTTCAATTAACAATAACTTAAAAACTGTCAATAGCGTGTTTTATGTTTATTGCATATTCTAAAAGAGCAATTTCCTTTTAACATTCACACGAAATTTTATGAAGATTTCACAAAGAATTTCCATGTTGTGAATGTTTTAAACTTATTTGTCCTTGAAAAGTTCAATATATTTCGACTTTCGATTGCAAATAATGTAAAAACTGACGAAAGCGTATATCTTGTTTATTGCATATTCTGAAAGAGCAATGTCTTCTTAACATTCACACGAAGTTTCGTGAAGATTTTATAAAGAATTTCCATGTTGTGAATGTTACAAACTTAGTTATCCCTAAATATTTCAATCAAATTATAGTTCTTCGACTTTCAATTAAAAATAATGTAAAAACTGTCGATAGCGTATTTTTTGTTACATGCATATTCTGAAAGAACAATGTCTTCTTAACATTCACACGAAGTTTCATGAAGATTTCACAAAGTTTTTCTATGTTGTGAATGTTTTAAACCTGATTGCCCCTAAATATTTCATTAAAATTCTAGTGCTTCGACTTTCAATTAAAAATAATTTAAAAGCTGTCGATAGCGAATTATTTGTTTATTGCATATTATAAAAGAGCAATGTCTTCTTAAAATTCACACGAAGTTTCATAAAGATTTCATAAAGAATTTCCATGTTGTGAATGTTTTAAACTTATTTGTCCCTAAATATTTCAATCAAATTCTAGTTCTTCGACTTTCAATTAAAAATAACTTAAAAACTGTCGACAGCGTATTTTTTGTTTATTGCATATTCTAGAAGAGCAATGTCTTCTTAACATTCACACGAAGTTTCATGAAGATTTCACAAAGAATTTCCATGTTGTGAATATTTTAAACTTAGTTGTCCCTAAATATTTCAATCAAATTCTAGTTCTTCGACTTTCAATTAAAATTAATGTAAAAACCGTCGATTGCGTATTTTTTGTTAATTGCATATTCTGAAAGAACAATGTCTTCTTAACATTCTCTCGAAGTTTCATGAAGATTTCACAAAAAATGTCTATGTTGTAAATGTTTTAAACCTAATTGATCCTAAATATTTCATTAAATTTCTAGTTCTTCGACTTCGATTAAAAATAACTTAAAAACTGTCGATAGCGTATTTTTTGTTTATTGCATATTCTTAAAGAGCAACGTCTTCTTAACATTGACACGAAGTTTCATGAAGATTTCACGAAGAATTCCCATGTTGTGAATGTTTTAAACTTAGTTGTCCCTAAATATTTCAATCAAATTCTAGTTCTTCGACTTTCAATTAAAAATAACTTAAAAACTGTCGATAGTGTATTTTTTGTTTATTGCATATTCTAAAAGAGCAATGTCTTCTTAACATTCACATGAAGTTTCATGAAGATTTCACAAAGAACTTCCATGTTGTGAATATTTTAAACTTAGTTGTCCCTAAATATTTCAATCAAATTCTAGTTCTTCGACTCCCAATTGAAAATAACCTTAAAACCATCGGTAGCATATTTTTTCTTTATTACATATTTTGAAAGAGCAAAGTCTTCTTAACATTGACACAAAGTTTCATGAAGATTTCACAAAGAATTTCCATGTTGTGAATGTTTTAAACTTAGTTGTCCCTAAATATTTCAATCAAATTCTAGTTCTCTGACCCTCAATTAAAAATAACTTAAAAACTGTCGATAGCGTATTTTTTGTTTATTGCGTATTCTAAAAGAGCAACATCTTCTTCATATTCAAACGAAGTTTCATGAGGATTTCACAAAGAATTTCCATATTGTGAATGTTTTAAACTTAGTTGTCCTTAAATATTTCAATCAAATTCTTGTTCTATGATTTTCAATTCAAAACGGTCGATAACGTATTTTTGTTTATTGCATATTCTGAAAGAGCAATGTCTTTTTAACATTCACACGAAGTTTCATGAAGATTTCACAAAGGATTTCCATGTTCTTGATGTTTTAAACCTAATTGCACCTAAATATTTCATTAAAATTCTAGTTATAACATTAAAAGTGCGATTCTTTTCGCAATCTACAACAAATTAGCCTTACAAAGACTATATCAAACACTCATTGAAACAACTACTTCTTGGGCTAATACCCCGACGGACATTGAATTATACAACAAGTGTTTGCTGTTACATACAATAACCTACTGCAAATGTAACAATTTGGGTCAAATTATTCAGGCCATCTATATACGCGTTTCGAGATTTATCTCTCATCAGTATAGCTTTGTCATTCCCTCTAAACAATTTGACACCTTAGACTGGCGGTCACGTTACCGTTCAAACATAAGTATAAATGAAATTGCCAATTCTTGGTTGCAGAATACTTCAAACATTAAAAGTGCGATACTTTTCGCAATCTACAACAAGTTAGCCTTACAAAGACTATATCAAACACTCATTGAAACAACTACTTGTTGTTGTGTTGTAGTTCTTCGACTTTCAATTGAAAATAACTTAAAAACTGTCGGTAGTGTATTTTTCGTTTATTGCATATTCTTAAAAAGAGGAGTATTTTTAACATTCACACGAGATTTCATGAAGATTTCATAAAGAATGTCCATGTTGTAAATGTTTTAAACTTAATTGTTCCTAAATATTTCAATAAAATTATAGTATTCGACTTTCAGTTACAAATAACTTAAAAACTGTTGATAGCGTATTTTTTGTTTATTGCATATTCTGAAAGAGCAATGTCTTCTTAAGATTTACACGAAATTTCATGAAGATTTCACAAAGAATTTCCATGTTGTGAATGTTTTCAACTTAATTGTCCCTAAATATTTCAATGAAATTCTAGTTCATCGACTTTCATCGACACATTTTCACATGCCTTTTCTATTAACTATTAAAATCAGAGTCAATGAATCGCACTTAATTCAAAGCATTGCATCCCAGAACACATTGAACATAGGAAAGTTTACATTGAATATTTTCTGGCGTGTTCGGTGTTACATAAAACTTTCTGTCTATATTGATAATGAAGGTTTAAATTAAATTACACTTGGTTTGTTTCACAATTTTTTACTTTACTATTCAAGAAATATTTCTGTCTATACTCGGTACCAGTGCCTTTTTAGAGAAAATGTTAGGATGGTGGCATCTAATATTTCCAGAACCCTTCAAAGATAAATATAAAATTCTATTTTTATTTTACATCGGTTCAGAATTCGCCCAGAATTTCCGAGAACGTGTTCTTTAAAAAACACTACATTTTTGTAGTTTTATATAAATAAAACAATTTAAACACTTTCAAATATATATTGTGCATTCGCTACAATTGTTTCGCTACACTGTGGCTTCTTCAGGCGAAGAAACTATAAATAAATGTCGGGTTAGGTATATATACAATGTTTATGGGGGTAGGTTTTTATAAAAAATAATATTTAAGAGGGGCGAATTTGTTAAGTCCGTTTGGTCGTTTTAGTAGGTTTTTTGACGGTCGTTTTTCCTGCTTGGCTAAACTATATTAGTACTAATAACATCTTAAAATATGAGTACAGTGTACTTTTTTACTCAATGAGCTCTGAGTTCAATGAAATTTTAAGATACTTTAATTTTAAAATAGTGCCTATTTAGTAATCAGGCACTATATGTAGATTTATTTACAGAGTGTATTTCTGTATTTAGCTTTGTTCAATCAGGTGTGAACATTCCATTGAATCAATTGATTCGACATGTAGAAAACAACACCATTGATGCCACATAAACACCATTAAGTTAGTAAACTGATAGATCAGGGTCTTGTCACGTCATGGAAGGCACGCTAATGATCTCGTTAAATGCACAATCCCCATTTTAACAATTTCTTCCAACTGAAACTTTTCTCACCACGAGATGAAAGTTATATTTATATTAACGCTACTCTTCGGCGTTGGCGTTACGGCCTTAAGATAACCGCACATTCCGATCAATTGTTTTTCCTGGTAAACCCCCTCTGTTTGTCGAAAAGGAACACTTTCATTGTTGCGCTATCATCACCAATCACTCTCTCTCTCTCCCATGCCCACAGTCTGTTCTTTCTGGTACTACCTGGCGTACCCAACGCGTGTGTGCGAGTAATTCCTCCCGTGTACACCAAGAAGTCGAGAAGAAGGTGTTCTAGTGTTGGTCATGTGTCGGTGCTATGGGCGTCAGGCAGCTAGCGCTCCTGCTACTTCTCGCTGCCTTATTAATCTCTGGGTCAATATCAGGAGTACAAGGTAAACCGAATGCAAGAGCAAAACTGGATTAATAGTGTACGGCCTTAATTCACAGTGCAGTGATCTTGTTTGGTTTTGTTTTGTTTATTGATATTTCTGCGCAATTCATTTTATTTCGATTTGTCGTGATCTCGAGGATACTTACTCACTTCTGGTGATTTCCTAATGTGGTGTTCGGTTCTACTTGATCCACATTCATCCGGCTATCATTTCTTGGAAAACCGTGAAATGTCAATACCGATTGTGGTTTTTCTGCTGTAATTATTCGGATTAACGTTGGCGTTCAATGTCGGAAATATTTTATAGAATGATCAATTCCTGATTAATTTAAAAAATCGTAAACTATGTTCTTAATAAAATGTTAAAAAAACAACACAAACAATCACGAAATTACTTTTATAGTGGGACAAATTCAGACACAATTACATGGAATAGATTAGAATATATTAAGCCACTGTCTTTACAAATCAAAAATAATTTAAAAGGAAAGAATAATAACATAATTTTGACAAACACAAATAATTTAGGAAAATTAATAGTTAACAATAAAATCAAAACTGAAAATTGTAAATTGAAGAAAAGTAGTATTTATGAATTAAAATGTGATGATTGTGATGCAGTGTATATAGGACAAACCGGCAGGTTTTTTGATATTAGGTTAAAAGAGCATAAAAAAGACATAGAGAATAAAAAACAAACCACCGGTTTTTCTAAGTACTGTATCACATCTAATCACCATTTTTCTTCAAACGATTTAAAAATTCTGCATACAGGTAATAAGGGATTAACGCTTAACTACCGGGAGGGTTTAGAAATTTCAAAAGCCATAAAGGCAAGTAAAAATGTGGTCAACGACAACGAAGACCTTTGGAATTCCCCGATATTAAATGCCCTTATTATCCAATAAAACCTAAAACTCGAAACTGTATATATTCCCAAACAAATCCATTTGTACATCATTCTTGATAATGTCATATAATATAGTCAGTCATTGTAGGGGAAAAGACTTTAATATTATATGTTCAAACCCTTTAAATTTAGGCAAACTATTAATAAACAATAAATCGAAAACTGATAATTCAAAGAAATGTGGAATTTATGAAATACAGTGTGATGAATGTGATGCAATTTATATTGGACAAACCGGCAGATCTTTCGAAATCAGAATGAAAGAACATAAAAAATCTGTTTTAGATAATAAACCAACAACTGGCTTTTCCAAACATTGCATCGCATTCAATCACTTCTTTAATCCGCATCATTTTAAGATTTTGCATTCAGGTAATAAGGGATACGCACTAAACCTCAAAGAGGGCCTGGAGATTAACAGGGCCAAAAAAATGGGGAAAAATATCGTAAACGACAACGAGGAGATTTGGAATTCCCCACTTCTCTTATTACCTGAAACAAAAATATTGTATATATACTTAGAAAATATTTTTTTTCTGTACATTCCTTTGAAAATGGTCTAACAAACCGAAACTAGTCGGAATAAAGATTTAATTGTGAAACAATACCAAGTGCCTTTCCTTTAATTAACTTTACATACTTGATAATGGCATTAAGCCGAAACTAGTAGAAAATAAAATATATGTAAGTGAAACAAAACCAAGTGAATTTAATTTACAAACCATTATATTTTAAAATGTTTTACCAAGTGATTAATGAGAAAAAAGTGTCCGATATATGTTCTTCGAATGATAATTTATTATCTGATTCTATGCTTGCCTGATCTAATAGAACAGTTTGATGAACATTCATGAACATTTTAGACCAATCAATAAAAATAATCAAAGAATAATATTAAAGAATAAAGGCTTGCCAGATTACAATATATAAATTGATTCTTGAATCTTGGAGGCGTTTACTTCGTGGTATATTTTCAATTTGATAAAAAGAAAACACCTAACTTTTTTTATACATGTATTCGTGAGTTATGTAAAGACTGTTGTAATAGTGATAAAAAGCAATTAAATTCCTTCCTTTACTGTTTATATTTAAGTACTATACCGAGTGTTAACTTGGCTTACGCAACATAGGAAATCGCATGTTAATTTGGAAGTGTTCAAATATTGGCTTTCCAATTTATTGTAGAGACAAAATATATTTAACTTTTTTGTAGAGGGAAAAATTCCAAATTTATGAATGTCAGCTATTAATATTGGGACTCCGCGCCTATCCAGGACGTTCCGTATCTTTGGTAAGGTTGTTTTGTCAAAAGCGCCTTCAATGTCAACAAATACACCCAGGGTGGATTCGCGTGAATCCAACGATTTCTCGCCTACAACACTGTGTAGTGCCGAGTTAGTTAATCTACCCATTGTGAATGCATGTTGCGCCTTCTCCAGTGGTAATTCCTGAAGCGTGTTGCCTCTTATATATCTCTCACACAGTCTCTCCATTGTTTTTAGGAGGAAAGACGAGAGCGAAGGCCTACATAAGCGATCTACCCACCTCAGCTATGCTAGAATACCTAAACAAGGTGGGCTGGCTAAACTGAGAATGGGTGATCTACGGGAGGTGGCACAATGGGCCTAATGAGGCCTAAGTGCAGTGCAGAACTGCACACTCCCCTTTGAACCAGAACCAGAACCAGACGAGAGCGATATCGGCCTGTAAGCTTTTGGTTCCGTGTAATCAGCTTTGCCAGGCTTGGGAATGAAAACTACCCTGACTTGTCTCCAGGCCTTTGGGATGTATCCCGTCGGCAGGCTGGACCTATAATAATAATAATAATAAACAAACTTTATTTCAATAATGCTTACAAAAGTAAAATATAATTCTGGAAGAACATTGATGAAATTGTGTCAGCGTAACAAGTATATGTATATATCTATTATTTACAAGCTTCAAAATAATCACTCAGGGCATATAATTCTGCTTCAACGAGGAGATTAAAAACCGATGTCTTAAATTTTTTAAGTGAATCACCATTTTTTATTTTCGTAGGTAGCGCGTTATAAAACGTTATGCATCGATGCATAGCGTTCTTTTCCGTTATCGTGAGCCTGTGCATCGGTTGTTTAATGTTCACATTTCTTGTGTTGTAAAGTTTGTCACTGTCATTACTGAAAAGACTTTTATTTTTGAATATAAAAATTAATGATTCGTATACAAAGACTGCATATACTGTCAGTATCCTATTCTTTTTGAATATACCGCGACAGGTCTCTTTAAATTTTAGTCTAAAGATGGATCGTATGCACCTTTTTTGTAGCACAAACACTTTGCTTATTGTTGTGCTATTTCCCCAAAAAATTACCCCAAATCTTAACAGTGAGTCAAAACAAGCATAGTCGACTCACTAACAAGATATGACTTTATGCTATTTATTATGTAGCACATTCTTGATAGTTTTGTCACCAAAACGTCGATATGCGAGCGCCAGTCTAACGAACTGTCAATCACTACCCCTAAGAATTTCATTCCTTTTTCCAAGGTTATCCTCTCATTGCCCAGAGTTATATGTTGAGGAGTTTGTGAGTTGTTCTGTTTTGTTTTAAATAAAACAGCTTGTGTTTTTTCTATGTTTACCTTTAACATATTTGATGCAAACCAATCTGAAATCTTTTTGTAGAGGTGGCTCCCTTTTTCTTCTAATTCCGAAACAGTTTTAGCTGTTATTAGAAAGCTGGTATCGTTCGCATAATTTGTGATGCGATGATTATTGTTGCACTTCAGTATATGCATATCATTTATGAATACAATGAATATAATTGGCCCTAAAATACTCCCTTGAGGTATTCCTACATCTCCGCATACTTTTATTTCTGATTTAAACACCTTCCCCTCACTATTTATTGCCGTTCTCTGTTTTCTATTTGATAAGTATGATTTAAACCAGTTTAGAGCATTGTTACGAATACCATACTGCTCAAGTTTTTTTAGCAGCAGGCCGTGATTTATAGTGTCATATGCTTTAGAGAGATCCAGGAATACCCCAAGTGCCAATTCTTTTTGTTCTATTGCCTGATTAATGTAACTTGTGAATTCAAATATTGCACTACTTATCGACTTCCCTCTTATGTAGGCATGCTGGGATTCGCTCAACAGATCGCAGGACTTTAAAAAGTTCATTAGTTTGTCGCACATTATGATTTCAAATATAAAGCACGACTAGGTGCTTCACGAGTTCCTCTCTTCCCCACTGCAGTAGGGCGGGAAAAACTCCATCCGGTCCTGGCGATATAAAGGCAGAGAAGCTGTCTATAGCCTGTCGGGTGTTTTCCTTATTTATCACCTCCCCGGTAAGTGTGTAGTCATTACCGGTTTCGGGGGCGATCGTCACATATTCACTTTCCTGTCCGTTTGTGATGTTACATCCAGGGAAGTGCGCCCTAAGTAAGAGCCTCAGACTGTCTTGGAGGTCATTGGTTAATTCACCATCCTCCTTCCTCATGATACCAACAGCCTGGAGTTGGTTTTGCGAGATTATTTTCTTCAGTCTGCTTATCTCTGCACATCCTTCTATATTTTCACAGTAGGTGCGCCAGCATGTTCTCTGACGTTGCCGTAAGAGTTTTCTATATTGACTCAGGCGGTCTTTATAACAAGACCAGTCAGAGCTTAATTTTGAGCGGTACGCTCTGTTATATGCCTTTCTTGTCGCTTTCTTGAGGGATCCGAGTTCGGGCGACCACCATGGAGTGGCCTTCCCAGTCTCAGATCTCCATTTGAGAGGACAGGAGGCTTTGTATGCACTCAGTATCTGCGTCTGCACCGCCCCTACTAGCAGGTCTATGCCAGCGCAGTCTGTTGGTGTCTCTGTACTTACCTCCCGCATGCTACTTCTAAGGTGCGTGGTGTACGCCTCCTTGTCCGTCAGCCTCGGGTCTCTGTACGGTTTCTTTAGACTCTTTTTGAGTCCCATCTCAAAGGTAATCCATCTGTGGTCAGACTTATGCTGCTCGATATACTAATGCTGGCAACTGTAATTCAATTACACGGTAACTAAGTTTGACTATGATTACCGTGTAATTGAAACTAGTCACAAAAGTAAAATAAAAGTGGTATACAAAAGTTAGGTGTTTTCTCTACATCATATATAAATTGGTTTATTTCTACTCGTGTGAAATCAAAATCTCTATTTTCTAATTCAAACTTTCAACAACAATTAATTATTTATAATCTTGAGAAAAATACAAACGTCCTTGTCGAAACACTCGACGAGGTATTTAAATAATCAAAATTTACAACTTAAACCGATAATTACACGTTTAATATGATGGATTAATTGCTGACCCGATATTTCCAATTTAATGATCAAACTTTAATTAGTCGTTTATTAGTAACCAATATTATAAAAAGTAGCTGTTACACAATAACATGCGTTTTTTGATATTAATTCACAATTTCGTTTTATTAGGTCTTTTTTATACGAGTATAAACAGTATTACTTTTATTCAAATAAAAAAAAACTTAACTCTTTCAAATATATATTGTGGACACACTACAATTGTTTAATTTAAGACATTGTTTGCATTTTCACGAATATTTTTTTCGTAATTTTTTATATTATGTTTAAAGTGTGCAAACTATAAGAAGCGTAAGCTTATTTTCTCGAATTCAAATAGTTTTGAATTTGAATTTATCTTGTTTCTACAATTGTTTATTTTTGCCATACTGTGGATTCTTCGGGCGTAATAATAATTAACTTTTGTCAATTCAGGTGTATTATATTATTTAGTTCGGTTTAGGTCTTAAAGATTAATTTAACAGTAGGAGATGTAAACTAACAGGAATTTGTAATATTAAACGTGTGGTTAGTATTACTAACAATGAGCACTTGTGAATATGATATCTGTGCTATGGTGGTATGTAATAATAATAATCTCAGCTTGTATTACAGGGATTTTTTCTTTTAAGTATACTTACTATAAAAATAAAATATTGTAAAGCAAATTCTTCCAAACGAAAAAATCCTTGTAAGTAACGGGTGTTTGATTAAGCGTGGCCACCGGCTGTATCTCAGAAACTATGTAGCTCAGCATTTTAGGATAAAAAATTACGAAAAGGAGCCCAAAAACCTTTCTTGAAAATATGCGAGATCGAATTGTTGAAGTTGTAAATTCGATAACTAGAGACCAGCTGATTCGTGTGTGGCAAGAAATGAGCCACCGTTTTGATATTTGTCGTGTAACAAACACATGGTGGTCACATGAATACATAAAATTTGAACTATTCTTTTTTAAGGAACGTTGGAATTGTGTTTCTATCTTTTGCTGTTTGGAAGAAATATATGTTTAAAATCTGTTCCTTTATTTTGAATAGCCCTCTATGATTATTAATGAATATTTTTTCTGTTTTAAATAACTAGAGATTTTTATTCCGAAAACTTTGTTTGTAGACTAATTAACCTTTCATATGCTTCATTGCATGGAAATAAATTGTATTTGTATGGAATTTACATTTAAATAGATTGTTTGCTTGTAATAAATTTATAGGTCAATAACGCATACAAAATCCCAATCATTATTGGCATTGCAACCATCAATATTTTCAATGATTAATCGTTTCCGGATAATCGAAAATCGATTAATTTATCCTTTTGCGAGGTCGCACAGTTTCTTACGATTCGGCCTTCACTTTTCGAAAAAGTAAACACCCTACGAGTTCCAAAAAATCATTAGAGAAATTAATTAACGTTAATCGTTTATGGAAAGACCTTTTTCTTCTCGAAATTAAGCTTATTCCATGGTCGTTGAATATAGAATAGAAGAATATAATAAAAATACTTTGTTTAGATTATACAAGATTAACAAATAATGTACAGGGTGGTCTAATCTCGATGTTGCTTATGGGCATCTCGGTAAATATAAGAGTTAAAAAAAAAAAACGATGACGCAGTCGCGATCTCTTTTTTTTAAGACTAGGATAATGCCGATAACAAAAATGCAACATCTTGTTTTTTTTCAGAAGTTATAGGGTTTTCTTGATTTTTAACTTTAATTCACTTCTTGCGTAATTTGTAAGATAGACAAAAACTATAAATAATTTCTTAAGACACTGTTTTGAGTAGAATCCAGAGGAGTAGGCATGTTTTTATTTTATGCACACATTTTCGAGTTATGGCCAAATTATTTTTTTAAAAATTTAATAGTTTAGGCTGGTACTTGGTGAAATTCCATATCAAAATATTTTAGTAAATAACACACTTGGTTAAGATTTCACTGTTTATTGATTGACACTGCAACAATTGTTTCGCCACACAGTGGATGAAGCCACTGTGTGGCAAAACAATTGTTGCAGTGTCAATCAATAAACAGTGAAATCTTAACCAAGTGTGTTATTTACTAAAATATTTTTTTAAATGCAAATCATATTTTTTTCTTGAATAACTTTCTCATTTATCACTTGGTGAGACATTTTGAAATAATATTATATATAAGCTGTCGGTTTTTTTCTGTAATCCACTCTTGATAATGCCGTAAAAAGCGAAACTAGTCGAGTAAATAGAAACAAATAGTGAAACAAACCAAGTGTTTTTAATTTATCCTTTAATATTATTGCAAATCATAGTTGGCTTTGATATAGTTGATAAGAGTGTTTTTCACTGATTAAAAATATATACTTTTGTGAATTTATCTTAAACAACAGTGTTACTATAGAGTAGAAACTAGCTTTTAATGTGCTAAATAATGTAATATGAGAGACAATAGCCATTTTTTGATTATTTGCATAAAATCATATTTTGTATCACGGTTTCAAAGCAATTATCAAATTTATTATTTGAATAATATAAAAATATAAATAGTAAATAAGGCAATTCCAATAATAACAAATAATAATCATTTTAACATTGTATATAATTACTTGCAGTAAACACATTAAATTATTTGATTATGCCCATTTTTTATTTCAAACTTAATCCGATAATTGTTATTTATTATTATTACCGTTCACAGCTGCCCACCTATAAAAGATATTATTTCAATTTAAGTAGATAATTGCGACCAATAATTATCATTTTTTCATGTAAAGAAGGCAAGCGACTTTTGCTTCACATTCAAGGCCGTAGCTAGAAAAAAAAATCGGGAGAGGGTTGTACTGGTAACAATATTGTTTTTGCTCTTTCGGGGTCGCTTTTACATACAAAACATTAACATTTTGAAAATTTCTAGAGGGCTTTAAACCCCCACATCTACCTCTCCCCCCCACTCTCCTGGCTACAGCCTTGTTCACATTCGAATTAAATTAATGTAGTTATTTTATACCCTCGGTTTTGTATTTAGGAACGGTAATAAATTTAATCTATCAACCATTAAATTACTTTACTGCTCTTTGGTTAGATCAAAATTGGAATATGCTAGTATGGTGTGGTCTCCATACTATAGTACATATATTACTAAACTGGAAAGAGTTCAAAATAAATTTACACGATATGTTTCATTGAAATTCGGCATTCCAGATCAAAACCCAAATATTCTATTAAATAATTTAAACCTTGCTTCATTATGATCTAGGAGGATTGAACTGGATTTATGTTTTTTTTCATAAACTTGTCTCTGGCGAGATTAATTCTATTATGTTACTTGGTTTGGTAGAATTTAATGTAAACCCATATTTAACTAAAAGTAGAAGTAAGGATGTGTTTTTTATTAGTAGATGCAGAAATAATTACACTTTCAATGGTCCTCTTAATAGAATTATGAGATACATTAATCATTGTAACGCAAGCGACACTTTCGACATTTTGGGCACTGATTTTGTTTCTTTTAAAAGGAAATTAAAACATTTATTTTGAAATTGCGGTCATTCTATTGGCAGGGTGCTATTTCTAGTTAGTTGCATAACTATTATTATTTAGTTTAATTGCATAAGTATTATTTTGTTAAAGTTTGGGGAAGTTATATATGGTTTTTTTTTAATTTTTAATTTTATATAATTGATTGTATCATTAATTACAGGCGTGATTTTAGTGTAGTTGAATTATTGTTTGTTTTTAATATATTGTGAAAATTTTGCTATTTTATATTTGTGAAATGGTGATTCCGTTTA
Organism: Philonthus cognatus; assembly: GCA_932526585.2. NCBI lineage: Eukaryota > Metazoa > Arthropoda > Insecta > Coleoptera > Staphylinidae > Philonthus > Philonthus cognatus. The sequence goes on along the minus strand of OW052247.1, from coordinate 66,509,374 downwards.
ATAAAGATTATTATTATTATTATTATTTGAGTTACATGAAGATTTTTAGTCACTTAATTAAAAGGCAGTTGTATTCCTTTCTTCACTTTTTTGCATTGAGTAAATAAATGAATTGTAGAGAACAAAGAAAATATACTTCTAAATTATTATTACAGTTAAAGTTCTGTTGATTTTGATTATCAAAAAAAAGTATTTTTCAGCATTGAAGCATTTATTGTTTTAGACAATCGTTCAGTTTGAAGTTAGAAACAAGTGTTCCCAATCCTAGACAAAGCATGAAGTAAAATTTCGAGTATAGAAAAGACCTGTGAAAATTTGGTTTGGTCGCGTAGCGCGAAGCGTGGAGCGCCCAAACCAAATTTTCAGGCTTTTCTAAACTTAAAATTTTACTTCATAGGCCACGCGTATAAAACACTGATTTCAAGTAAAGTTGAAATTATACTCCTAAAACAGTATGCTAAAGCGGTATACTTTAAACTTCACGCTAAATCTACGTTTTATACGCCTGGCGCATGAAGTAAAATTTCGAGTTTAGAAAAGCTTGAAAATTTCGATTTTATGTATGCCATGTTAAAGTACACGTGTTTTTTGCAATTTGTCAAATGCTTTCAAAAGTGGAGAATATGAGTTTTACAATCAGACCACTCAAATAATAGTACAAAGCTATTCGAAAAGAAGCAACAGATTTCAAACGTTTATTTCTTTCAAACTACAAAAGATAGAACCATAATTCCAACGTTCCTGGACAGACAAAAGTTTATACTTTGAACAGTCTAGGCCAGTGGTGGGGAAACTTTTTTTAAGACGGGCCATTTGTAATAACCAGACAATCGTAGCGGGCCAAAAAATAATGCTTAATCGTAGGTAGGTAGTTTTTATGCGGGTCGTCACATTACGAAGTAAGAACGCGTTCAACATTCTCACGACGGCACTCTTAAACGGACCGGATTAAACCTTTCCGCGGGCCGGATTTGGCCCGCGGGCCGTAGTTTCCCCATCACTGGTCTAGGCAGAAGTTCCAACCACGGCCGCATTGGCGCTAATCATTTTGTGTGCTGCAATTAGCAAAACTAGAGTCCATTATTGAAGTTCAACGTGATTTTCGCCGTCAGTTTAATAAACAACCGCCTCATCGTGAGCAGATTTACTAGTGGCATCGAAAATTCGTAGACGATGGTTGCATCTGCAAACAGAAAAGGACGGGATGTCCACGCACATCGAATGAAAATGTCGAACGTATTCGTACAGTTTACGAAAAGGAGCCCAAAAATCTCTTTTGAAAATATGCGACATTGAATTGTTTAAGCTGTAAATTCGATAACTAGAGACCAGCCGATTCGTGTGTGGCAAGAAATGAGCCACCTTTTTGATATTTGTCGTGTAACACATGGTAATCATATGAATTCATAAAAATTGAACTTTTCTTTTTCAAGGAACGTTGAAATGGTGTTTCTATCTTTTGTCGTTTGGAAGAAATCGTATCCGCTCATTTTCTCGAATACATTTTCCCGAATATATTTTTCCTGAATAATACATTTCCCGAAAACACTTTCCCGAATACTACTTTCCTGAATCAACTTTCCCGAATGATGTTTTTCCCGAAGTAAACTATCAAAACCCAAATAGGGTTTTTCTAGTTTAGGTGAATACTTCCAGAAACTGAAGTCCGAATTTAGCTTATATTTACTGTTTAGTTGAGGCTGTTAGTTGTTAAAACTCCATAATATCACTTTAATAAAACACATAATTTGTTTAGGTTTCAAAATTTTATACAATGATTACAAAATATAACTTATATCTAATACCTAAAGTCTATTTACCTAAAAATAGGTACATTATGCACATTAATGAGGAACAAAAAATATTAAGGTGATGGAGTTTTGCAAAAATACTTTCTAAATTGGTACGCAGCAAATTACGTTTAAAAGTATTTATAGAATCAGCAAATAAATCAAAATTTTCGAAACGCTGTAACAAATTTGCAAAACGCATTATCCTCGAAAGTGGACTGCTATAAGTGTAAACCGTACGATGATATTCTGTTCTAAATAGTTTATATTTTATTCAGGAATAATACATTTCGGGAAATTGGATTCGGGAAATGGGATTCGGGATTTCTATTTTCAGGAAATATGGCGTTCGGGAAAATATATTCGAGAAAGTGTACGGTAACCGGAAGAAATAAATGTTTGAAATCTGTTCCTTTATTTTGAATAGCCCTGTATAACTTTAGGGAAGATGTTAGTTCGTTTAAAATTGTCCATTTCTCGCTTATGCAATACGAAATTTCACTTTCAATACGTGTATTTAATTTACCGAAATACCGGTAAAAAAATCGACACCCTAGCAATCAATTTTCGAGAGCTTTTTATACATCTTATATTTTCATTTACAAATTACATTTTTGTTAAGATTTTTGTTTACGATCAAATGTATGCGATAAGATCGTATATTAATAGGTTTCTTTATTATAACACTGGTCATAAACAAATCCCAACATTTCTATAATTAATTTCCATTTCTCGCCTTACGCAACAAGAAATTTCACTTTTAAGTAACCATTATTTTTGACCGCGGGGAATCGGCACGAGCTCGAAATTACTTAGAAAAAAACGTGTCCATTATAACACACGACTGCAATTTAAAAACAAAAGAGAAATTTACGTAGCGTGAAACAAAGTGGAAATATTAAAATTCCTGTTTTAATAACTTAGAAAACAGTGCCATAAGAAATCATCGACAATTAAATATTCAAATTACATAATATTACTGTTTAAGCAACTCTATTTCAAACTATGTAAATCATTATTTCCGTGTTGATTAAAACATGTAAGTTACATTATGTATCCATGAAGTGACAACGTCTCTGTTTTATCTCAATTTGCAACTTTGAACGAGTGTTTCCACTCCCAGGCTAAGCATGAAGTAAAATTTCGAGTTTAGAAAAGCCCCGCGTAGAAAATTTGTCGAGGGTCGCGCAGCGACCCTCGACAAATTTTCACGGGGCTTTTCTAAACTCGAAATTTTACTTCATGCGCCACGCGTATAAAACACTGATTTGAAGTGAGGTTTAAATATGCACAAATTTTTCAATATTTTATTGTTTATACGCGTGGTGAAGTAAAATTTCAAACAAGTGCGATTGATTTGAAATCGGATAAGGGACGGCTACTTTATCGGATTAGTTGTAAGAGTGGCTTATATAAGGGACTTAAATCGAAATTTAGAAGGTTACTCCTATTTTTTGTGCATTTCAATTGCTTCTAACATGTTTAATTGATAATGGTTAGATTCTTTTAATAATTTCAGATTATTAAATTAATATCATTGGAAATATGTAAAATCAAGTATATAACAAATGGAAAACGTTACCAATTTACAAACTATAAAAACGAATAAAAATTAATATCGACTTTTTGCAAAAATGTTGTCTCATTGAGACAAGTCTCGAAATATTCATTTAAACCACTACTTCTCGAGCTAATACCCTGACAGATGTTGAATTACACAATGAATATTTGAGTTGCACTAAAGATTTATGTTCAATTAATATTCAGTCCCTGTAAATTTTTTAATTTATTTCAATTTCCTGTTGGTTCGTTTAGTTTGGTGAGAGAATAATTTAAATTGATGTTGCGTTTTGCATATAAATTATGCCTAGAACAGTAAATGTGTCGTGTAACTCAAATATTCATTGTATAACTCAATATCTGTCGGGGTATTAGCTCGAGAAGTAGTTGCTTCAATGAATATTTGAAGACTTGTCTCAATGACACAACATTTTTGCAGAAAGTCGATATTAATTTTAATTCATTTTTATATTTTGTAAATATTCTGCAAACTATTGGCAAACTCAATTATTTTTTCATGTTACCAATTTAAATGACTTTATTATTTATTCTCTATGATAGTGTAATAAAATTCACATGCAATCTAAAGCAAATAGCATTACTCTTTAAATTACAATAATATAAAATGTTCAGAATAATGTAATTTTATCATTTTTTTACAGCCACAAAGTTCCTTTTAATTGTGGCTATAAATTTTCTTTGTACTGCAATTTAACACTTATTTCATCATGATTAGAAAGACAATTACATTCTCAGTAATAAATTATAATGCACCAGTATAAAAAGAAAAATCGATTAACACTTTAAGTTATCACAATAAAACACTTTTCACTTTTTTACTTTAAGTAAAACACTTTGTTTATAACTTTCAAACATTTTTGAAAGTTATAAACAAAGTGTTTTACTTAAAGTAATGAATATGAACTTTCAACAACTATCAGCCACCTCGATTAATACTTTTCACTTTGTTTGTATAACACTTTTTATTGAATGTGACTGCAGTTTCGGCAAATTTAGCTTGTCATTATCAAACATGAAACACTTCATGTTTGATAATGGCAAGTTAAATTTGTCGAAACTGCAGTCACATTCAATAAAAAGTGTTATACAAACAAAGTAAAAAGTATTTTATTATTGTGAAATTAAAATGTATAACGGAGTAGAATTAACATGTATAACCAATATCTTGAACAAGTTTCTCATCTTTCACGTGTTTTAAATCATGTATGACCAAGTAGAAGGCTCCACAATACAGACTTCAAGTTATATTTTCAGTGAAAACGCGAGAGGTAAAAGCTAAAACCATGAAATAAATTAATATTTGGAAAAAAATATATAAATTCGTTTTTATTTTTTATGAATTTTCTTCAAACAATTTGCAAATCTTTAAATGAAATATATATTAAAAGATAAATTCAAATAGTTTCAATTAGTGTTTGTTTTCGTCTTTTAATAATTTTAATATTTATTTTAGGCAATGGTAAGTCCAATTATACTTGAATTAAGTATTGGTCAATATTATTTTTGTTTATAAAGAATGATAAAAACGTTTTCAACGATTGGATTATACGAAATCATTCAATTTCAGAGTGCGGTACTAGCTTCAGACGTTCCAGGCAACCTAGAGCAGGTTCTTTAGGAAGAATTATCAACGGGAAACAAAGTGCGAGAGGCGCATGGCCATGGCAAGTAAGTCAATTTTTTTTTATTATTAATTAATAAGGAGTGTTCAAATGTTTTAAAAGATTAATGTGAAAACTGTTCGAGGATTTAATTTATAATAAAGTTTAATTTGATTTTGAACGAGTGTCTTCCACTCCCAGGTTAAGCATGAAGTAAAATTTCGAGTTTAGAAAAGCCTGAAAATTTGGTTAGGTCGCGCAGCGCGAAGCGCGGAGCGGCCAAACCAAATTTTCAGGCTTTTCTAAACTCGAAATTTTACTTCATGCGCCACGCATATAAAACACTGATTTAAAGTGAATTTAAAAAACACACCATAAGAATAAGTTGAGTTGTGTATGTATAAATAAATAATTACAAGATATAAATAACTATTTTTACACATGTCAATATGCATGTCATAGAGGCCAAACCAAATTTTTAGGCTTTCTTTAACTCGAAATTTTACTTCATGCGCCAAACACTGGTTTGAAGTTTTAATATCCACACACAATTTCATGAAGATTTCTCAAAAAATGTTCATGTTGTGAATGTTTCAAACTTTAATATCCCTACATATTATCATAAAATTGATTATTTTTGAATTAGTTGAAAATAACTCGAAAATTATCAATAGGGTATTTTTCATTATTGACATATTCTGAAAGAGCAATGTCTTCTTAACATTCATCCAAAATTTTATGAAGATATCTCAGAGAATTTTCATATTGTGAATGATTAGAACTTAAATCGTACTAAATGTTTTAAGAAAATAGTAAATTTTCAGCTTTAGTTGAAAATAACCGGAAAGCAATCGATGGCGTATTTTTAGTTTTTGACATATTTTAAAAGAGCAATGTCTTTTTAACAGCCAGAAAAAATCCATTAGGATTTCTTAGATAATTTCCATATTGTGAGTGTTTTAAACTTTAATTTCGCTAAATATTTTCATAAAATTGTATATTTTTCACTTTTAAATAAAAATAATTCAAAAACAACCGATGGCGTAGTTTTTGGTTTTAGCATATTCTGAAAGTGCAATGTTTTCTTAATATCCACACGAAATTTCATGAAGATTTCTCAAAGAATTTTCATGTTGTGAATGTTTCAAACTTTAATTTCCCTAAATATTATCAGAAAATTGTTTATATTTGAATTAGTTGAAAATAACTCGAAAACTATCAATGGGGTATTTTTCATTATTGACATATTCTGAAAGAGCAATGTCATCTTAACATTCATCCAAAATTTCATGAAGATATCTCAGAGAATTTTCATATTGTGAATGATTAAAACTTAAATCGTACTAAATGTTTTAAGAAAATAGTAAATTTTCAGCTTTAGTTGAAAATAACCGGAAAGCTATCGATGGCGTATTTTTAGTTTTTGACATAATTTAAAAGAGCAATGTCTTTTTAACACCCAGAAAAAAATCCATTAGGATTTCTAAGATAATTTCCATATTGTGAGTGTTTTAAACTTTAATTTCGCTAAATATTTTCATAAAATTGTATATTTTTCACTTTTAAATAAAAATAATTCAAAAACAACCGATGGCGTAGTTTTTGGTTTTAGCATATTCTGAAAGTGCAATGTTTTCTTAATATCCACACGAAATTTCATGAAGATTTCTCAAAGAATTTTCATGTTGTGAATGTTTCAAACTTTAATTTCCCTAAATATTATCAGAAAATTGTTTATATTTGAATTAGTTGAAAATAACTCGAAAACTATCAATGGGGTATTTTTCATTATTGACATATTCTGAAAGAGCAATGTCATCTTAACATTCATCCAAAATTTCATGAAGATATCTCAGAGAATTTTCATATTGTGAATGATTAAAACTTAAATCGTACTAAATGTTTTAAGAAAATAGTAAATTTTCAGCTTTAGTTGAAAATAACCGGAAAGCTATCGATGGCGTATTTTTAGTTTTTGACATAATTTAAAAGAGCAATGTCTTTTTAACACCCAGAAAAAAATCCATTAGGATTTCTAAGATAATTTCCATATTGTGAGTGTTTTAAACTTTAATTTCGCTAAATATTTTCATAAAATTGTATATTTTTCACTTTTAAATAAAAATAATTCAAAAACAACCGATGGCGTAGTTTTTGGTTTTAGCATATTCTGAAAGTGCAATGTTTTCTTAATATCCACACGAAATTTCATGAAGATTTCTCAAAGAATTTTCATGTTGTGAATGTTTCAAACTTTAATTTCCCTAAATATTATCAGAAAATTGTTTATTTTTGAATTAGTTGAAAATAACTCAAAAACTATCAATGGGGTATTTTTCATTATTGACATATGCTGAAAGAGCAATGTCTTCTTAACATTCACACAAAATTTCATGAAGATATCTCAGAGAATTTTCATATTGTGAATGATTTAAACTTAAATCGTACTAAATGTTTTAAGAAAATGGTAAATTTTCAGCTTTAGTTGAAAATAACCGGAAAACTATCGATGGCGTATTTTTAGTTTTTGACATATTTTAAAAGAGCAATGTTTTTTTAACACCCAGAAAAAAATCCATTGGGATTTCTCAGAGAATTTCCATATTGTGAGTGTTTTAAACTTTAATTTCCCTAAATATTTTCATAAAATTGTATATTTTTCACTTTCAAATAAAAATAATTCAAAAACAACCGATGGCGCAGTTGTTGGTTTTAGCATATTCTGAAAGTGCAAAGTTTTCTTAATATCCACACTCAATTTCATGAAGATTTCTCAAAGAATTTTCATGTTGTGAATGTTTCAAACTTTAATTTCCCTAAATATTATCAGAAAATTGTTTATTTTTGAATTAGTTGAAAATAACTCGAAAACTATCAATGGGGTATTTTTCATTATTGACATATGCTGAAAGAGCAATGTCTTCTTAACATTCACACAAAATTTCATGAAGATATCTCAGAGAATTTTCATATTGTGAATGATTAAAACTTAAATCGTACTAAATGTTTTAAGAAAATAGTAAATTTTCAGGTTTAGTTGAAAATAACCGGAAAACTATCGATGGCGTATTTTTAGTTTTTGACATATTTTAAAAGAGCAATGTTTTTTTAACACCCAGAAAAAAATCCATTGGGATTTCTCAGAGAATTTCCATATTGTGAGTGTTTTAAACTTTAATTTCCCTAAATATTTTCATAAAATTGTATATTTTTCACTTTCAACTAAAAATAATTCAAAAACAACCGAATGCGTAGTTTTTGGTTTTAGTATATTCTGAAAGTGCAATGTTTTCTTAATATCCACACTCAATTTCATGAAGATTTCTCAAAGAATTTTCATGTTGTGAATGTTTCAAACTTTAATTTCCCTAAATATTATCAGAAAATTGTTTATTTTTGAATTAGTTGAAAATAACTCGAAAACTATCAATAAGGTATTTTTCATTATTGACATATTCTGAAAGAGCAATGTCTTCTTAACATTCACACAAAATTTCATGAAGATATCTCAGAGAAATTTCATATTGTGAATGATTAAAACTTAAATCGTACTAAATGTTTTAAGAAAATAGTAAATTTTCAGCTTTAGTTGAAAATAACCGGAAAACTATCGATGGCGTATTTTTAGTTTTTGACATATTTTAAAAGAGCAATGTTTTTTTAACACCCAGAAAAAAATCCATTGGGATTTCTCAGATAATTTCCATATTGTGAGTGCTTTAAACTTTAATTTCCCTAAATATTTTCATAAAATTGTATATTTTTCACATTCAACTAAAAATAATTCAAAAACAACCGATGGCGTAGTTTTTGGTTTTAGCATATTCTGAAAGTGCAATGTTTTCTTAATATCCACACTCAATTTCATGAAGATTTCTCAAAGAATTTTCATGTTGTGAATGTTTCAAACTTTAATTTCCCTAATTATTATCAGAAAATTGTTTATTTTTGAATTAGTTGAAAATAACTCAAAAACTATCAATAGGGTATTTGTCATTATTGACATATTCTGAAAGGGCAATGTCTTCTTAACATTCATCCAAAATTTCATGAAGATATCTCAGAGAATTTTCATATTGTGAATGATTAAAACTTAAATCGTACTAAATGTTTTAAGAAAATAGAAAATTTTCAGGTTTAGTTGAAAATAACCGGAAAACTATCGATGGCGTATTTTTAGTTTTTGACATATTTTAAAAGAGCAATGTTTTTTTAACACCCAGAAAAAAATTCATTGGGATTTCTCAGAGAATTTCCATATTGTGAGTGTTTTAAACTTTAATTTCCCTAAATATTTTCATAAAATTGTATATTTTTCACTTTCAACTAAAAATAATTCAAAAACAACCGAATGCGTAGTTTTTGGTTTTAGTATATTCTGAAAGTGCAATGTTTTCTTAATATCCACACTCAATTTCATGAAGATTTCTCAAAGAATTTTCATGTTGTGAATGTTTCAAACTTTAATTTCCCTAAATATTATCAGAAAATTGTTTATTTTTGAATTAGTTGAAAATAACTCGAAAACTATCAATAAGGTATTTTTCATTATTGACATATTCTGAAAGAGCAATGTCTTCTTAACATTCACACAAAATTTCATGAAGATATCTCAGAGAATTTTCATATTGTGAATGATTAAAACTTAAATCGTACTAAATGTTTTAAGAAAATAGTAAATTTTCAGGTTTAGTTGAAAATAACCGGAAAACTATCGATGGCGTACTTTTAGTTTTTGACATATTTTAAAAGAGCAATGTCTTTTTAACACCCAGAAAAAAAATCCATTGGGATTTCTCAGATAATTTCCATATTGTGAGTGTTTTAAACTTTAATTTCCCTAAATATTTTCATAAAATTGTAAATTTTTCACTTTCAAATAAAAATAATTCAAAAACAACCGATGGCGTAGTTTTTGGTTTTAGCATATTCTGAAAGTGCAATGTTTTCTCAATATCCACACACAATTTCATGAAGATTTCTCAAAGAATTTTCATGTTGTGAATGTTTCAAACTTTAATTTCCCTAAATATTATCAGAAAATTGTTTATATTTGAATTAAATTAGTTGAAAATAACTGGAAAACTATCAATGGGCTATTTTTCATTATTGATATAGTATGAAAGAGCAATGTCTTCTTAACATTCACACAAAATTTCATGAAGATATCTCAAAGAATTTTCATATTGTGAATTATTAAAATTTAAATTTTCCTAAATATTTTCATAAAATTGTATATTTTCGACTTTCAGTTGAGAAAAACTTTAAAAGTATCGATGGGGTATTTTTTTTTTGTTTTTCACATATTCTGAAAGAGCAATATCTTTTTAACATCCACAGAAAATTCTATGAAGATTTTTCTAATAATTTATATATTGTGAATGATTTAAACTTTAATTAAGTACCCTGAATATTTTTATAAAATTGTATATTTTTGACTTTCAATTGAAAATAACTCGAAAACTATAAATGGCGTATTTTTTGTTTTTTTACATATTCTGAAAGAGCAATATCTTCTTAACATCCACACAAAATTCCATAAAGATTTCTTAAAGAATTTTCATATTGTGAATGATTAAGACTTTAGTTTCCATAATATTATTTTTACACTTGTCAAAATACATTTCATAGCGGCCAAATCAAATTTTTAGGATTTTCTAAGCTCGAAATTCTACTTCATGCGTCACGCGTGTAAAACACAGATTTGAAGTGAAGTTAAAATTTTTTTGTTTTAGTTCAATATTTTAAAATTCGATTTAGAACATCAATTGAAATTGGTGGTTCGTACGCGTGGCGCATGAAGTAAAATTTCGAGTTTAGAAAAGCCTGAAAATTTGGATTGATCGCTCCGCTTCGCGGAGCGATCAATCCAAATTTTCAGGCTTTTCTAAACTCGAAATTTTACTTCATGCTTAACCTGGGATTGGACAACACTTGTTCGAAGTTTCTAATTTAAATAAATGTCACAAATATTTACATCATCTAACATTTTTTAATAATACTTGATCAAATTTCAATAACTAGATGATAATAATAATAATAATAATAATCGTTTATTTCTCAGCAGAATATGATACAAGTTTGTAAGTAGAACAATTTTATTTAGTTTTTGGTTTTTATTATTCATTGAATAATTTTGTAATATAACTAATGTGGTGTACAAATGATAAATATTATTAAAATTTGATTTACAACTTCGATTAAAATCAGTGGTTCGTACGCGTGGCGCATGAAGTAAAATTTCGAGTTTAGAAAAGCCTGAAAATTTGGATTGATCGCTCCGCATCGCGGAGCGATCAAACCAAATTTTCAGGCTTTTCTAAACTCGAAATTTTACTTCATGCTTAACCAGGGATTGGACAACACTTGTTCGAAGTTTCTAATTTAAATATAAATTTCTCATATATTTACATCATCTAACATATTTCAATAATACTTGATCAAAGTTCAATAACTAGATGATACAAGTTTGTAAGTAGAACATTTTTATTTCGTTTTTGGTTTTTATTATTCATAGAAAAATTTTGTAATATAACTAATGTTGTGAACAAATGATAAATATTATTAAAATTTGATTTAGAACTTCGATTAAAATCAGTGGTTCGTACGCGTGGCGCATGAAGTAAAATTTCGAGTTTAGAAAAGCCTGAAAATTTGGTTTGGCCGCTCCGCTTCGCGGAGCGACCAAACCAAATTTTTAGGCTTTTCTAAACTCGAAATTTTACTTCATGCTTAACCTGGGATTGGAAGACTCTTGTTCGAAGTTTCCAATTTAAATAAATTTCACAAATATTTACATCATCTAGCATTTTTTAATAATACTTGATCAAATTTTAATAACCAGATGATACAAGTTTGTAAGTAGAACAATTTTATTTAGTTTTTGGTTTTTATTATTCATCAAACAATTTTGTAATATAACTAATGTTGTGTACAAATGATAAATACTATTAGAATTTGATTCAGAACTTCGATTAAAATCAGTGGTTCGTACGCGCGGCGCATGAAGTAAAATTTCGAGTTTAGAAAAGCCTGAAAATTTGGTTTGGCCGCTCCGCTTCGCGGAGCGACCAAACCAAATTTTCAGGCTTTTCTAAACTCGAAATTTTACTTCATGCTTAACCTGGGATTGAAAGACACTTGTTCGAAGTTTCCAATTTAAATAAATTTCACAAATATTTGGATCATCTAACATTTTTAAAACATACCTGATCAAAGTTCAATAACTAGATGATACAATTTTGTAAGTAGAACATTTTTATTTAGTTTTTGGTTTTTATTATTCATAGAATATTTTTATAATATAACTAATGTTGTGTACAAATGATAAATGCTCGGACAACACAAGCCATATTTTTTTCTCTGCCAGGGGGACTTAGGGAGCTAAGATTGTAATTAAAACTGCAGTTAAATTGCGGCTTTTTCAGACACTAAATCTGCACAAACGCTGAATTATTACGCAGCGCAAAACAAATTCATTGCAGTTGTGATAAATGTGTGTGCTGTGGAAGGTGTATACGTGCGGATGCGGATGTAAGCCAAGAAAGTGGATTAAAGTGATGAATAAAAATGAAATACCTAAAGAAAAATATTACATATTACCTAAACTTCATTTTATATACGAATTTACAGAATAAGTATTGTAAACATAAACACATTGAGTGATCTTAATGTAGACATACAAATACTTACAATGAACACACTTTTTGTTTCTTACTTTACTTTTATTCGTTAGAAGATGTATATTTCGAGTACTAAGCACTCATTATCAATAACTATTATTAGTAATTGATAATGAGTGCTTAGCACGAAATGTACATCTCACGAATAAAAACTTAAGTGAGGTAAGGAACAAAAAGTGTTTTCATTTTGATTAAATACTCCACATAACTTAGATAAACAATTAGTGATACAAATATTTAATGTAAATAACAAACACTGACAAGAATTCAACTAAGAATAAATTAATAATTAGTAGGATAAATACCAATAATTTTTAAGTAAAATCAATAACGATAAATCGATTTTTGATAGTGGGTCGAAATGTAAAACATTGTGTCTACGTTAAAACTGTCATCAGAGGTACTTGTTTTTACTTATGGAAATACTAACCATAAAGTATAGATTTTTATCCATGAGCAAAGCCGAGTATCTCTGATAAGAGATTTACACAAAGTTTTACACACAAAGATTCACATAAAGATTTACACACAACTTTTCCCAGGCTGCAACTTTTGTCTTATTTTTTCAGATCTCTTTACAACTTTTACATCCACAGTTTGGGTTCCTTGGGCATTGGTGTGGAGGAGTACTGATCTCGCCAGAATGGCTTCTTACTGCTGCTCATTGCATAAACAAGTATGTATTTTGAAATTTCCCCAAAGAATCCATCTTTTAAATAAGTACTCAAAGTGCACGTCCTACAGAAAATTGCTTATTTTCCATAGATTAAAAATGTGCATATCTAGTGACTGACTTTTACAGGACGACCAATGATTTAAAGTAGCAATTAAACAACTATAGGAATTATTGGCACAAATTGTAAATTCATTAGTTTTTAACAATACGTGGTAGATCACAAAACCTACTTTTACCAAAAATATAACGTAATATGTTTTGTCATCTAACCACAGATTTGAGTACCAGGTAAGCAAAACGTATTACTACTCATTCTAGTTAGTGTCATTGAGGTATCCATTAAAGTAAGTAAGGTCATAAAATAATTACATTTACCAAATATTGTTAATAACCACAGAAACTTCGAATAATAATAATAAGCGCTTTATTGTAACAATATAATGCAATAGAATGCTTTTAGTAACATTATTATTGTTTTATGAATTCAGTGATCTTTTTAATTTGCCCTTGGCTGCATTATGGACGGCAGTTTTGGGCGATTGGGATCAAAACCTGGAAGAATCGACTGAGCAACGGATCCCGGTGGAAACCATCGTCATCCACGAGCGATTCCACAACTTCCAGCACGACATAGGTGAGTTCAGTGCACTCGCTCTGGCAGCGGTGAAAGTGGTTTTACTCTCGCTTTCGTTTGACCTTAGCCTTGATGAAGCTGTCCAAGCCTGTGAAGATCGCCAAGAACAGCAAGATCAGGGCCGTCTGTCTGCCGACTAAAAGACTCAGACATAATGAGACTGATCTGTGCATCGCGACCGGCTGGGGGAGGGACGCTGAAGATGGCCAATTGGCCGGACAACTTTTGGAAGCCAAGGTGCCGGTGCACGATAATGCCGTTTGTAGAAAGAAGTACGGGCATTCAGTGGCGATTAGGTCGGGACATTTGTGTGCTGGACATTTAGATGGATCTACTGGGACATGTGTGGTAACAAATAATTGATATAGAAAACGGAACATAGAATTTAAAGTCACTAATTGTTTGATTTGAGTTATGTGGAGTATTTAATCACAATGAAAAAACTGTTTTTATTCCTTACTTCACTTTTATTTTTATGTGTTAGATGTACATTTCGAGTGCTAAGCACTCATTATCAATAACTAATGTTAGTTATTGATAATAAGTGCTTAGCACTCGAAATGTACATCTAACACATAAAAATAAAAGTGAAGTAAGGAATAAAAACAGTTTTTTCATTGAGAATTTAAAGTGTTAATAACTATATATTGAAATAATATCTTCCCCGGTCATTTTACAAAAAAAGAACAAGAGTAAGCAATAATAAGAATTAAATTCTGCCTCTTACATCGCTATTTATCTTCAATTTGATTCTCATTAGTCACTTGATAATACATGTTTACAATATTGATAAATGAATAAGTCACTTGGTTTGTTTCACTACTATTTTTTATTCTCTCCGACTATAAGTCGATAAGTCGAAACCAAGTGGCTTTTATTTAATTATCAATATCGCTATTTTGTTAAAATCCGATGTCGTTTACTATTTCTTATATATTTTTTAAACTTACGTAACTTTAAAAAAAATGCTTCTGACCGGGTATCAGGAATACCCGTCCAGAAAAGTCTTCTTTCTTGATTTTTAATACAGTCGCGCTAGAAGAGTGAAAAAGGGCATAAAAGAAAGCTACGAGTGTTTAGTTGATAATTTTAGGCATCAAAATCTGGCATGCGGCCTCTGAATAGCCGTTAATACGTGCCGAAATTATTTCCTGATCTGGAAAATTATATATTAGAAATTTTTTTACATCAATTATCAATATTATTTTATTTTAAAGGCTTTATTTACGATAAGAATATATTACAGAGTTATTATTCTAGTGTAGGCGAAGTTCAGGTACTTGATATTAGGGTTGTTATGTTTAAAACACTTTGTTTCAAAACAGTATTTTAAGCATGTCATGTTTTAAACGATTTTGTTTTAAACATGTTTTAAATCTTAAACTTGTTTAAATCATGATTTAAATCTTAAACTTCTTTAAATCATGTTTTAAACGTTAAATTTGTTGAAAATGTTTTTTTTTATTATTTTAAATTTGCTAAATCATATTTTATATTACTACATTCGGATTTTTTGCTTACATTTTTAAATTTTAGCTAAATTGTTGAAGATATTTCAAATTAAATTATTAAACCTAACATTTTATTACAAGAAAATATCAATTGTGATTTTTAAATACAGGGAAATTTTCTTTCAGGTACACTGTAAATTTTACGACATTCGTTGTTTTTTAAAAAGATTTCAATTTGAATTTTTAGACGAGGGTTTTCCACTCCCAGACTAAGCAAGAAGTAAAATTTCGAGTTTAGAAAAGCCTGAAAATTTGGATTGGCCGCGTAGCGAAGCGGAGCGGCCAATCCAAATTAGGCTTTTCTAAACTCGAAATTTTACTTCATGCGCCACGCGTATAAAACACTGAAATATCACAAAGTTTAAAATATACGGCTTTAGCAATCCAATATGTAGATGTGAATAAAACGTGAATTAATTTCTGGCTGAACAAATTGTTTAAAACTGATTATAGGCAGTCCAATAACTCTAACGTATATTAAGTTGCCTATAATCGTTGTTGTATGTGTGTGTTTTTTTAACTTTACTGTAAATCAGTGTTTTTAAGCGTGGCGCATGAAGTAAAATTTCGAGTTTAGAAAAGCCTAATTTGGATTGGCCGCTCCGCTTCGCTACGCGGCCAATCCAAATTCTTAGGCTTTTCTAAACTCGAAATTTTACTTCATGCTTAGTCTGGGAGTGGAAAACACTCGTTAAAAACCTCAAATTACCCGCTATTAAACAACGAATTCCCGCAAATTTAAAAAAGTAATTATCAGGATATGTATACTGAAAAAAAATATGCCCTGTATGTTCTGTTTTAAACACGTTTTAAACATGTTTTAAATATGTTTTTAATTGTTAATGTTTCAATGAAAAGAACACGTTTGATTAAGTTTTTTTTAATGCTTTAATTTAAATGAAAAAAACGTTTTTTAAACTTGATGTTTCTTTGAAGTATATGCATACGTTGCACATTTTACGATGCTCGGTTTATTAAAAAAAATCAATTTTAAGCTTTAAGCGAGTGATTTCCACTCCCAGACTAAGCATGAAGTAAAATTTCGAGTTTAGAAAAGCCTGAAAATTTGGTTTGGTCGCGTAGCGCGAAGCGCGGAGCGGCCAAACCAAATTTTCAGGCTTTTCTAAACTCGAAATTTTACTTCATGCGCCACCGGTACAAAACACTGATTCAATGTAAAGTTTAGCGGTGTGTTTTAAACTTCGTAATATATCAGTGTTTTGTACCGGTGGCGCATGAAGTAAAATTTCGAGTTTAGAAAAGCCTGAAAATTTGGTTTGGCCGCTCCGCGCTTCGCGCTACGCGACCAAACCAAATTTTCAGGCTTTTCTAAACTCGAAATTTTACTTCATGCTTAGCCTGGGAGTGGAAAACACTCGCTTAAATCGAGAAATCTTAATGTTTCAATGAAAAGAACATGTTTTATTAAGTTTTTTGTAATGCTTTATATAAAATGAAACAAAAGTATTATTTAACAACCCTGCTTGATTTACAACTACTACTAATTTAATTAAAACACTTAACTTTGTTTTACCACTTTTATTTTTACTTTTCAGTGACTATAGTTTCGACTACAAGCTAATCATTATCAAACACTTAGTTTGATAATGACTAGCTTGTAGTCGAAACTATAGTCACTGAAAAGTAAAAATAAAAGTGGTAAAGTAAAGCTAACTGTTTTAATTAAATTGTTATGAAGACTTTGTGGTACAGGAAACTTAAAGACAACTACTTCTGTTCTTTGACTTAACCTACTAGTAAAGCACTAATAAAGACTGTTATTCCTTACTTCACTTTTTATTTTTATCGTTAGATACATTTCGAGACACAAAGTGCTCATTATCAATAATAATAATAATTTTGTTATTGATAATGAGCACTTTGTGTCTCGAAATGTACATCTAACGATACAAATAAAAAGTGAAGTAAGGAATAACAGTCTTTATTAGTGCTTTACTAGTAGGTTAAGTCGAAGAACAGTCTTTTTTAGTGTAATAATCACTTCACGTAAACTCAAAAACATACAGCTACTAGTAAAGTAATTACATTTATTACGTGTGTACAATTACAAAAATTAAAAGAATCTAAAATTGTATATATAAATAACGCTAGGTTATAAAATTACGAAAAAACTATTCGTGAAAATGCAAAGAGTGTCTTAATTAATAAGACAATTTAATCTTTAATTAATTTCTCACTTAACCCGTGGTGAAACATTTTTGAATATAATTCTGGATATTTAATTAAAAACAAAACCAAGTGTAATAATTAAATATCCAGAATTAAGACGATAAATATCCATTGAAACAACTACTTCCCGTGCAAATACACCTCCGGATATTGAATTATACAATGAAATATTTAAAATCTTATTTTATTTGATTTGTTACAACGCTCTATTAAAGTATATGTAAATCTTAAATTGTCTTATTAATTAAGACACTGTTTGCATTTTCACGAATAGTTTTTTCGTAATTTTATATATTATGTTTAAAGTGTGCAAACTATAAGAAGCGTAAGCTTATTTTCTTGAATTCAAATAGTTTTGAATTTGAATTTATCTTGTTTGAACGTTAGGTTAGCCTGAAAAGTGACAACTCATTATTCTGTATAAAGAACTTTGTGAGATCAGTTATTGTGAAGACATTACTATGAAATTATTTTAGGGGGATTCTGGTGGACCTTTACAGTGTGCCCATCATGATGGTAGATGGTTCCTTGCCGGCATCACTTCTTTCGGATCTGGCTGTGCCAAACCTGGATTCCCCGACGTCTACACCAGACTGTCCTATTACCTGCCTTGGATCAAGTCCAAAATGAGGTCGTGATATTATCAGAGAGAAAAGTTCCCAATATTGTGATCTCGTGTTTATTTTATTTGTTTATAATTTTGTTGATTTTTTTGTACATACATTACTTTTAATTAAACTAAATTTATTGATGTTACCTATAACTATAAATTTGATGATATTACCTCAAAATGATATTTTAATTAAAACATCTATTAAAGGGCAATCGCTCGGTGGAGAAAAATAACTTAAATAACTTGAATTCCAAAGAATATATAAAAGTAGTATCCACTTGTAAATAATACACTTCTCCTGGTATATGTCCTTTAAAACCACCCAAATTTCCTACATCCCAAATAATAATAATAATAATAATATTTATTACCCAACAGGACATCCCAATTACAGAGTAATATTACAAAAGTAAAAATTCTTAAAATAATATATATAAACAAAACAAAATAAAATTACAAAAATAAAGATAAAGATCACGAGATTCTATTTAAACAAAATATATTAAATATTTAGAAATTATAATGATGATATAAAGGAGGAGGAGTACTTTGAAAACCTAAAAAAGGTAAAAACACCGCGCCTAGTTACAACATTCCTAGACTTATCCTAAAATCCCTTCCAACGAACATCCACTCATACATAGTCAAAATGTTTAACCACATATACTCCACCCAAATCATACCGATGGTGTGGAAGAGGGGTATAATTACCTGCATTCATAAACCAGGAAATGACTCGCTAGAATTATATCCAGTAGCTGTCCTAGGAAAATTATTCGAAACAAAAATTAACTTATGGCCTGTATATCCGATATTATCCCACGCTACCAATTTGGATTCCTTGAACACCGTTCCACAACTATACCTCTATCTATCCTTACATCAAATTGCCAAACAGCAGCCCTCGAAAGCCGAAAATCCGCAATATTATTTTTAGACATCAAAAAAGCCTTTGACTCTGTCTGGCATCGAGGCCTGTTGTACAAGTGCAACTCCCTTAACTTACCCCCACATCTAATTAACCTCCTAGATAGTTTCCTTAACAGTAGATCACTCCAAGTAGAAATCCGTCAATCTATTTCCAGCTCCTTTACACCACTCCTATATAATCTTCTTGTTCACGACATCTATAATCCCAAATCCCAACTATATAAATAAGTCTGCTTATCCTCTTCTCTACGCCGATGACACTGCATTAATCACACATGCCTCTACACTCCCCAAAGCCCTTAACACACTACAGGGCTTAATCGACACAATATAAACGTGGTTCGCGAAATGGCGAATATCAATAAACCCTAATAAATAGTATAAATGAAATTGCCAATTCTTGGTTGCAGAATACTTCAAACATTAAAAGTGTCGAGGAGATTCTTTTCGCAATCTACAACAAGTTAGTCTTACAAAGACTATATCAAACACTCATTGAAACAACTACTTTCCGGGCTAATACCCCGACGGACATTGAATTATACAACAAGTGTTTGCTGTTACATACAGTAACGTACTGCAAATGTAACAATTTGGGTCAAATTATGAGTGTTTGATATAGTCTTTGTAAGACTAACTTGTTGTAGATTGCGAAAAGAATCGCACTTTTAATGTTTAAAACCCTAATAAATCCCAGCTCTTGATTCCTTTTCACCGTTCAAACAACTCCCCTTTTTCAATTTTCATAAACAATCACATCATATATCCCTCAGCCACATGTAAATATCTAGGTATCCATTTCGATCCAAAATTCACATTCAAGAACCACTCCATAATCCTAAAAGTAAAAGTCAAGAATCGGGCGACACACTTCAGGAGTATTACCTACAAGCAACAAGGTATAAGTATAAAAACAGCTGTACACATATATAAAATGATTTGCCGCCCCTTACTTGATTATGCTGCCATCCTTTCCTATAACCCCCACCCAGTCACCTTTAAAAATATACAAGTAGCAGAAAGATCAGCCCTGAGAGTGCTTACTAAAATCCACTCCACAATCCCTCAAATACACTACTGTATGAATTAACCGAAGTCGTTCCCATTAAGGATTAAGGATTATTTGGCGGGAGGGCAGCAGCAGCTGCACCCACTTAGGCCTCAGTCGGGCCCATTGTAGTGCCTCCCCCCTGATGGTTAGACCCACCCCGCATAGTCGGCAATTGCCAGGATCTGTGCGGGTGACCATTGCCATCCGGGTCCTTCACGATTTGGGGCTTCTTCCCTTAGTAGCGTGGTTCTTATTTTTGACAGCGCCGGACACGCGTGAAGAATGTGTCTCGCTGTTTCTTCTTCTTCGTTGCATCCTCGACAAATGTCATCACTGGTGATTCCCATTTTTGCGAGGTGATGCTGGAAGTTGTAGTGACCAGTAATGTAGCCGGTTAGGATTCGTAGTTTCTGTTTTGTGAGTTTTAGAAACTTATTTGTTGTTTGGCCGTCGGGTTCCAACAGGTATGTCTTTGTTTGGCTGCATGTTGTGAGGTTTGTCCATCTCTCTTTATGTTTCGCAGTATTGAACTCTAGCATGCGTTTGGCTAAGGACCTAGGGGATAGTCCTATTTCTGCACGGTTTTTTGTAATTTTCGATGCTTCTCGTGCTAGTTCGTCTGCGTTATTGTTGCCCTGGCTGTTATCGTGTCCTTTCGTCCACGTTAGTGTTATGCGGTTGGAATTTGCTACTTTGTTCAAGGTTTCTACGCATTTATGTATTAGTTCAGATGTTATTCTGAACTTGTCTAGAGCTGCCAGTGCGGCTTTGCTGTCAGTGACGATAGTTATATTCTGGTCACTGATGTTTCTGTCTTTTATAATTTTAGCACTCTCTAGGATTGCGTAAATTTCAGTCTGTGTTGCAGTAGCATGTGCTGTTATCGGAAGACGTTTTCGCACAGCTAAGTCCTCTGAGTATATCCCTGCTCCACAGCCTGTCTTAGTCTTGGATCCGTCTGTGAACACTACATAGTCCGGTGGTGTTGTTTGTGGGTCCGTGCTCACGACGTATTTCTTATTGAAGATGTATTGGGGTATCTTCTGGTCTATTTTGCTTCTCAGCATGGGTGGTCCCCATTTGAGTATGCTTCCGTGGCCGTCGGGCGTAGTTTGGTCTGACCATGTGTTCATGGCTCTCAGTCTTTCTGCGGTTAGTCTCGCCGTGCTCTTGATGTGGATATCAAGAGGTGGGAGACTTAGTATTATTTCCATTGCAGCGGTTGGTGTTGTTCTGAAGGCTCCGGTTGTGCACGTACATGCCAGCCTTTGTATGTGATTTAATTTCAGTTTTGCTCCTTGTTGGTTAGTCCGTGACCACCAGACTAGGGCTCCGTATTCGAGCGCTGGTCTGATAATACCTGTGTATATCCACAACGCTATCTTTGGAGATAGTCCCCAGGTATTGCCAATGGCCCTTCTGCATTGCCAGAAAGCCCTGCTTGCTTTCTCAGTTTTGTGTTCTAGGTGTTTGGCCCAGTTAAGTTTTGAGTCTAGATAGATTCCTAGGTATTTGACTTCCTTTGATAGCTTCAATTGGGTCTTGAATAGTTTTGGTAGTGTGTGAGTTTCTATCTTATGTTTCTTTGTAAACATCACTACTTCTGTTTTTGTGGGGTTAACCGATAACTGGTTGGTGTTGCACCAGTCTTCCACTGTTTTTAGTGCTTCCTGCATTCTGTTGCATAGGAAGTTCTCGTATTTCCCGTTGAGGAGTATTGCTATGTCATCCGCGTATCCTACAGTGTAGAACCCCTGGATGTTGAGTTTTGTGATCAGTTCGTCCACCAAGAGTGTCCACAGGAGTGGGGATAGGACCCCCCCCTGCGGGCAGCCCCTGGTGACCGACGCTGATATTGTGACATCTGCTAGTGATGCTGTTACGTGTCTGCTGCGGAGCATGTTTCCTATCCATCCGCAAAGCATGTTGTTAACACCGATTCTGTTGAGTGCTTCCCCGATTTTTTGGAAGGATGCTTTGTCGAAAGCACCTTCAATATCGATAAATGTACCTAATGTGGTCATCTTGTTTGTTATCGCCTTTTCTATTCTTGAAACTACAAGATGTAGAGCAGATTCTGTGCTTTTGCCTGGCGTGTAGGCGTGTTGGTTTTGGTGGATCGGTCTAGATTTGAGGACATTGTCCCTAATGTGTCGATCGCATAGTTTCTCCAATGCCTTTAGCATGAATGAAGATAAACTGATCGGTCTAAATGATTTTGCGTTCGTATAGTCGTTCCTGCATGGCTTAGGAATGAATACTACTTTTACCATTCTCCATAACCTGGGGATGTAGCGGTGCGTGAGGCAGCCGCGGTAGACGGCTCCCAGCACAGCCACAAGCGCAGGTGATCCCCATTGAAGTAGGGCCGGGTAGATGCCGTCCGGGCCTGGGGATTTGTATGGTTTGAATGATTTTATTGCCCAAGTTATGGTTTGATTCGTAACTATTTCCATAGCTAGCTTCTTGTCATCTTCATCTGCTTCTCTTTCGTGTGGGTCGTCTGCAGACGTTTCGATTTCTAGCGTTTCACAACCGGGGAAGTGTGTTTGTAACATTAGTTGGAGTGTCTCGTTTTCATTTGAGGTGGGTTCTCCGTCTACTTTCTTGATGCTTCCAAGGTAGTGTGGGTCCTTGGATAGCACTTTTTTGAGCCTGGCAGCTGTACTCGTCGACTCTATGTCCTCGCAGTACTTCCTCCAGGATTGTCTTTGTCTGCTGCGCACTTCGTTTTTGTAGATGCGTTGGTGTGATTTGTACGCATCCCAGTCGGTTTTTAATTTACTATTTTTTTAAGTCGTTCCCATACAAACTCGCCTCTCCCATCTTGCAGAAAAATTTTCCACAAATCCTACTCACCATAATCTACTAGACCCCCTATGTATCCACCGAAATAAAAATATAATTCCCAAACGCAAACATCCCTCATCCACCATCTATGATTTCATCTCATCATATCATGACATTAGCGATCATGACGATTGAAGAACAGCTCCACATTAACACTGCAGACGACAATAACAATCATGACCCTTGTTTACACCAAAAATGACAGTGACAGATCATTAACATATTCAGGCGGAAAGACCATTGATCGATAGCCAATTGGCAGATATATTTTTTGAATAATTTAGATATACTTGTATACAATCTGTTTTTATATTTCTCGTTTACAATCTGCCAATAAAGATGTTTATATATATAATACACTTCTTACTTTGTTTAATCATTATATTTTGCACTTCATTTGTGACTAATGTTGCGACTATCTAGTAGTCGAAACTATAGTCACAAATTAAGTGCAAAATACAGTAGGTAAACAAAGTAAAAAGTATTTTATTTACAAATGTATTTAAGATGTACCACAAAGGGAACGCCTACAACACAAAATGGAAAGTAGTATTCCCTTATTTTCAAAAAGATGTAAAACGCCAACAAAATTAATGTTTTATTGATCAAAATAAGTGATACATACAAGTACATACGTATATTTGACTTATTTTATTTGGAAGAATAAAATATTGAGATCTGCAAAAGTATGTAATTTGAAAAATATCTATATAGATTTAATTCAATATTTAAACAATGGTATCGTGTTATGCCAAATGAAAAGCTCCCTAAAATTACTGCATAAATTGTTTTAGGTTTACTCAATATAACACAATTATGAACGTCATTGAACAAATTCTAATTATCTCTGCTCTAATACATATTGATAATTATACATTCTGTATTTCTCAATGTACATGAATATATTATTTTATTACACACTTTTCTTTATAAGCACGTGCATTTATGTTGCAGCGAATATATCAAATTGCAAAATGTAATATCTGGCCTATTCAAAAAAAAAACAGAGCTAGAAACTAGTCAATTATTGATACACGTATTTAAATTCGTCTATTAATAAAGTGTGTTTTTTTAAGAGCTTAAGAACTTTAAATAATACAAGACAGAAATATTGTTGGAATTAATAATTATTATTATAATCTAGTAGATAATTTCATGGCATTATTTTTTAAATATTTTTCGGCATATGTCCGCCGCGGCTACAAGTTACATGGCCCATTCGATCAATCCAATTTCTTACTACTTTTTCCAATAAATCTGGCCGTATGGCGTCAATGGTAGCTTGAATATGACTGCCAATGCTTCAAGAGTTGCTGGCATGTTGGCATAAACCAATGACAACATAGCCCCATAAAAAGTAATCGAGCAGCGTTAAGTTGCACGAACGAGGGGGCTAGTTAACAGGGCCACTTCTGGAAATAATGTTGTCAATTGATGTATACAACTAAATAATACACCTTGATAAGTCAATAACCCTCAAACCACCCTTAAATAAATAAAAATATGCACCCAAAATATAAAAATTGGAATTAGAGTTTAAAAGAGAGCGCTACGCGACCAAACCAAATTTTAAGACTTTTCTTAACTTGGAATTTTACTGTATGAGAATGGAAACGCTCGTTCGGAATTCAAATTGAAAACTTTTTTGAAAAAGAAGGAATGTCTGTTTTATAGCAAAAAATGATATGTACGAGGGTAGATTGAAAAGTTTCCGGAATGGGCAAGAAAACGCAGTAATTGAACAGGTTTTATTTTTTATTTTTCAACATAGTACCCTTACAGGGCGATACACTTTTCCCAGCGGTGCTCCAACTTTTTTAAGCCTTCAGAAAAATATGATTTCGGGAACTCTGCAAAATAAGCTTTAGTGGCGGCGATGACCTCCTCATTTGACGTAAAGCGCTTGCCTGTTTCGACTGCTGCTTGGTTTCTGGTGTGTAGTGGTGGATCCGTGTTTCGTCCACGGTCACGAATCAGCGAAAAAAATCCGTTGGATTACGCTTTAACAAGGCCAAACACTCTTTCGAAGTGGTCACACGATTTCGCTTGTTGTCCATAGTCAGCAAACGCGGCACCCATCGCGCCGACAGCTTCCTCATGCCCAAATGTTCGTGCACGATATTTTGCACACGTTCATATGTAATGCCCGTGGTCTCTACTATTTCGCGCAACTTCACTCGTCGATCGGCTAACACGAGATCATGGACTTTGTCGACCATTTCTTGGCCGTTTTTGGACGTCCACTGCGTGGTTCATCCTTGGTCCTCGTACGGCCACGTTTGAACTCGCTCACCCAGAAACTAATAGTCGAAAATGAAGGTGTCGATGTGCCATGAACTTCCTGCAAAATATCTCGTATCTCCGTCGCCTTTTTCCCATCCATCCAGAAATGTTTGATGGCTGCACGAAATTCGTTTTTATCCATTTTTCCAAAGGTGCCTGACTTGCTTCACAAGATATCCTAGTAAACAAAAACGGAATGACGCACGTGTCTGAAAATTTGACAGCTTACCTAAAATAGATTAGCCTTGACAGCCATCATAACAATTTCACGATACGCGCGCCATCTCTTGCCCATTCCGGAAACTTTTCAATCTACCCTCGTACAAGGAATTGAAGTTTTTTTTACAAGAAAACAACGAATATTTAAAAGTTTACAGCATGGATAGGAAGGAAAGCATCCAATTTTGAAAAAATATCGAAGTTGGGTTGGTTTTTAGTGCATTTTTAACTTAATTTTAAATCAGTGTTTTATACGCGTGGCACATGAAGTAAAATTTCGAGTTTAGAAAAGCCCCGTGAAAATTTGTCTCGGGTCGCTGCGCGACCCTCGACAAATTTTCTACGCGGGGCTTTTCTAAACTCGAAATTTTACTTCATGCTTAGTCTGGGAGTGGAAAACACTTGTTCGGCAGCTATAAGAGCCTTTAATGATATTACTGATTTCTTAAAGAAAATTCAAAACAAAGAAACTGTAGTTATTTTCATAATCTTTATGAGTTTCGTTAATTGTCTTGTTGTTGATTTTTCTTTAAATAAGTATTGTCATTAAAGGTTCTAATGGTTGTCGAACAAGTGTTGTCCACTCCCAGACTAAGCATGAAGTAAAATTTCGAGTTTAGAAAAGCCCCGTGAAAATTTGTCGAGGGTCGCGCAGCGACCCGAGACAAATTTTCACGGAGCTTTTCTAAACTCGAAATTTTACTTCATGCGCCACGCGTTTAAAACACTAAAATATTGTGAAATTTATATATATTTGAACCTCACTTGAAATCAGTGTTTTATACGCGTGGCGCATGAAGTAAAATTTCGAGTTTAGAAAAGCCCCGCGAAAATTTGTCTCGGGTCGCTGCGCGACCCTCGACAAATTTTCTACGCGGGGCTTTTCTAAACTCGAAATTTTACTTCATGCTCAGTCTGGGAGTGAAAAACACTTGTTCGGCAGCTATAAGAGCCTTTAATGATATAACTGATTTCTTAAAGAAAATTGAAAACAATGAAACTGTAGTTATTTTCATAATCTTTATGTTTTGTTAATTATCTCGTTGTTGATTTTTTTTAAAATAAGTATTATCATTAAAGGTCCTAATGAATGTCGAACAAGTGTGTTCCACTCCCAGACTAAGCATGAAGTAAAATTTCGAGTTTAGAAAAGCCCCGTGAAAATTTGTCGAGGGTCGCGCAGCGACCCGAGACAAATTTTCTGGGCTTTTCTAAACTCGAAATTTTACTTCATGCGCCACGCGTATAAAAAACTAAAATATTGTAAACACTTCACTGAGCTATCTCTCACTGAGCTAACTCTTTGAGTCGATT
Organism: Philonthus cognatus; assembly: GCA_932526585.2. Taxonomy (NCBI): domain Eukaryota; kingdom Metazoa; phylum Arthropoda; class Insecta; order Coleoptera; family Staphylinidae; genus Philonthus; species Philonthus cognatus. Next base: position 66,482,449 of record OW052247.1, on the reverse strand, counting down.
CGCTCAGGAGTTACCCTTCTCTAATTGGAAACACTCGTTCGGAATTTAAATTGAAAGCTTTTATAAAATAGAAGGAATGTCTGTAATTTATAGTGAAAAATGATATGTATATCTAAAAGAAATATTCCTTGTATCAGGCAAATGTATTTATGAATACAAATGTGAAGGATTTTTTTCAATTTTGTGAGTTTTACACGAAAAACTTAGTTCTTGGATTTGTGACATCTGCGACACATGAAAATCCACTTTTAAATATTAAAATAATTGACTTATAAGAGACATTGTATGTGAATAGGTTAACCCAATTAGAAAAAATGTACACAAACAGATAACAGATTAAAAAATTAGTCATAATATATAAAATTACGAAAATACTATTCGTGAAAATGCAAACAATGTCTTAATTAATAAGACAACTTAAGACGATAAATATCCATTGAAACAACTACGTCCCGTGCAAATACACCTCCGGATATTGAATTATATAATGTTGAAACAATAAAAAGTGGTACAATTTATTTTGTAAACAAATTAACAACTGTGAGTCTCGCGGATGGTGTGCACTAAATGTTATAACCCTATTGTGGTTTACGCAGATTAACATATGTGTCTTTGTGCATATTTGTGATTCATGTTTTGTGTCTTACATTTTAGTTATATGTTTTTGGCTCTATATTGTAAATGGCTTGTCCGTTAATAAAGAATTATTATTATTATTAAACCTAATTCCTGACTGTTATCAATAAAATAAGACTATCAACGAGATTCCCTTTTTTAAGTTACTAATAATAGGCAAAGCAAATCTCTCTCTTTACTACTTTTAAAATTAACTTCCACAAATAAATTACATTACAAATGAAAAAAAAAACTATATAAATTTAAATGAAATAACGTTAAAAATAATCTGGTAAGTCTTTAGATTTGTATTTGTTAGCAATCAGCGGCGGCTCGCAGCCCAAGGTAATAAGTATCCGTTATTGAAAGGTGACTTTGTTGTGCAATTGTTTGTTGGACAATATTTAAAATCTTATTTAATTTGATTTGGTACAACGCTCTATTAAGGGGGTATTACCACTAGGACAGCGTTTTTTTTTTTACGGTTTTTCAGAATTTTTATTTTTGGGAAATTTAATACATGCGATCTTGCGGTTTCTTGCAACTTGTTTATAGATTCATAAACTATAAAAAATGAATTTTAATTCTTTTCAATCGTCCGGCTAAACCTCTAAATCTGGCCTCAAATAAGGCCGTGTCCGCCGTGTTTTTCCTCATGGCCGGAAAGATTTTTTCGATTCTGTGATTTGAAACGTAAAATGAAGTAGTAGTCATTAATCTGTATTAAATTATCTGGAGTTTGAACCACCGACAATAAAAAATCTCGATAAATAACAAAATGGAGGCCATTCGAAAAAAGTGGTTGCTTTTTGCCCCCCTTTTTCTGACTTTAAGGCTCTATGAAAAATATCAAATGTTAATATATTTGAATGACGGTAGTTCAAACTCCAGAGGAAAATGTGGAGAACCGAACACTAAAAGCTCAAGTCAATCCGTTTCATAGTTTGAAAAGAAAGTTTCCGGCCAACGAAAAAAAAAGTGGTTTCGAGAAAAACGCGTTTAAAGTTTTGACACAAGTTTTAACTATTTTTGGAGATTTTTGGCTTTAGTCAGCTATGCCAGCTCCGTACACTAGGACCTCCTCTTCCTCTAAAAACTGGGTTTGAATGATTTACTCCTGCCAGCGTTGTTGGATGGCCTTATGAGTTGCTGGAGTCAGGCAAAATTCGTCCCACATCTCGCGCTCCGCGTCGGCCTGCACCGGAAAGCCTTGGCTTGCAGGCCGATATGGATTCGCAGTGTCTCTATCGTCTTAAAAACTGCCGAGTATCCGTCGTTGAAAATGCTGGTAGCTATGAAAGACGCGATAGCGACGGTTTTTGCACCACAGTTGAGGTGCTTCGAAGCCAGCTTCCAGACACAAGCATTCAAACTTTCGTTTGAGTTCTGCGTATTTCCACCCAGCCACCTACTCAGCATTGTTTACTTCAACAAGCAAAAATCTAACTAACGAATTCGCCTATTGCAAAACGGCTTTCGGACATGAAACTAGATACTATCAAGTATCAATACATGCAAAAAAAAAATCAATTTTTTAAAACTTCCGAATAGTAATACCCCCTTAAAGGATATGTAACGTTTATAGGTTAAATTCTCTTCAAATTAGTAAAAATCAATTTTTTATTTAAACCTCCTTCATCCCGTTTATAAAAATTATCAAATAACTTATAAACTAGATCAAAAAACACTAAAATCTACATCACAATCACTTGTTTTCTAAATATGTACAGATAACAACTAAAAATAAATTAATCAGTCAATAAAACGAAATCACACTAATCATTTACTAATCCTAATCATTGGTGGATTCATCGGAATAATCCTAATCGGACTGTACCCAACCCTATCCGAAAACGGATCCTCCAAACCGTAATCAGTCGGTCCGAAGAAAGTGAACAGCGCCGACACAGCCACCATCGCGATTCCAAACAAAATCAACCCCCAGATTAGAATATGTTTAATCACAGGCAAAACATTCTGCATGAATGTTAGGATTAAATCTATGGAGCTAGGAAGGTCTTCGAAGTTGAGCTCGATCCAGAATAAGGGTATGGACAGCCCGTTGAACGGTCTGCATCTGCTGCTGAATTTCGTGTCTACATCCAAATTAATTTGAATCCTCAGCTCGGCTCGGAGCGGTATCCCCAACTGCCTTTCAACCAAGAAAGTCGAATCGTGTTTTTCCATATCCGGCTTTAAGCCAGTTACCATTTCCAGCAGTTCAGGATCGGAGTTGTAGAAGTGCGGTTGGGATATCGTGATTGGAATACCGTAGTAGCAAGGGCTTATGTAATTAACCCCCTTTTTAGGGCAGTTATCCTTTATGCAATAACAGGCGTTTTCCGGGTGTTCTTCTTTTGTTGCTAAAAAGAGTGAGTCGACTCTGTAATTAATGGATTCGAAGCCCGAGTTTTCTCCGTATTTTTCGAAGATGAAGGGGACTGGACGGCAGAAGGCGCGCCTGTAAAGGTTGATGGTGACGTTGGGGTTCATGTTTCTGGGGAAGATGCCTTCGACGAATCTTCCTTTTAGGTCGCCGCAGGTGGTGTTGGTTTTGGTGTAACCCCATTGGTTCAGGCCGGAGTTACCGTTGAATTGTTGGATCGAATAGGGTTGGTCGTTTATGTCGTCGCTGGGTTGGTCTCCTTTGATTGTGATTACGTTGGTGTCGTTGTCTAAAGCCATGAGCTGGAAACAAAAGAACGCGTTTGTAATTACCAAACAAACGAATCGTCTTGAAATACTAATGGATGTTTTTTTATGAATCTGTCTGATATCTATTCAACGAACAAATAATTTTCAAACACAGATGAATATTTTTATGGATCAGTCTCACATCTATTCAACTATAATAATAATAATAGTAATAGTTTATTATCCAACAGTTACAAGAACTAATTTACAGGATAATTTTAAGAAAAATATATACTTAATTCTAAGACTATACTAAAAATAAGTGCTACATCTGCACACAAATTAAAGACAGACACAGTAGAAAGCGCAATGATATAATATTGGAAAAGTATTAAGTGTGTGAAAGTAGTAGTCTATTAAATACATTCAGATAAATAGTTCATTTATTTTAACACAATAAAACACTTTTAACTTTGTTTGTATAACACAATTTATTTTTTATGTGACTGCAGTTTCGGCAAATTCAGCTTGCCATTATCAAACATGAAGTGTCTAAAACTGGAAACAATACGGGTATATATACAAAAGGTGATTACACTTCATGTTTGATAATGGCAAGCTGAATTTGCCGAAACTGCAGTCACATAAAAAATAAATTGTGTTATACAAACAAAGTTAAAAGTGTTTTATTGTGTTAAATTAACATGTATAACGAAGTAGAAGCCTCCACAATTCAAAATAGTTCATTTATTGTTTCTGTGATATATTAAAGAAAACACTGAATTGAAACTTTGTTTAAACATTTTTTTTTATAAAACACTTGGTTATTGTTTCACTATTTGTTTTTATTTTTGAAAAACTGACTAGTTTCGGTCAGACGACCACTTTCAAAGTTATTACAGGTCGTCTGACCGAAACTAGTCAGTTTTTCAAAAATTAAAACAAATACTGAAACAAAAACCAAGTGTTTTATACATTTTTTAAACAAAGTTTAAATTCAGTGTTTTAAAAAATGTTTCACCAAGTGATGGATGAGTCTACAATTAAAAGTTTACATTAAAGATATCTATATTAATGCAATATTGATTAACACATTCGCACATCGAGAATAATGGGGAACACAAACGATGATTAGTATTACATTTGCTTAAATAAAATGGATACTTCAATCTGCTATTTATACGAGGAACGTAGAAATTTAACTTTTGAAGTAAATTTCCGTCATGAATATTGCCAGAAACTAACTTAAAAATGAATGTAATTTGCGCAATTTTACGACGATTATACAGAGTTAACTATTCAGACAATCAGCTGCTAAAGTCCTAATAACTAGATTAACACTACTGACTGTTAATACATAGTTTATCATAACCTCAAAGTTATTCCAACATTCAATTAGCATTCTAGGCAACAGCACAAAAAAATGCCGTCTACTCTAAATCATAATTTAAATGTTCGCAGGGTATGTAGGGCATAAGCTTTGAAACCATAAACACCGAGCAAAACGAATAATGTTTTAACTGTATCGAGAATTGAAATACGTATGCTTGATTGTGAGAATTTCGAATCATTTTAGGAACGGAATTATTTTTGGAAAATATTTTTTTTTAAATTGATGCTCATGAAAATATCCAACTTGATTTATCCCAAATTCAAGCTAATTGTATATTCAGTATTTATAAACGAAACATGGTTATTTCCATTCCGAGAATTTTTATATAATTTTAGCGAATAATGTTTTTGTAATTGTATTGTAAATTTTCAAATAAAAAATCAACAGTAAAATTCATTGAATATAATATAATAAATTTTATAAAAAATAATTTGACTTACAAAACGTTTCACTAACTATATAATATAATATATTGTACAAGAAATTTTAATTTTCTCTATTGAGAAATGATGAATGTGAATTCTGAGAATAATTAACATTAATTGAATATAAGATCGTATATGATAGTAAAAGTGTTGTAATCTATGAATAATGAAATAATATTATCTTACCCTATCCATAATTCCGAAACGTTCAAAGTTGATCCAACTGGGAATGGCTTTGTGCGCCAAATCCACTAATCTGTCGTCGTAGCCCCAGAGGTATTGTTCAACAGTTAAATTCAGAAAAGCCCGCGAATCCAGCATGTTCGCTATCTGAGCCACCGCTAAATTCACGAAAAACGACGCGTCTTTAAGATGCGACGAAATTCCCTGTACAAATTAGTTAATATTAACATACAAGTGTATTTTTTTTACAAAGTTAATTTTTTTAGAGAATGAAGAATAAAATATATTTAATTATAATACTCTTAACGAGCAATTTAATTTTTTCACCATGTCAAAGATGAGAAACTTATTCAAGATTAATTTTTTTCAGTTAGTTTTTTTATAGCAAGAAAAATTATACTGTGTTAAATTTAAAACTCTAGTGCTCATTTGCATCCAAGTCGATTAAGTTCTTCAGTGATTAGTACTTCTTAAAAACACAGCAATTTTATGTATAAATTATTTACAAAATTGATTGTGAGTTACCTGAAGATCAAATTAATTTGACGAATAAAGCACTAATAGCACAAAAAGTGTGAAGAAACGTTATTAGAGCTTTATTCGTCAAAAAAGACATGTTTAGAATATCTTACAAATTTGAAACGTTCTTATATACTAGAATTAAGACTTAATCAGAGGTTTAATCTATGATTAGTGGTTGATTAAAGCTAATCAGTCGGGGTGCAAATAGGCCTAGGAGTTGTAGATGCAATCAATCTATTTGTAATTACAAATATCTTACCAGTAAAGGTATATTAGGAGACATAACTACATCACTTAAGGAACCAACAGATTTATCCGGTCTAAACGTAAGTTTTCTTCTTGGCCTAAACGTGATCGTCCCATTATCGTTGAAATGTGCATATTCATTAAATATTTCTTCTCTGTAACAGAAACAAAGTAAATTTGAGTTAGTGAAATTGCTTCAAATTGTACTGTAAACATTTATTTCAAAAAATGTTTTACCTTTGAGCGCTTGCACTAAACACAATTGTCAAGTCACAAAAATGCACATTTACTCAAATTAAAGTTCATTTAATTGTAAATACGCTTTTTTATAAAGAATTTCAATTATCTTAAACATTTCACTTTTATATAAATAAAACAATTTAAACACTTTCAAATTATCAGAGAGTTTTATGTAACACCGAACATTTTTATGAAGAGAATTTTTCTTTTAAGTATACATATGCAGACGTCGTACATTTTCCGACGCTCGGTTTATTAGAATAATTTAATTTGAAACTTTAAACGAGTGTTTTCCACTCCCAGGCTAAGCATGAAGTAAAATTTCGAGTTTTGAAAAGCCTGAAAATTTGGTTTGGTCGCGTAGCGCGAAGCGCGGAGCGGCCAAACCAAATTTTCAGGCTTTTCTAAACTCGAAATTTTACTTCATGCGCCACCGGTACAAAACATTGATTCAATGTAAAATTTAGCGGTGTGTTTTAAACTTCGAATTATGTCAGTGTTTTGTACCGGTGGCGCATGAAGTAAAATTTCGAGTTTAGAAAAGCCTAAAAATTTGGTTTGGCCGCTCCGCGCTTCGCGCTACGCGACCAAACCAAATTTTTAGGCTTTTCTAAACTCGAAATTTTACTTCATGCTTAGCCTGGGAGTGGAAAACACTCGCTTAAAACTTCAAATTAAATTCTTAATAATATAATAAACCGAGCATCGAAAATGTGCAACGTATGCATATGGAAACTTAAAACAAAAATTCTCGTTATGAAAATGTTCGGTGTTACATAAAACTCTCTGTATATTGTGCATTCGTTACAATTAATACGCTACACTGTGGCTTCTTCAGGCGAAGAAATATATATTTGAAAGTGTTTAAATTGTTTTATTTATATAAAAGTGAAGATGAACATTTGACATTTATTAGCCTAATCAATCAATTTTTTAAATATTTTATGATTTCTTAACATTTTTCTAAGAAAACTCGTTTTTACAAAATGTTCACTTCACGCACTTAAAACGCTCTCTTGCTTAAATTTTTCAACTGATGGATTCATTCAAAAAGTCTTCAATTCGGGATAAAAACAAGCCTTGATTTGAGATATAAATACTTTCAAAGGCTTAAAAACTGTGCTTAGCATAACCGCTCAAAGTTAGACTTATTTATTGATTTTTTATCGTTACTAAAAGTTGTGAAAATTGGTGTAAATATTTTTTTTTGAGGAAATTAAGCTACGCACTGTTTTTCTAAGGTTGTTAAGTGAGTCCGTTATTTTTTTAAGATTTAAAAAAAATTAAAAAATTTACTCGAAGATCGATATTTTTTCATACATACCCCTTTGTGTAAATTCAATTTTTAAGTAAAAAATTTTATTTTTAGAAAAATCTGAAAAAATGTACAGTCATTCTTATTAACGTTATTATTAATGTGGTGAGTTTTTTTGCTCGGAAAAAAATTCTTATCACACCCAGCTCAAATTAAAAATATTTAAAAAAATCGACTTGCATGATACTAATGACTTTGAGCGCTTGTACTAAACACACTTTTTGAGTCACAAAAATGCACATCAACTCAAATTAAACCTCATTTAAATAGAAATACGCTGTATTATAATAACTTTGAATTATTTTAAACATATTATGTTTTCTTAGCATTTTTCTAAGAATACTCATTTTTGCAAAATGTTCACTCTACGCGCTTAAAACGCTCTCTTGCTTACATTTTTCAACCTATTAGAATAATTCAAAAAGCATTTTATTTGGGATAAAAGACGCTTTAGTTTGAGTTAAAAATAATTTCAAAGGCCTTAAAATTGCTCTTAGCACAATCACTCAAAGTTAGACTTTAGTGGATTTATTGATTCTTCACCGTTACTAAATGTTGCAAAAATTGATGTAAATATTTTTTTCTGGGAAAATTAAGCTGTTTATGTTATTTCTATGGTTCTTATGTAAGTCTGGAATTTTTTTTAGATTTTTAGAAAAATTAATAAAATTTACTCGAAAATCGATATTTTTCGTGTGAAAATGTTAATTTTTAGAAGAAAGTTATAATTTTTTGAAAAACCTGAAAAAATTCACATTCATTCCTATTAACGTTAATATTGATGTGGTCAGTTTTTTTTTTGTCCAGAAAAAAATTCTTATTACACCCAGCTCAAATTGAAAATATTTTAAAAAATCGCCTTGTTTGAAACTAATGACTTTGAGCGCTTGTACTAAACACACTTTTTAAGTCACAAAAATGTACATTAACTCAAATAAAGCCTCATTTATTTATAAATTCGCTGTTTTATAACAAGTTTAAATTATTTTAAACATATTATATTTTATTACCATTTTTCTAAAAAAACTCATTTTTACAAAATGTTTACTTTACGCGCTTAAAACGTTCTCTTGCTTACATTTTTCAAATTATTGGATTAATTCAAAAAGTATTTTATTCGGGATAAAATAAGCTTTAAGTTGAGATACAACTATTTTCAAAGACCTTAAAATTGCGCTTAGCACAATCGCTCAAAGTTAGACTTTAGTGGATTTATTGATTTTTCATCGTTACTAAAAGTTGCAAAAATTGATTTAAATATTTTGTTCTGGGGAAATTAAACTGTTTATGTTATTTCTATTGTTATTTGGTAAGTCTGTAATTTTTTTGAGATTTATGATAAATTAACAAAATTTACCCGAAAATCGATTTTTTCGTGTGAAAATGTAAATTTTTAGAAGAAAGTTTTAATTTTTTGAAAAATCTAAAAAAAATTACATTTATTCCTATTAACGTTATTATTGATGTGGTAAGTTTTTTTGTCCAGAAAAAAAATTCTTATCACACCCAGCTCAAATTAAAAATATTTTAAAAAATCGACTTGTTTGAAAATAATTACTTTAAGCGCTTGTACTTAACACAATTTTTAAGTTACAAAAATGCACATCAACTCAAATAAAACCTTATTTAATTAAAAACTCGCTGTTTTATAACAAGTTTAAATTATTCTAAACATATTATGTTTTCTTAGCATTTTTCTAAGAAAACTCATTTTTAAAAAATGTTCACTTTAAGCGCTTAAAACGCTCTCTTGTTTACATTTTTAAACCGATTGGATTAATTCAAAAAGCATTTTATTCGGGATAAAAGAAGCTTTAATTTGAGGTACAACTATTTTCAAAGGCTTAAAAATTGCGCTTAGCACAATCGCTCAAATTTAGACTTTAGTGGATTTATTGATTATTCATCGTTACTAAAAGTTGTAAAAAAATGGTGTAAATATTTTGTTCTGGGGAAATTAAGCTGTTTATGTTATTTTTATGGTTGTTAGGTAAGTCTGTAATTTTTTTGAGATTTTTAGAAAAATTAACAAAATTTACTCGAAAATCGATATTTTTTCGTGTGAAAATGTTAATTTTTAGATGAAAGTTTTCATTTTTTTTTTTAAATTAGTGTAATTATTCTTTTCTGAAGAAATTAAGCTGCACACTGATTTTTTAATGTTATTAAGTAAGTCTGGGTTTTTTTTAGATTTAAAAAAAAATAAAAAATTTACTCGATCGATTTTTTTATCCGTTTGCGAAAATGTCAATTTTTAAGTAAAAATTTCATTTTTAAAAAAATCTGAAAAAATGTACAGTCATTCTTATTAATGTTATTAAGAATGTGGAGAGTTTTTTTTGCTCGGAAAAAATTTCTTATTACACCCAGCTCGAATTGAAAATATTTTATAAAATTGACTTGTTTGAAACTAATGACTTTGAGGGCTTGTACTTAACACACTTTTTAAGTCAAAAAAATGCACATCAACTCAAATGAAACCTCATTTAATTATAAATTCGCTGTTTTATAACAAATTTAAATTATTTTAAACATATTATATTTTATTAGCATTTTTCTAAGAAAACTCATTTTTACAAAATGTTCACTTTACGCGCTTAAAACGCTCTTTTGCTTCTATTATTGAGCCGATTGGATTAATTCAAAAAGCATTTAATTCAGAATAAAACAAGCTTTAATTTGAGGTACAATGGCTTCAAAATTGCGCTAAGCACAATCGCTCAAAGTTACACTTTAGTGGATTTATAGATTTTTCATAATAATAATAATAATAAATTGTCTTTATTCAAAAATTCAGGAATATTACAAAAGAGAATAACATACAGTAGTGCAGGCGAAGTTCAACCAGTCTGTGTGACTTTAGTTGCTGTTCCACTTAACCTGCAAATCGTTACTAAAAGTTGCAAAAAATGGTGTAAATATTTTGTTCTAGGGGAAATTAAGCTGTTTATGTTATTTCTATGTTTTTTAGGTAAGTCCGTAATTTTTTTGAGATCCAAAAAAAAATTAAAAAATGTATCCGAAAATCGATATTTTTCGTGTGAAAATGTTAATTTTTATATGAAAATTTAATTTTTTAAAAAATCTGAAAGAAATTAAAATTCATTCTTATTAACGTTATTATCGATGTGGTGAGTTTGTTTTGTCCAGAAAAAAATTCTTATCACACCCAGCTCAAATTAAAATTATTTAAAAAAATCAACTGGCATGAAACTAATGACTTTGAGTGCTCGTGCTAACTGCAATTTTTAACCAAAAAACATACAGCTTAGCTCAAATTAAACCTTATTCAATCCCTAATGTACTAGTTTCAATCAAATTTTAATTCTTCGTAAAATTAATTGTTTTAACAATGTTATTCTAAGAAAAGTCAGTTTCGTAACTTTGTTACTTTCTACATTTCAAACGTACGCTCACTTAAAACTCCCAAGTTATGTGATTAAGACGAAATTAAATCTATTTAGCATTGAATAGATCAATAATCTCATGTATAACCCAAGGACGGTCGAGTATACGGTAAGAAGGATTGACAGAATCGTAGATTTTGGAGTAGGGGCAGAGATCGCTTACGTCACAAATGCGCGCTGAATTTAAATGTGATTACTTCATAGTAAACTTAAGTAAACATGCATAAGCTGTAAACTTTCTGACATTCGTTGTTTTTTTAAATAAGTTCAATTTGAAGCTTTAAACGAGTTTTGTCCACTCCCAGACTAAGCATGAAGTAAAATTTCGAGTTTAGAAAAGCCCCGTGAAAATTTGTCGAGGGTCGCGCAGCGACCCGAGACAAATTTTCTGGGCTTTTCTAAACTCGAAATTTTACTTCATGCGCCACGCGTATAAAACACTAAAATATTGTAAAACTTATGTATATTTGAACTTCCCTTGAAATCAGTGTTTTATACGCGTGGCGCATGAAGTAAAATTTCGAGTTTAGAAAAGCCCAGAAAATTTGTCTCGGGTCGCTGCGCGACCCTCGACAAATGTTCACGGGGCTTTTCTAAACTCGAAATTTTACTTTATGCTTAGTCTGTGAGTGGAAAACACTCGTTAAAAGTTTCAAATTAATCTTTTTTGAAAACCAACGGATGTCGGAAAATTGGCAGCTTATGCATATATTGACCTAAAAGAAAATGTTCACGTTGTTTTTTTTTTTTAGAAGAGTTCGATTTGAAGCTATAAACGAATGTTTTCCATTCCCAGACTAAGCATGAAGTAAAATTTCGAGTTTAGAAAAGCCCCGTGAAAATTTGTCGAGGGTCGCTGCGCGACCCGAGACAAATTTTCTGGGCTTTTCTAAACTCGAAATTTTACTTCATGCGCCACGCTTATAAAACACTGATTTTAAGCGAAGTTCGAACATACATAAATTTCACAATATTTTAGTGTTTTATACGCGTGGCGCATGAAGTAAAATTTCGAGTTTAGAAAAGCCCAGAAAATTTGTCTCGGGTCGCTGCGCGACCCTCGACAAATTTTCACAGGGCTTTTCTAAACTCGAAATTTTACTTCATGCTTAGTCTGGGAGTGGAAAATCCTTATTTAAAGCTTCAAATTGAACTTAAAAAAAAAAAACAGGGAATATTTAATTATTTACCGAAAATAGGCTGACTTTGGAATACGTATACTTTAAAGAAAAACTCGCTGTATAATGTAAATACATATAATTTGAAACGAAGATTATTTACAAGAATTAATTATTTAAATTATTAATATTAAGTTTTTAAAAATAAGAAATATCTTAAGAGCAAAATCTCTTTAATTAAATAAAATGCAAAGAGGAGAAAATTTAATAAATATAAATATTTTATAAAGTCTTATTTTAATAACACTTACTTTTAACACAAAATAATAAAAAATCTTTGTGAAAGTACAGCGAAACTAGAAAGAGAGGTTATGATGGACTCAAAAACATAACCAAATACAACGTCATTGTTCTCTCTCTCACTCAGGAACTACGGCCTGCGGGGAAAGGGGTAGGGGAAAACATGGAAAGATCCAATTCTGTCATACCTTATAACACATATGTGTTACGCCCATCGACGTACACTTCTGTGTAATAAAATTAAGTACAAGTCCTATTTTTCACAATATTTTAGTTGTATAATTAGGGTTTGTTTTAATTGCCTAGCAGCAGTTTCAATAAATAATAATACACCATACCACTTAAATTAATGAAACACTTGTATCTTTTCTTCACTTATTTATTTGGATTTGGAGTACCATGATACTCCAAATCCAAATAAATAAGTGAAGAAAAGATACAAGTGTTTCATTAATTTAAAACCATCTTCACGCAACTCAACAACAATTAAGTACCATACCACTTCTTTCCTGCTCCCAACGTTTCTTAACTCTGAAAACAGTCTTTACTGATGTTCACCAATCAAGCAATTTGTCTAATATAAAAACCATCTTCAATTATAGTTAGAATTCGACTTTTTGAATTGTTCTCTAAATGACACGGTATTTTCACATTTAAAAGTTGACATATTTACCTAACTAGGAAACTAATCATGTCCGCGTTAAACTATAACATATTTTGTGTACTTAATTATATTGCACAGAAGTGTACCTTGGTATAACCATTTTTTTGAGTCCTCGAACGAAGTTCAATAAAATGTTTTTCTGTAATAATAATAGTACTTACTGGTAAATGTATGGACCAATTTCTTCCATGTGCATTTTTTCCTCCCCCGCCAAAAATTTCTCATGATTAGTGACGTTGAAAATTCGGATCTTGATGAAAACGTCAAACGGAGGTTTCTCCCATAATTTGAATACAATCGAGTATGGGGATAATGTCACCATCTGCAATACAAAATAGTATTTTATTCACTTCACTTATTAATCACAGTATTTAATACTATAGATTAAAAAGTTATCGACATCTATAACAAATTTCATTCAATTCAATTTATTTATGGCATACACCTTTTTACAAACTTATATATACAGGGTGTCTAAATTCCAACAGAATGTATATGAATCTGCGATATTTGAAGAGATAGAGAGTCGGTTTTTCAAGAATGCTGATGTGTAATACTTACACTTTGTACAAAAGCGTCTAAAGGTTCAAAGGTGTAGATCAAGTATCCGAGAAGGGCCATCACGGACCCACAAATGCCAAGTATAAGAAACTCTGAAAGTAAAAAAAAACATATATAAAATTAGAAAGGAAAACTTATAAAGGTAAAGGTAAATTAATTACAAATGCGGTTTAAACTTTGTTTATATAACACAATTTATTTTTATGTGACTGCAGTTTCGGCAAATTTAGCTTGCCATTATCAAACATATAGTGACTAAAACTACTTACAAAACAGGTATATATACAAAATGGTTAGAGAAAAACACAAACAAATTACAAATTACAAAACGGCTGTAAAAATGGGGGTGTACACTAAGTCGACCTGGTCGTTAATGAGAGGGATTCCCGGATTAGCGCGGGCTTTGTGTATTTCTAATGCTTCTAGGAGATTCATCTTCCGACCCTTTTCGGCATAGTGAATGATGGAAAGTACATCTTTTCCAAAAATATGGTTTTCATCTAACAGATGTTTTGCAAAAGCCGACTTATCGCACTGCCTCAACCGAAAAGACCGGAAATTTCCTTGAGCCTAATATTAAAATTACGACCAGATTGACCGATGTAAACTCCTTGACAATCTGTACAAGTTAATTTATAAATTCCTGATCTATTGCTTACATCTATTTTGGTTTTGTTATTAAATATATAATTTGTAGGAAATAAAACACGATCGTTTGAGAATTTTCACAGTTTTTAATGTCGAACACTGCGACAATTGTTTCGCCACACAGTGGCTTCATCAGGTAGACTCATCTGCCTGATGAAGCCACTGTGTGGCGAAACAATTGTCGCAGTGTTCGACATTAAAAACTGTGAAAATTCTCAAACGATCGTGTTTTATTTCCTACATATTATGGAATTTCACCAAGTAACAGCCTCATCTACCGAATAAATATATAATTGTTAATTTTGCAAAAAGGTTTGAACGCTACTTCTATGTTATGCTGTTTTAAAATATTTTTAATTTGGAAACTAACATTGCCAAAATAAGTGATTATGTTTGATAATGGCAAGCTAAATTTGCCAAAACTGCAGTCACATAAAAATAAATTGTGTTATAAAAACAAAGTTTAAACCGTTTTTTATCAATAAATTAACATGTATAACTTCTTCGTTCCTCCACAATACAAAATTTGTAAATTAATAAATTCACTAACGAAAACTATTAATGGATTCGGTAGCTAACGCCATCTAATGCTCTATTAATAGTTTACACATATTGGCTGCATATAGTCAGAAATGTTCAGTATTCCTCAGCACTGGGTCGGAACCACACTGACGAGGACCTTGAAGTTCGAAACGCGTTTGTGCGTATCTGGTGCCGGAATACTGAACACAAATTCAATTTTACTAACGAAAGGCGATTAATTATTATTTATTTATTTACACGTGTTATCTCGTGTAAAATATTGTAACGATAATATTGTATCGTCGACCGTAGTGAAAAAATCTAATATTCGTTATTATTATATGTGTACAAAGAGTTTTATGTAACACCGAACATTTTCATAACGAGAATTTTTCTTTGAAGTATCCATATGCATACATTGCACATTTTACGATGCACGGTTTATTAAAAGAATCCAATTTTAAACTTTAAGCGAGTGTTTTCCACTCCCAGGCTACGCATAAAGTAAAATTTCGAGTTTAGAAAAGCCTGAAAATTTGGTTTGGTCGCGTAGCGCGAAGCGCGAAGCGGCCAAACCAAATTTTCAGGCTTTTCTAAACTCGAAATTTTACTTCATGCGCCACCGGTGCAAAACACTGACATATTACCAAGTTTAAAACACACCGCTAAACTTAACATGGGATCAGTGTTTTGTACCCGTGGCGCATGAAGTAAAATTTCGAGTTTAGAAAAGCCTGAAAATTTGGTTTGGCCGCTCCGCGCTTCGCGCTACGCGACCAAACCAAATTTTCAGGCTTTATTAAACTCGAAATTTTACTTCATGCGCCACGCATATAAAACACTAAAATATTGTGAAATGTATGTATATTCGAACTTCACTTGAAATCAGTGTTTAATACGCGTGGCGCATGAAGTAAAATTTCGAGTTTAGAAAAGCCCAGAAAATTTGTCTCGGGTCGCTGCGCGACCCTCGACAAATTTTCACGGGGCTTTTCTAAACTCGAAATTTTACTTCATGCTTAGCCTGGGAGTGGAAAACACTCGCTTAAATCTTCAAATTAAATTCTTTTAATAAACCAAGCATTGAAGAATGTATGCATATGGATACGGTTGGATACTTCAAAGAAAAATTGTCGTTATGAAAATGTTCGGTGTTACATAAAACTCTCTGTATGTTCATGCTTAGGATTACTAGATCCTTTAAAAATCATGTTATTTTAACTGCAAATTCCATTTATGTATTTCTTATAAACATTACGCCTTTGAGATTAAATTTACGCGTTTTATAAAAAAAGAGGAGGGTGCTGTTTGAAAAAAAAAGTTTATATTCCATTTATCTGAAAATACAAGGGATCATTCAAATTTCGCCCACTTTCGGTAATTACATTTTCCGAGGGTCGAATGAAATATAAGGGATCGTCCGAGGGTTACAAAAAATAGTTTAAGATATTAGGATGGACTTCTTGTACGTTGTCAATTGTTATTTTTGCTAAAACATAATTCGTTTCTTTAAAGTAATTGGTATTTTCTAAATACTTTAAACTATTCTCAAATCTAAACTAAGTTATTTATTAATTTAATAGTTGAGGCTGTTACTTGGTGAAATTCCATATCAACACTTGTAGTAAATAACGCACTTGGTTAAGATTTCACTGTTTATTGATTGACACTGCAACAATTGTTTCGCCACACCACACCAAGTGTGTTATTTATTAAAAGTTATTTATTATTCTAAATCGAATCAAATTAATAAGTTATTCACTTAAACCACTTTTACAATTCTATTACAGTAGATGTGTAAGTCAACTTATTTTGAATTTAAAAAACTATATAGGTTGTTTGATTTGGTTGGCGTTCACTTTCTGGTACATCTTTATAAAATAATATTAAAACACTTAACTTTGTTTTACCACTTTAATTAACTTTTTACAGTGACTATAGTTTCGACTACAAGCTAGTCATTATCAAACTGAGTTTGATAATGACTAGCTTGTAGTCGAAACTATAGTCACTGTAAAAAGTTAATTAAAGTGGTAAAACAAAGTTAAGTGTTTTAATATTATTTTATATAGGTTGTTATTAAACTCACTTTTTTATTTTACTTATAAATTATTTTATTTTCAACTGGACTTAATTTTAAGTGAATACAATTTTCAAGAATGATGGCATTAAGCCCAAAACTAGCTGAAAGTTAGTAAAATATACCAAGTGAAATTAATTAAATAACCTATACAGGGTGGTGAATTTTTCGATGCTCGCCATTGGTATCTCGGAAACGATAAGATACACGAGGTCGCTTAAGGCCGGTCGTCCACTGGAAGCGACAACTCGCGGCTACGCGCTCACGCGATCCTAGCGGCAACATGCGTATACGCGCGACAGATCCCGACGTGTGTAAATCCAATGAATCTCTTCCACTGCAAGCGTGCGCGGACATGCGGATTTTCGCGCCGAGCGTGTAGCTGCGTCAAGTCCCAAGGAAATGGGATCTGTCGCTCGTAGCCGCGTTACGCTTCCATTTTACGGCTGTAATTTCGTTATTTACACAGCTATTTATTTCATATTTTCAATATAAGCAAATAAAGGATTAGTCGACTCATTCATTGAGTTGATTTTTCTATAATAGCATGAATTTCATAAAAATAAAATGAAAGAAAATAGCATAACTTGTGATTCTTTTTAGTGTACTATTTATGTTATTTATGAACATTTAAACATGTAATTAACTTCATTGTTTTTCAGCAAAAATAAAAAACATAGTTATATTTTAGCTGGGATTTTAGGTGAAATTATAATTTACTTTGATTTGGTAATTTAAAAATCATTCCAATACGAACAAAATAACGATGAATGAATAAATATGCTGATTAGATTTCTCCCGAGCTACCACAATACAATATTAAAATATTTGCATTAGAAAATTGAATGAATGCTTGCATTGAAACCGAATACTTTAATGAGTAATGAAGAAGCTTTCAAAATAAATTTGAAGGTTTCTGGGGTCATTCGATAATAGTCACTAAATTTCTGGGGATCTTGTTCTAGATCGCTGTGGAGATGATGAAATTCTCCCAGTGATTCCCTTTTTTTTAATATTGGGTTTACCCAACATGATCGCCTTTTTCGAATTCCAATCATACCCCTAATCACATATGGATTTTCCAGAAGATAAAAATCCTCTGCATCCATTAAAAATATATTTTAAATTCACAACTTTGACGGTTCTAACAAACTGAGCAGCGCGAAGTCACATGCAGTGTACGACCCCTGTCGCGTGTAGCCGCTACTCTTGCAGCCGCCCGTTGCCGCTCGTATCGCGTGAGCGCGTAGCTGCGTGTTGTCGCTTCCAGTGGACGACCGGCCTTAAATTAGAGAAAAGTAGCTCGTGGTGAGCATCGAAAAATTCACTACCCTGTATACCGTGTGATCGTTTAAAAACATGATTTAGATAGAGTAGGCATTGCATTTTAAATTGGGTTGGCACTACTGACTGATAAGATACACGAGGTCGCTTAAATTTGTACATATTCTTTGTAAAAGGGGTTTCCCGTGAGAGAATAAATAAATAAATAAAAAGTAGCTCGTGGTGAGCATCGAAAAATTCACTACACTGTATACCGTGTGATCGTTTTAAAACATGATTTAGATAGAGTAGGCATTGAATTTTAAATTGGATTGGCACTACTGACTGTTAATACATAGTTTACCATAACCTCAAATGTATTCCATCATTCAATTGACATCCTAGGCAACCGCACAAAAAATAATCCGCCTACTCTAAATTATAACTTAAATGATCGCGCGGTATTAGTAGAAATATTTTACCAAGTAATCAATGAGAAACAAATTAATGATATAAAATCTATATTATAGGTATGTTTACATTTACGTTAAGATTTCAGAATAATTCAAGTCACAATATTAATATCATCGATGGGTATAATGGAATAAATTCAAGGCCACGACACAGTATGCAAAACAGGAGAAATGGTTATGTTAATTACAAAACGGAAAACGTTCTTATGTTTTTTGCTCATTTACAAGAAAATCCGCATAAACCGTAATTATTAAATTTCTAATGCATCGTTTATTGCATTTAACCAACAATTAATCACCTTATGCCATCATCATTAGTTAAAAAAGGCATTGAAAGTGCGATTATTTTTGCAATCTACAACTAATTTGTTATACAAAATTGATTAAGTGATTGATTATTAAATTTATTCCTTCACACTTCACACATTATTTTTATTAATACTTTTTCTAAGTGGTTCTTTCAATGAGTATTTGAATTAGTCAAATACTCATTGAAACAACTACTTAGAAAAAGTATTAATAAAAATAATGTGTGAAGTGTGAAGTAATAAATTTAATAATCAATCAATTAAAATGTAGGAGTATTGAATATTGATGAGAATTGATCGAATAATAAATATTAACAGGCTTAATAATAGAATTGCTGTTAATATCATTATAGTTAAAGGCTAGTTAACTTCTACTAAAACCGTTCAAACACGATACTTACATTTCGTGTTAACAGAACAAAATCTGCATGTTATTAGTTAGTTTTAAACGAATAATAAAGTAACTGTATGTTTTTAAGTGAGTGATTATTACACATAAAAAGACTGTTATTCCTAACTTCAATTTTTATTTGTTTCGTTAGATGTACACTTCTCTGCAATACAATTAAGTACACAAAATATGTAATAGTTTAAAACGGACATAATGAGTTTCCTACTTACGTAAATATGTCAATTTTCTTAATGTCAAAATACCGTGTCATTTAGACAACAATTAAAAAATTCGAATTCTTACTGAAATACAAGATAGTTTTTCTATTAAACGAATTGCTCGATTGGTGAGCATCAGTAAAGACCCTGTTTTTAGAGTTAAGAAAAGTTGGGAGCAGGAAAGGAGTATTGTGGTATTTTATTATTTATTGAAACTGCTGCTAGGCAAATAAAACAGGCCCGAGTAGAACATTGTGAAAAATAGTTATTAGACTTGTGCTTAATTTTATTGCACAGAAACACAAGGTGCTCATTATTACTCTTTTCATGTGTATTAATAAAGTAAACGTGACAACATCGTACTGGCATGTCTTCCAATTTTACTCAAGTTACATTTGGAGCTTATGTTACACTGTTTTTGTTTAGGTTTGTTATTATTTATTTCATTTGTTGAATTATTGAATTGAAATTTACTTTCAACGAGTGTTTCCATTCCCAGACTAACCATGAAGTAAAATTTCGAGTTTAGAAAAACCTGAAAATTTGGTTTGGTCGCTCCGCGAAGGTTCAGGCAAATGGTCAGTCGACAATTCAAAAGTATTCCCCATTTCCCCACGTGGATCCGCGCCTGGCACCAGCACACATGAACAAATTCAAGTTAACCAATATAAATTTAATTATTATTTACATCGAATTTCCGCAATTACACATTAAACTTTAAGTATGTACAATTAGAAAAACTGATAATTTACATTTCAAACTTATAAATTATTGGTCTGATGCCGCTGGTTAAATGTAATTGCCGTAAGTGATTACCATATTTATTGCGTTTTTGATAACTGATGATAATTGCACGATAATTTTCAACTTTGACATAGAACCATTGACAAAAAAAAAATCTTAGAAACCGATGATCAGGTGAGATTTTTAATTAATAATTTCCAAGGTAAACAATTCTATTTAATGTACGTATTACTGGAAAAGTAGTATATTGGTAAATGTGTTTTCTGGTGAATGTATACATTACCCAATTCGTATAATATTCTATGTATTGGGTGTCAAATTGTTTAGAGGGAATGGCAAAGCTATACTGATGAGAGATAAATCTCGAAACGCGTCTATAGATGGCCTGAATAATTTGACCCAAATTGTTACATTTGCAGTAGGTTACTGTATGTAACAGCAAACACTTGTTGTATAATTCAATGTCCGTCGGGGTGTTAGCCCGGGAAGTAGTTGTTTCAATGAGTGTTTGATATAGTCTTTGTAAGACTAACTTGTTGTAGATTGCGAAAAGAATCTCGGCACTTTTAATGTTTGAAATATTAGAATGTTTTGAAAAAGTAACTGAAAGCAGAATCTGCATTCAATTCGTAGATACTGCTCCAATCTACGTTCTCAATCAATGATTTAAAATATTCTAAATTTGAGCTGTTTATAAGTCTTTTCCTGATTGATTGTTTTTTTGGTGGATTAAGGTTTGTGGGCGATGATACTAATATATGGGCAAAATGATCAGCAACTAAGGGGTTTACAATCCTGACTGTATAAATATCATGGGGTAGGTCGGTTACCATGTAATCGAGAGCCGAAATAGAAGTTTGGTTATTTACGTTTGTGAAAACTCGTGTTGGCTTATTTGCCACAACAGCAATCTTGAATGAATTGAACAAATCAGCCAACAGATGCTTATGAATAGAGTTTTTTAAAAAGTCTATGTTAAGGTCACCACAAACTACTATAAAGTTACATTTATTCTTAAGATATATCAAACATAATGACATGTTGGTCAAGAACACATCGAAGTCCCCATTCGGAGGCCTATATATAGTTAAAATACTGACAAGTTTATCCTGAAGTGTCACCATAGTTGCACACATCTCGATATTGTTTTCGACTGAAAATGAGTTTACATTTACATTTTTTAAATTATTCGTTACCCGACTATTGTTCTCCAGAAAAGCGTATTTATAATATAAATATGCTTTCACAGATACTGCAGCAAATGTTTCTTTTAGGTATGCATATTACCATTATTTGATGTACAGGGTGGCCCAAATTGGAGGTTACTATAAGGAATCCTCGAGCTCTTTTTTGAGACAAACTCAATTCCAGAAACAGAAATTAGTTATCGTCTTTTGTTTTCAAGTTATAGCCAAAAATTCAAAATTTTCCATTTTCGATTTTTATTAATATCTCAGTCATTTATTATTTTATCAAGATATGAATTGGATGCGCCATAGATTTTTTTCTATCTCTTCTATTAACCGAGATTCCCTATAGTAACATCCAATTTGGGCCACTCTGCACATTTTCAGATATTGTTTAATGTTTAATGTTTATTTACGGATATCCATTTAAAATAAATACATAATGCTTAGTCTAAAATAAGTTAAAAGTAATAATTAAGTTAAAATATATAAAATCACAAACAATATACACAACAGATTAAAATCAAAATGCTCATCACTATGCTAAAAGTAATAAATAAGGTTAAAATATAAATATACAAATAAAATAAACAAAACAGATTAAAATGTGAACAAAAATAAAAATCTAATTTGTCTCACGGAGCATGGACTTAAGATTCTTTTTGCTTGTGGTAGCAAAGTCTATATTCGCCGAGTTACAGTGCGCGGCAACTCTAGCCATACCATAGTTTCTACCATAATTGGTACGATGAAATGGTACGTTGAAGAGGTCGAAAGAACGCAAACCCCTGCTAGGCACATTGCTTTTAAACTGGCCCAGAAGGTAAGGGCAGTCGATCCAACCGTTTATCAAATTGAAGCCTAGCATTACATCCGCGTTCCTCCGTCGCTGCTCCAACGTATTCATTTCTAGGCTACTTAAAATATCTTGATAGGAACCACAAATATGGAACTTATACGCTATAAAGCGTATAAATTTCGTCTGGACCCTTTCAAGTAAATCTATCTCAGACTTGCTATGGGGATTCCATACCATGCAACAGTACTCCAAATGTGGTCTCACAAGGGTCGAATATAATGTCAGTAGAGTATTGATGTTTGTGAACTCCTTGGTATTTCGTTTTATGAAACCCAGCTTTAGACGATATATTAGTTATATGCGAGTTGAAATCCCACTGTTGAGTCAATGTAACGCCTAAGTCCCTCACCGACGAGACGCGCAACAACTGAGTTCCATTAAGAAAATAGTTCGTCTCAGCAGTTGCCCTCCTCTTAGAAAAGGAAATAGTGTTACATTTCTTCAAATTCAGTGTCATGTCATTAGTTACACACCAAGACTGGAATCTATCCAAATCATCTTGCAATAAATATGCTGAAAGATTAGATATTTCTGTGAAAATTTTTTATATCATCAGCAAACAGCAGGCATTCTGCGTGATGGAAGCAGTCGGTAACATCATTTATAAATATGTTGAACAGAGGAGGCCCTAGGTGTGACCCCTGAGGAACCCCAGAAGTCATTGTTATGGCTGATGATATAACACTTTCGATTCGTACTGTTTGAGTCCTCCCGATCAAATATGAATGGATCCATTTAAGCATCTCCCCACAGATTCCTACAAGCTCAAGTTTCCGAAGCAAGATGGTATGATTAACGGTATCGAAAGCCTTAGAGAAGTCAACGGAGTCAACCTCATATCCCCTCTCCAAAGCAGACACGATATAGTGGCCATACGATAATAAATTGGATGAAGTAGAACAGCCGCTTCTAAAGCCATGTTGCTTTTCGGACAGGACCTTAGAGAGGCAAGCTGTGAGGGGTACAGTTATTAATTTCTCAAATATTTTGGAAATATGGGATAGAATTGAAATCGGTCTATAATTTGAGACGATGTTCTTTTTGCCACTCTTAAAAATAGGTGTTATTAAAGCGTTCTTCCATAAAGTGGGGAAAAAACCAGAGTTAAGAGATTGGTTAAATAGTAGCCACAAGGGGCGACTAAGTGGAAAAGAACACCGTCTCAGAATAACAGAAGGTAACCCATCAGGACCAGTACAGTACGAATTATCTAATTTGTCGAGTTCATGAAGAACATCGGAAATTTTTATATTCGTTGTTTTGTTCAATACTTTTAATTTGAAGTTTCGAACGAGTGTTTTCCACTCCCAGACTAAGCATGAAGTAAAATTTCGAGTTTAGAAAAGCCTGAAAATTTGGTTTGGTCGCGTAGCGCGAAGCGCGGAGCGGCCAAACCAAATTTCCAGGCTTTTCTAAACTCGAAATTTTACTTCATGCGCCACGCGTATAAAAAACTGATTTAAAGTGAAGTTTAAAATATACTTCGACGTAGGTTCGATCACGTGTTCATTTGTTTTACAAATATTTAAATGGAATATGCAAAAGTATACCTAAAAAATGAAAAACAATCCTCTATACTTAAAATTAAATAAAAGTATTACTATGTTTTTTTTACCACTTTTATTAATTATTTATATACAGGGATTTTTTTTTCCAGGTATATTTTCACATTTTCCTTATAAACATTTGTAAAATTAATAAACATATGATTAAACCTAATTCGAAGTATATTTTAAACTTCACGTTAAATCAGTGTTTAATACGCGTGGCGCATGAAGTAAAATTTCGAGTTTAGAAAAACCCCGTGAAAATTTGTCTCGGGTCGCTGCGCGACCCTCGACAAATTTTCTACTCGGGGCTTTTCTAAACTCGAAATTTTACTTCATGCTTAGTCTGGGAGTGGACAACACTCGTTCTTACAAGTTTCAAATTTAGGGATCACTCTAGATTACTAAATTTATTACTATTTTACAAAGGCTACAGCTCGAAGGACCAATCGTGGTCTTCGGAGACCGAAGGACTACAGGGAATCGAAGTTTTTTTACATGAAAACAACGAATATCTGAAAGTTTACAGCATGGATAGGAAAGAAAACATCCAATTTTTAAAAAATATCGAAGTTGTGTTGGTTTTCAGTGGATTTTTAACTTCACTTTAAATCAGTGTTTTATACGCGTGGCGCATGAAGTAAAATTTCGAGTTTAGTAAAGCCCAGATAATTTGTCTCGGGTCGCTGCGCGTTGTTTTCCACTCCCAGACTAAGCATGAAGTAAAATTTCGAGTTTAGAAAAGCCCTGTGAAAATTTGTCGAGGGTCGCGCAGCGACCCGAGACAAATTTTCACAGGGCTTTTCTAAACTCGAAATTAAATAATAATAATAATCGATAATAAAACACTGATTTTAAGTGAAGTTAAAATATACATAAATTGTACAATATTTTAGTGTTTTATACGCGTGGCGCATGAAGTAAAATTTCGAGTTTAGAAAAGCCCCGTGAAAATTTGTCTCGGGTCGCTGCGCGACCCTCGACAAATTTTCTACGCGGGGCTTTTCTAAACTCGAAATTTTACTTCATGCTTAGTCTGGGAGTAGACAACACTCGTTCTTAGGAATTTTAAATTGAAGGATCCTTCTAGATTACTAAGTTTATTACCATTTTACAAAGGCTACAGCTCGAAGGACCAATCATGGTCTTCGGAGACCGTTGTCTTTCCTATCCATGCTGTAAACCTTCAGATATTTGTTGTTTTTTTGTAAAAAAACTTCGATTCTCTGTAGTCATCGAAGTTTTTTTACAAAAAAACAACAAATATCTGAAGGTTTACAGCATGGATAGGAAAGAAAACATCCAATTTAAAAAAAAATATCGAAGTTGGGTGGGTTTTCAGTGCATTTTTAACTTCACTTTAAATCAGTGTCTTATACGCGTGGCGCATGAAGTAAAATTTCGAGTTTAGAAAAGCCTAGAAAATAAGCTTACAAAGTATCTTCCACTCAATTTAGTACACTTTTTACTACGGAATTAGCTCAATCAAAAAAATTGGGTTACAAGGTATTAGAAATACACTGACGATATGTTGTTTACGCGATTACGTTTTTTTTAAATTTAAATCGGGTA
Organism: Philonthus cognatus; assembly: GCA_932526585.2. NCBI lineage: Eukaryota > Metazoa > Arthropoda > Insecta > Coleoptera > Staphylinidae > Philonthus > Philonthus cognatus. Next base: position 66,457,014 of record OW052247.1, on the reverse strand, counting down.
TCGGGTCATATTATAGTTATTATTATATTCCTTCTTCCTCCCAAATTCCTATACTTTTTCAGGAATCGTATAATCCCACCTGTTAACGATTACATTTAAATGATAACCCATTAAACTTTCTCTTTTTTAATATCCTTATTATTCATTTTAGAGGCCGAGAAGTCCACCAACTTTTTTTTCCAAATTATTTTCATAATCATTTCTCGTAAAACCTTATTACGTGAGATAAATGATAAGTTATGGGCATTTTCGAAATGCATCTAACAACAAACGAGACCTTAACGAGATGTCCTCACGGTCCGTATGAAAACGTACATACGGAATTTTAATGCCACCAGGAATGTGAATCACCTCAAACGCCTTGAATTGGATATCTCAATTCAAACTTCAAAAGGAATTTCCGTAATGAAAAAAATACCCGATTTAAATTAAAAAAAACGCAATCGTGTAAACAACATATGAATATTCAAAATTGATGTATTCTACGGAAGCTAATTCGGAAGTCGAATACTGATATGTTTAAGGAATTGCAAAAATATTTTATTTGGAGTTTTCAACGAGTGTTTTCCACTCCCAGACTAAGCATGAAGTAAAATTTCGAGTTTAGAAAAGCCCCGTGAAAATTTGTCGAGGGTCGCGCAGCGACCCGAGACAAATTTTCTGGGCTTTTCTAAACTCGAAATTTTACTTCATGCGCCACGCGTATAAAACACTAAAATATTGTGAAATTTATTTATATTCGAACTTCACTTAAAATCTGTGTTTTATACGCGTGGCGCATGAAGTAAAATTTCGAGTTTAGAAAAGCCCAGAAAATTTGTCTCGGGTCGCTGCGCGACCCTCGACAAATTTTCACGGGGCTTTTCTAAACTCGAAATTTTACTTCATGCTTAGTCTGGGAGTGGAAAACACTCGTTTGGAGTTTTAAATTAAACTCTTTTAAAAAACAACGAATGTTGTCAGCCTATTTTCTGTAAATCTTTAGATTTTCCATGTTTGTTTTTTTTTAAGTTCAATTTGAAGCTTTAAACGAGTGTTTTCCACTCCCAGACTAAGCATGAAGTAAAATTTCGAGTTTAGAAAAGCCCTAAAATTTGGTTTGGTGCCTGATCATTTATAAATGAAGACCAGAAAATCTGTAATTTTTATGGAAAGTTTTGACGCCTCGAGTACATAACTTGCAAATTCAACGAATTTGATAAAAAAAGAACTGGTATTTTGGTGATCAACAATTGTGACGTATGCAACTTTTTTATCCAGAAGCAAAAAAATGTTTATCCATTTAACGGTTGAAGGTCCCATTTTAGTAATTTAAGCGATCAGCAATTGTGATGCATGGAACTTTTTCATCCAGAAGCAAAAAAAATGTTTAGCCATTTAACGGTTGAAGGTCCTATTTTCGTAATTTTGGCGATCAACAATTGTGATGCATGAAACTTTTCCATTCAAAAAAATTATTTTTTGGTCATTCAAGCGGTTGAAGGTCCCATTTCGGTAATTCCCACGAAAACCTTTTTCGTCTGTTATGAGAAATTGGTTCGGTTTTCTGTAGACGAGGTGAACGAGTATTGGCTTAACGCCAATCCGGAAGTCTCGTACCTCTTGAGGAAGCAACACGGCGCCAACAGCCTTGACCCCCTTTACGAGCTCCATCTCGGAAAAATCTGATTAAAATTTGTGGTTTTAACACGACGGAACCAATGAACTTTTGCATGTTTTAAATTAATTATAATAAATTTCCGAAATTCTAATAAACTTCCTGATATTATATATATATATATATATATATATATATACATATATATATATATATATATATATATATATATATATATATATAAATATATAAAATGCATCTTTAGGTTGATAGCAAAACTCGTTCTATCGAATCAATGAACTTTTAATAGTTAAATCCTGAATTCTTTAACATTTCCGGGTGAAAAAATTACCTTCGGGGAAATGGAAGTATTTCTATTACAGTGTACTTAAATCACATCATTAATTAAGCAGCTAATTATAAGTAAAATAAAAAGTGTTAAACAAATGTATATTATAATTAATTAATTTCTCACTTAACCCGCACTGAAAGATACTACTATAAAATCTTTATTCAAAAAAAAAAAAAAAGAAATACGTTGGAAATATTATAATATATACTGGGTGCTGATCCGACCGCTCAGTAATAGCAATTTACATGTAAAATCACACTTTTACAGTTTCCTGCTCCCCTAATTATTTTAGAGCAAAAGCATAAGAGATCAAAGTTGTTCAGAATTTATAATGCTAAATAATAGATCCGTATTTATTTTCAAAATAGGACTAATAGTATTTGTAACACTAAATGTACATTTCGTTCACCAAGTGAACATTTTCAATAGCTGTACTAAACTGTTTAGTACAGCTATTGAAAATGTTCACTTGGTGAACGAAATGTACATTTAGTGTTACAAATAAACCAGTGAAGAAAAAGGATGATAAAGCTGTAGTCTAGGATGGGACGGGAAATCATTTTAAAAATTTTGCAACAGGTCTTGGTACTGATTCCTTGGTTTTTGTAAGTCAGGCAACGAAAATGTTGAAGCAGAGGGCGTTACTTTCTGTAAAGAAAAACTGTACATTGGCTTGCATACGTTCAGTGTCACCTAAATGTACTATTAACTTGCTATTCTATTTATTTACCATTTAGGAAAAATAAAACATAATTGCACTTTTGATTAAGTCAACATGTGTTGACGCGCAAATAGTTATTTTATGTAAATGTGCCGGCAATTATCCAATGACAACGAGAATCCGCCGTGTTTCCTAAGTACATTCTTCCACATTATGCAACTGCGAAATTTACATAATTATTTAATTCCGCAATGATTCCGCGATTATCAATCCCCCTCGACAAAATGCAGACATTTTTCTGCTTGACAACTTTTATAACCTGCTATTATTATAACAACAACAACAACAACAACAACAATGTTCACCATTATTATTCATCAGAATTTCACAATTTAAGATTTCATCAACACTTCCTTATAATAATAAAAAAAATATAAATTAATGACTGTTTTATTATGGACTTTTTAAAAAATAACTAAAATAGTTTTATTTTGAATAAGTTTCTTATTTTTCACGTGGTTTTTAACTATGATTTTAAGCCAAAACACTTGGTTAAAGTTCATTAATATTTTGGTTTTTTTATTCCAACTAGTTTCAACTTTCAGTTATTCTCCAACCAAAATAATTGCATTAAATTTAAATAAAAATCGGGCGTAAATAACGCAATTTTCACTTCAAGAGAAAATAACTCGAAAACTAAACAAGGGGTATTTTTAAACTTTTACATATATTGAAAGAGCTAAGTTTTCCTAATACCCGCAGAAAATTTTATAATAATCCATGCTTGATTTTTTGAGTTATGATTGTTTGAAAATTCAAATCCAGCAGAAATCGGGCGTAAATAACGCAATTTTCACTTCAAGAGAAAATAAGTCGAAAACTCAACAAGGGGTATTATTAAACTTTTACATATATTGAAAGAGTATAGTTTTCTTAATACCCGCAGAAAATTTTATAATAATCCATGCTTGATTTTTTGAGTTATGATTGTTTGAAAATTCGAATCCAGCAGAAATCGGGCGTAAATACCGCAATTTTCACTTCAAGAGAAAATAACTCGAAAACTAAACAAGGGGTATTTTTAAACTTTTACATATATTGAAAGAGCATAGTTTTTTTAATACCCGCAGAAAATTTTATAATAATCCATGCTTGATTTTTTGAGTTACGATTGTTTGAAAATTCAAATCCAGCAGAAATCGGGCTTAAATAACGCAATTTTCACTTCAAGAGAAAATATCTCGAAAACTAAACAAGGGGTATTTTAAAACTTTTACATATATTGAAAGAGCATAGTTTTCTTAACACCCGCAGAAAATTTTATAATAATCCATGCTAGATTTTTTGAGTTATGATTGTTTGAAAATTCAAATCCAGCAGAAATCGGGCGTAAATAACGCAATTTTCACTTCAAGAGAAAATATCTCGAAAACTAAACAAGGGGTATTTTAAATCTTTTACATATATTGAAAGAGCATAGTTTTTCTAATACCCGCAGAAAATTTTATAATAATCTATGCGTGATTTTTTGAGTTATGATTGTTTGAAAATTCAAATCCACCAGAAATCGGGCGTAAATAACGCAATTTTCACTTCAAGAGAAAATAACTCAAAAACTAAACAAGGGGTATTTTTAAACTTTTACAAATATTAAAAGAGCATAATTTTCTTAACACTTATAGAAAATTTTGTAATAATTCATACTTGATTTTTTGAGTTATGATTGTTTGAAAATTCAAATCCAACAAAAATCAAACTAAAATTACACAATTTGCACTTCTAGAGAAAATAACTCGACAACTAAGAAAGGGATATTTTCTAACTTCTACATATTTTAAAAAAGCATAGTTTCCTTAATACCCACAGAAAATTTTATAAAAATTCAACTTTGATTTTTTGAGTTATGATTGTTTTATTTGCAACGTCAACAAAAAACAGTGTAAATCCATAAATATGGACTTTAAGTGAAAATAACTTGAAAACTATGAAAAAAGTATTATTAGATGTTTGCATATTTTGAGAGCGTGTAATATGCTGAATGTTAACGCTGAATTTGATAAAAATTTAGAAGTGATTTTTCAAGTAGTGATTTTTTTAATCCAACTCAGAGAAAAATCAAGCTGAAATAACACAATTTTCACTTCGAGCAAAAATAACTCGAAAACTAAGAATGGGGTATTTTCTAGCATTTACATATTTCGAAAGAGCATAGTTTTCTTAATATTCACAGAAAGTTTTATAAAAATCCCTGCTTGATTTTTTTAAATTATGAGTGTTTTAAATCTAACGTTACCAAAAAATCAGAGTAAAAAACATAAATCTTGACTTCAAGCAAAAATTGCTTAAAAACCAGTTAAGCGTATTTTATAACTTTTACATATTTCCGAAGAGCGTAGTTTTTTTAATACCCACAGAAAATTTTATTAAAATCAATGCTGGGTTTTTTGAGTTATAATTGTTTTAAATCTAACGTCAACAAAAATTAGGGTAAAAAAAATAACTTTGACTTTGACTCGAAAACTAAGAAAGGGGTATTTTCTAACTTTTACATATTTTGTAAGAGCATAGTTTTCTTAACACCTACATTTTTTTTAATAAAAATCCTTGATAGGTTTTTTGAGTTATGATTGTTTTAAATTAGCGAGGGTTTTCCACTCCCAGACTAAGCATGGAGTAAAATTTCGAGTTTAGAAAAGCCTGAAAATTTGGATTGGCCGCGTAGCGAAGCGGAGCGGCCAATCCAAATTAGGCTTTTCTAAACTCGAAATTTTACTCCATGCGCCACACGTATAAAACACTGAAATATCGGAAAGTTTAAAATATACGGCTTTAGCAATCTAATATGTAGATGTAAATGAAACGTTAGTAAAATTCTGAGCTAAACAAATTGTTTAAAACAGTGATTATAGGCAACCCAATAACTCTAGCGTATATTAGATTGCCTATAATCGTTGTTGTATGAGTGTGTTTTTTGAACTTTACTTTAAATCAGTGGTTTTAAGCGTGGCGCATGAAGTAAAATTTCGAGTTTAGAAAAGCCTAATTTGGATTGGCCGCTCCGCTTCGCTACGCGGCCAATCCAAATTCTTAGGCTTTTCTAAACTCGAAATTTTACTTCATGCTTAGTCTGGGAGTGGAAAACACTCGTTAAAAGCCTCAAATTAAACAACAAGTTACCGCAAATTTAAAAAACGCAGTAATTATCTGCATATCTGCTGCGTTATCTGCTCAGGCTCAATTTAAATATAGAAACATTACTTTCTCGGAGAAATGTATTCGACATGTTCTTTTTATATAAAATTCTAAATGGGTACATTTACTGTTCATCTCTCTTAGGAGCACTGGACTTCTGGCATAAGCGCGGAGGATCATTGACGAGATCTAGAGTTTTATTTAGGGAAAAAAATCATAGAACTGCGTACGGTGGCAGGATTATTCCTTTGTCCAGATTAATGCATTCGGCCAACTGCTTGCTCTCATCTCCGAATTTCGATCCATTTGCGAACAATTTTTTATGTTTTCGAAGAGCACTGGTGGTCATTAATCTGGATAAAACTTTTTAAGATTATGTTAGAATTAGCAATGTAGTTATCATAACGTATGTGTGTAGTCATTCTGCGGCTCTTAGACTTTTGTTATTTCTGTATTATTTCAATGTTAAAGAGGTATCTCGTGAATAAATAAATAAATATGTATACTCAAAAGAAAAATGCCCTGTATGTTCTGTTTTAAATTGTGTCAATTACTTTTTTTGATTTTCCTAAGTTCAGTTTGGTATACCGCTATGTTATGTTGTAGTTTTTCTTCTGACTCAGAATGATTCAAAGTCGAAATTAGTTGGAATAAAAAAATCAAAATATTACTTAAATTTAACTAAGTGTTTTCTTTTAGAATCATGAGATATATTTTTTGGATATTCCGTAAATAATAATTAAAAACGTAAATTTATTGGCGTTATGTTTTATTTAAATTTAATGCAATTATTTTGGTTGGAGAATAACTTAAAGTTGAAACTAGTTGAAATAAAAAAATCAAAATATTGGTAACATTTAACGAAGTGTTTTCTTTTAAAATCATGAGATAGATTTTTGTGCGCTTTCTTTTAAAATCATGAGGTAGATTGTTTGAATATTCTACAAATAATAAATAAAATCCCAAATTTATTAGCGCTATGTTTTATTTAAATTTAATGTAATTATTTTGGTATGAAAAACTATCCTTAATTACAATTAATTTTCTATACAAAAAAAAATAATTGACACAATTTCAATAATTTGTTTAATCAAGCTAAATTAGTTTGAACTTTAATACAAATTTGAAACCACGTGCAATAATTGTTCGTAATTTTTTTTTTTTGGGTAAAAACACGCAATGTGGATGTAAGCGAGCCCATTTTCATTGAAAAATTTCCCAATCCCTTGACAAACCTCTTGTGAGAGTGAATTTTACATCATCCAATTAAATGTTGCGGCAGATTTCTTGTCAATTATCGAAATGCATCGCTTGTCTCTTTATGTGTACAGATTTCGAAAGGAATTTCTAAAATATGTCTGTGTGTAATTTTCATACGGCTGTAATAATAACATGTACAGAAGTACCTCTTAAAAGTTTTGTAAAAATGCATTTTTGAAGTTGTTATTAATTTTAATATGTAAAAGTCGATTATAATAAGTCGCAGAAATTGACAGATGGATTTTTATTTATTGTTATAGTTATTTGTACATACTTATTGTTTGTTTGTTGTATTTACTGTTGATATCTGTCAATAAAGATATGTATATACAAGTCGCAGATGTCACAAATTTCGCTCAAGATTTGTATATATTTCAATGAATCTGTTCTGTAATAGGGATTAAATAATCAGAAACTCACATTTAAAAAGCCCTTCCTTCAATGGTTTTCGCAAATACTTATTAAAACAAAATGTTAAATTTCAAACATGAATATATCAAATTCAATAGAGAATAAACTTACACTTCTTTTATACGAAAATTATCGTAATTTTATATATTATGTTTAATAATTTATAAAAATAAACTTACGCTTCCTTGATACGAATATTATCATAATTTAATATAATAAGTTTAAAAAAAACTCTTGAATTAATTTTTCTTGGCACTTGGTAAAACATGTTTAAACAATTAAAAATGATTCAAAAATCGAAACTAGTCAGAATAATTTTATTTTTTTTAATTTAGCATAAAAGAAACCACGTGTTTAATTTTCACCTAATTGTTTTGTTTAAAATGTTTGAGAAATTCATTTAAGAAAATAATCAGAAGAAATTCTTTCTAACACAATAGGTTAAATATTCGATTTTTTAATTTCATATTTACGCAAATTCTATAAGACCTTTTTCAATCCTAAAAAATATTTAAACATATTTTTTGGAAATATAAATACATCCAAAAATGCCCCTTTTAATTGTTATTTTTACTCAACGTAAAAGTGTGCACTTTTTTTACCCCGATTTTTGAAGAAGTTTGTTTTAAAACAACCATAACTGAAAAAGCTCAGCATTGATTTTTATCAAATTTTCTGTAGGTATTAAGAAAATTATGCTCTTTTAAAATATGTAAAAGTTAGAAAATACCCCTTTCTTAGTTTTCGAGTTATTTTCGCTCAAAGTTAAAGTTTGTATTTTTTTACCCTGATTTTTGTTGATGTTAAGTTTAAAACAATCATAACTCAAAAAACCAAGCATTGATTTTGATAAAACTCTCTATGGGTGTTAAGAAAACTATGCTCATTCGAAATATGTAAAAGTTAGAACATATCCTTAATTAGTTTTTGAGCAATTTTTGCTTAAAGTCATAATTTGTGTTTTTTTTTACTCTGATTTTTGGTGACATTAGATTTAAAACGATCATAATTTAATAAATCAAACAGGGATTTTCCTAAAACTTGCTATGAATGTTAAGAAAACTATGCTCTTTTAATATATGTAAAAGTTAGAAAATACCCCATTCTTAGTTTTCGAGTATTTTTTGCTCGAAGTGAAAACTGTGTCAGCTTAATTTTTCTCAGCTTGTTTTTCTCTGAGTTGGATTAAAAAAATCATTACTTGAAAAACCACTCCTGAATTTTTATCAAATTTATCGCAAACATTCAGCATATTACACACTTTCAAAATATGCAAACATTCAATAATACCCCTTTCATAATTTTCAAGTTATTTTCACTTAAAGTTAATATTTATGTTTTTTACAATGATTTTTGTAGACGTTACATTTAAAACAATCATAACTCAAAAAATCAGTAATGGATTTATATCAAATTTTCTGTGGGTGTTTAGAAAACTATGCTGTTTTAAAATATATAGAAGTTAGAAAATACCCCTTTTTTAGTTTTCGTGTTATTTTCTCTAGAAGTAGAAATTGCATTATTTTAGCTTGATTTTGTTGGATTTGAATTTTCAAACAATCATAACTCAAAAAATCAAGCATGGATTATTATAAAGTTTCCTGTAAGTGTTAAGAAAACTATGCTCTTTCAATATATTTAAAAGTTTAAAAATACCCCTTGTTTAGTTTTCAAGTTATTTTCTCTTGAAGTAAAAATTGCGTTATTTAAGCCCGATTTCTGCTGGATTTGAATTTTCAAACAATCATAACTCAAAAAATCAAGCATGGATTATTATAAAATTTTCTGCGGGTATCAAGAAAACTATGCTCTTTCAATATATGTAAAAGTTTAAAAATGCCCCTTGTTTAGTTTTCGAGTTATTTTCTCTTAAAGTGAAAATTGCGTTATTTACGACCGATTTTTGCTGGATTTGAATTTTCAAACAACTATAACTCAAAAAATCAAGCATGGATTATTATAAAATTTTCTGTGAGTATTGGGAAAACTATATTTTTTCAATATATGTAAAAGTTTAAAAATACCCCTTGTATAGTTTTCGAGTTATTTTCCCTTGAAGTGAAAATTGCGATATAACGCCTGATTTTTGCTGGATTTGATTTTTCAAACAATCATAACTCTAAAAAGAAGGGCGGATTTTTGTAAAATTTTCTACGAAGGTTAAAAAGTCATTAAATGCCTTCAAACTAGAGGTTTCAAAATACTTCATCCTTAAACAAGAATGTAGTTAAGGCGACAATATTCAGAGTTTTATACGTTTATATAGCGGTCGATTTTCTCTTAATACGCAAATATGATTGACATTAACGCAAAACAACGACAAAATTACAAAATTATGGACAAAAATAACCGTGTAATTAAGCAATTTACATTCGCGTTAGTAATAATTCGAAAATTACGGTACAAACAATGTTACACGTTTCAATTTTAATTGAGCTTAAAGTTAATTATTAATGTGCTCGATCAATTATTGCATTTTCACGGCCAGGAAAACACGATTCAATATTTTAATAATTAACGATATTAAAGATACAAAAGTCCGATCCAATAATAATCAACAACACATGTCTCTAAGTCTACAAAAGTTTAAAAATACGAGCCATTGAAGGATTTTCATTTTAACGGCCAGGAAAACATGATTTATATTTTAATAATTAACGATATTAAATATACAAGAGTCCGATCCAATAATAATCAACAACACATGTCTCTAATTCTACAAAAGTTTAAAAAAAAAACGAGTCATTGAAGGATTTTTTGGTTGTTATTAAAGTTGACCTTTTTTCTCATGCATGTGTCTTAATTATAATTTGTTTATGCTGAACAACAACAAACAACAAAATGATATATAAAAATAATTGTTTTATTGGTCAAATTTAAACCCATTGCGAATTAAAATAAATCAAATATCTTGTGGTGGAGGCGGTTACTTTGTGAAACATTGTAAATATCTAAATAATTAACACTGATTACTTAATTTGATAATGGCTCGCTGTTGAGCCGTAACTAGTCACAGTTTGAAATGAAAAGTGAATACAAAAAACTAATCAGTGTTAATTAGTTAAATAAAATAAATTAATATCCACATTAATCATTTTATTTCTTAACATGATTCAATATTTTAATAATTAACGATATTAAACATAGAGTCCGATCCACTAATAATCAACAATACATGTCTCGAATTCTGCAAAAGTTTAAAAAAAGGAGTCATTGTAGGATTTTTTTGGTAATTATTAAAGTTGACCTTTTTCTCAAGTAAGTATTTCTTAATTATAATTTGTTTATGCTGAACAACAACAAACAACAAAATGATATATAGAAATAATTGTTTTATTGGTCAAATTTTAATCCTTTACGAATTAAAATGAATCAATATCCACGTTAATCCTTTTATTTCTTAACATGATTAAATATTTTAATAATTAACGATATTAAACATAAAGAGTCCGATCCAATAATAATTAACAACACATGTCTCTAATTCTGCAAAAGTTTAAAGAAAACGAGTCATTGAAGGATTTTTTTAGTAATTATTAAAGTTGACCTTTTCCTCAAGCAAGTGCTTCTTAATAATAATTTGTTTATGCTGAAGAACAACAAACAACAAAATGATGTGTAGAAATCATTGTTTTATTGGTCAAATTTAAATCCTTTACGAATTAAAATGAATCAATATCCACGTTAATTATTTTATTTCTTAAGGGATTTAAATTAGACGAACAAACCAATTATTTTTACATATCATTTTGTTTTTAGTGATTCAATATCCACGTTAATCATTATATTTCTTAAAGGATTTAAATTTGACCAGCAAAACAATTATTTCTACCTATCATTTTGTTTTTAGTGCTCCATTGAAATAAATAATCGATTAATCAAAATTTCTATTTCGTTTTTTGTCCAGACTTAATAACAAAACCCACCGTAGATTCTGGACAAAAAACGAAATAGAAATTTCGATCGAAAACAATTTTTTCTCAATTAGGTATTCCAATTAATCACTAATAACAAAATGGCTAAAACAGTAAACAACAAAACACGTGGAACTTTTATTTTATGTTAAAATATTATGCAAATTATGCCAACCTATTTTGCATCTAAAAAACTCGCCTGATTTTCTGGAGAAGTTTAATTTAAAACAATCCTAATTAAAATAAGGAACAATGGATTTTTATAAAATTCTCTGTAGTTGTTGAGAAAACTATGCTCTTTTAAAATATGTAAAAGTTAGAAAAAACCCCTATCTTGGATTTTGAGTTATTTTCGCTCGAAGTCGAAATTGGTGTTTTTTTAACACTGATTTTTGTATAAGTTGGATTTAAAACAATCGTAACTTAAAAAATCAAACATGGATTTTTATAAAACTATCTGTGGGTTTTAAGAAAACTGGGTTCTTTCAAAGTATATATAGTTAGAAAATATCCCTTTATTAGTTTTTGAGTTATTTTCGCTCAAAGTCAAAATTTGTATTTTTGAACCCTGATTTTTGTATAAGTTAGATTTAAAACAATCGTAACTTAAAAAATAAGTATGGATTTTTATAAAACTTTCTGTATGTGTTAAGAAAACTATGCTCTTCCAAAATATGTAAAAGTTATAAAACACCCTTTTCTTAGTTTTTGAGTTAATTTTGCTCAAAGTTAAAATGTTTGTTTCTTTAACCTGATTTTTGTATAAGTTGGATTTAAAACAATCGTAACTTAAAAATACAAGCATGGATTTTTATAAAACTTTCTGTGTGTGTTAAGAAAACTATTCTCTTACAAAATATGCAAAAATTAGAAAACACCCTTTTCTTAGTTTTTGAGTTAATTTTGCTCACAGTTAAAATGTCTGTTTTTTTTACCTGATTTTTGTATAAGTTGGATTTAAAACAATCGTAACTTAAAAAAACAAGCATGGATTTTTATAAAACTTTCTGTATGTGTTAAGAAAACTATGCTCTTAAAAAATATGCAAAAGTTAGAAAACATCCTCTTCTTAGTTTTTGGGTTAATTTTGCTCACAGTTAAAATGTCTGTTTTTTTAACCTGATTTTTGTATAAGTTGGATTTAAAACAATCGTAACTTAAGAAAACAAGCATGGATTTTTATAAGACTTTCTGTATATGTTAAGAAAACTATGCTCTTAAAAAATATGCAAAAGTTAGAAAACACTCTTTTCTTAGTTTTTGAGTTAATTTTGCTCAAAGTTAAAATGTCTGTTTTTTTAACCTGATTTTTGTATAAGTTGAATTTTAAACAATCGTAACTTAAAAAACCAAGCATGGATTTTTATAAAACTTTCTGTATGTGTTAAGAAAACTATGCTCTTTCAAAACATGCAAAAGTTAGAAAACGCCCTTTTCTTAGTTTTTGAGTTAATTTTGCTCAAAGTTAAAATGTCTGTTTTTTTAACTTAATTTTTGTATAAGTTGGATTTAAAACAATGGTACCTTAAAAAATCAAGAATGGATTTTTATTAAACATCCTGTGAATGTTAAAAAAACTACGCCCTTTCAAAATATGTAAAAGTTTAAGGATACGCCTTTCTTAGTTTTCGAGTTATTTTTACTCAAAGTCTAAATTTGTGTAGTTTCACCATGTTTTTTGTATAAATTGGATTTAAAACAATCATAACTTAAAAAATCATTGATAGATTTTTATGAAATATTCTGTGGGTGTTGAGAAAACTGTGCTCTTTCAAAATATGTAGAAATTAGAAAACCCCCTCTCTTAGTTTTTAAGTTATTTTTGCTCAAAGTGAAAATTGTTATTTTAACCTGATTTTTGCTGCATTTAAATTTAAAACAATCATAATTCTAAAAAATAGCATGGATTTTTATAAAACTCTGTGAAAAAAAAAACTATATTCTTTCAAAATATGTAAAAATTTTAAAACATCTCTTTATTAGTTTTCGAGTTATTTTCACACGAAGTGAAAATTGTGTCATTTTAATTTGATTTTTGCTGGATCTGAATATTCAGACAATCATAACTAAAAAAATTAAGCGAGGATTTTTACAAAAATTATTGTGGCTGTTAAGAAAACTGCACCCTTTTAAAATATATAAAAGTTAGAAAACACCCCTTGGTTTTTGAGTTATCTTTACCTAAAGTGAAAATTGTATCACCTTAGCCGGACTTTTGCTGGATTTGAATTTTTAAACAATCATAATTCAAAAAATCAAAGACAGGTTTTTATAAAACTTTCTGTAGGTGTTAATAAAACTGTGTTTTTTTTAAATATGTAAAAATTAGAAAATACCTCTTTCTTAGTTTTCGGGTTATGTGCGCTTGAAGTGAAAATTGTGTTATTTTAGCCTGATTTTTGCTGGGTTTAAATATTCAAACAATCATAGCTCAAAAAATCAAGCATAGACTTTTTTAAAATATCCGTGGGTGTTAAGAAAACTGCACCCTTTCAAAACATATAATAGTTAGAAAACACCCCTTTGTTGATTTTTGAGTTATCCTCGCATAAAGTGAAAATTGTATCATTTTAGCCGGACTTTTGCAGGATTTGAATTTTCAAACAATCATAATTCAAAAAATCGAAGATAGATTTTTATAAAACTTTCTGTGGGTGTTAAGTACAACTGTGTTTTTACAAAATATGTAAAAGTTAGAAAATACCCCTTTCTTAGTTTTCGAGTTATTTTCGCTTGAAGTGAAAATTGTGTTATTTTAGCCTGATTTTTGCTGGACCGAAATATTCAGACAATCATAACTCAAAAAATTAAACGAGGATTTTTACAAAAATGTTTGTGGGTGTTAAGAAAACTGTACCCTTTTAAAATATATATTAGTTAGAAAGCACGCCTTTCTTGATTTTTGAGTTATCCTCGCATAAACTGAAAATTGTATCATTTTAGCCGGACTTTTGCAGGATTTGAATTTTCAAACAATCATAATTCAAAAAATCGAAGATAGATTTTTATAAAACTTTCTGTGGATGTTAAGTAAAACTGTGTTTTTACAAAATATGTAAAAGTTAGAAAATACCCCTTTCTTAGTTTTCGAGTTATTTTCGCTTGAAGTGAAAATTGTGTTATTTTAGCCTGATTTTTGCTGGACCGAAATATTCAGACAATCATAACTCAAAAAATTAAACGAGGATTTTTACAAAAATGTTTGTGGGTGTTAGGAAAACTGTACCCTTTTAAAATATATATTAGTTAGAAAACACCCCTTTCTTGATTTTCAGTTATCCTTGCATAAACTGAAAATTGTATCATTTTAGCCGGACTTTTGCAGGATTTGAATTTTCAAACAATCATAATTCAAAAAATCGAAGATAGCTTTTTATAAAACTTTCTGTGGGTGTTAAGTACAACTGTGTTTTTACAAAATATGTAAAAGTTAGAAAATACCCCTTTCTTAGTTTTCGAGTTATTTTCGCTTGAAGTGAAAACTGTGTTATTTTAGCCTGATTTTTGCTTGACCGGAATATTCAGACAATCATAACTCAAAAAATTAAACGAGGATTTTTACAAAAATGTTTGTGGGTGTTAGGAAAACTGTACCCTTTTAAAATATATATTAGTTAGAAAACACCCCTTTCTTGATTTTCAGTTATCCTTGATAAACTGAAAATTGTATCATTTTAGCCGGACTTTTGCAGGATTTGAATTTTCAAACAATCATAATTCAAAAAATCGAAGATAGATTTTTATAAAACTTTCTGTGGGTGTTAAGTACAACTGTGTTTTTACAAAATATGTAAAAGTTAGAAAATACCCCTTTCTTAGTTTTCGAGTTATTTTCGCTTGAAGTGAAAATTGTGTTATTTTAGCCTGATTTTTGCTGGACCGAAATATTCAGACAATCATAACTCAAAAAATTAAACGAGGATTTTTACAAAATTGTTTGTGGGTGTTAAGAAAACTGCACCCTTTCAAAATATATAATAGTTAGAAAGCACGCCTTTCTTGATTTTTGAGTTATCCTCGCATAAACTGAAAATTGTATCATTTTAGCCGGACTTTTGTAGGATTTGAATTTTCAAACAATCATAATTCAAAAAATCAGAAGTAGATTTTTATAAAACTTTCTGTGGGTGTTAAGAAAACTGTGTTTTTACAAAATATGTAAAAGTTAGAAAATACCCCTTTCTTAGTTTTCGAGTTATTTTCGCTTGAAGTGAAAATTGTATTATTTTAGCCTGATTTTTGGTTGACCGGAATATTCAGACAATCATAACTCAAAAAATTAAACGAGGATTTTTACAAAAATGTTTGTGGGTGTTAAGAAAACTGCACCCTTTCAAAATATATAATAGTTAGGAAGCACGCCTTTCTTGATTTTTGAGTTATCCTCGCATAAACTGAAAATTGTATCATTTTAGCCGGACTTTTGCATGATTTGAATTTTCAAACAATCATAATTCAAAAAATCAGAAGTAGATTATTATTTTCTGTAGGTGTTAAGAAAACCCCTGTCTTAGTTTTCGAGTTATTTTCGCTTGAAGTAAAAATTGTGTTATTTTAGCCCGATTTGTGCTTGGCTTAAATATTCAAACAATCATAACTCAAAAAATTAAGCATAGATTTTTTTAAATGTCTGTGGGTGCTAAGAAAACTGCACCCTTTCAAAATATATAATAGTTGAAAAATACCCCTTTCTGGATTTTTGAGTTATCCTCGCATAAAGTGAAAATTATATCATTTTAGCCGGACTTTTGCAAGATTTGAATTTTCAAACAACCATAATTCAAAAAATCAAAGATAGATGTTTACAAAACTTTCTGTGGGTGTTAAGAAAACTGTGTTTTTTTCAAAATATGTAAAAGTTAGAAAATACCCCTTCCTTAGTTTTCGAGTTATTTTCGCTTGAAGTAAAAGTTATGTTATTTTAGCCTGATTTTTGATGGGTTTAAATATTTAAACAATCATAACTCAGAAAATCAAGCATGGATTTTTATAAAAATATTTGTGAGTGTTAAGTAAACTGTGCTCTTTAAAAATATGTAAAAGTTAGAAAATACCCCTTTCTTGGTTTTCCGGTAATTTTCTCCCGAAATGAAAATTATGTTATTTCAGCCTCTTGTTTGCTGGATTTGAAATTTCAAATAGTCATAACTCAACAAATCAAGCGTGGATTTTCATTAAATTTATTTCGGAGGTTAAAATATAAGGTGTAAAAGTCATTAAATACCTTTAACGAGGGTTTCCACTCCCAGACTAAGCATGAAGTAAAATTTCGAGTTTAGAAAAGCCCCGCGTAGAAAATTTGTCTCGGGTCGCGCAGCGACCCGAGACAAATTTTCACGGGGCTTTTCTAAACTCGAAATTTTACTTCATGCGCCACGCGTGTAAAACATTGAATTATTTTGAAGTTCAAAATATACTTTGTTTATAATTTTTATAGTGTGGAATGAATCATAATTATTTTTGTAACGTCTTCTTAAAACAAATAAATATTTATATAAAAATAAACAAATTTCAAGCTGTTTTTTTTTAAATTCTTTAATTTTAAGTGTAAAATTATCTTATAATTTGTAAATTGAATTTGTGTTCAGTATTCCGGCACCAGATACCTACAGACGCGTTTCGGACTTCAAGGTGCTCTACAGTGAGGTCCCGACCCAGTGCTAAGGAATACTGAACATTTCTGATTATTTCAATCTAATATGTGAAAACTATTAATAGATTTCGATAGCTAACGCCATCTAATTTGTATTTATTTATTTCTTAACAGATACACAGAACTTTTTTCTAGTTTTTTATTTTATGTTTACCTTACATTTTTACATTGTTACTTGTATACTTAACTTCTTATTTTCTATTTTTTCTATTAAAATTACAACTTTTACTTTTTCTAGTTTTTCTTCTAATTATTGTTGAATATCATTAAGTTTAAATGTGCATTCTTAAGGTTACATGAATTTAGTTTCTATGTATATATATATATATATATATTTGTATTTTAATCTATGTTTGTGTTTTAATCTATTGTTTGTTTTTTACTATTCTTAATTGTATATTTTAACTTAAGACTGTATATTAAATGGACTTCCGTATAAATAAATAAATAAATAAATATATATATATATATATATTGTATATTGTTTACTGATACTCTTTTTTCTTGTGTATGTTTTTGTAATAGGAGATTATCTGTCAATAAACTAAACTAACCTAAATTATGATGTTACCCTGTCACTGGATTTTGTATCTGTTGGGTCATAAAGTATTATTATTATTATTATTACCTAATTACAAAGAAATTCGCATAATTTTTACTGCAACGTCTATTTAGAATTTATAAATCTTTACTGTGAAATTACGTGATGATTTTAATAATTGAGGGGTCCAAATCAGCCAAGTCTATTTTTATAAGAAAATGGGTTAAGTATTCAATATTCTTATAAAGTTTAAAATTTAGTGTAATAGAATGCAATAATCTGGTTTTAATTTTTGCAGTGCATTGATGTATTGTTAGTTGCATGCATAATATTCATTATGTTTTTTTTTTCTTGCATGTAAACAGTTTTTTGTCTCTCCTCAACATTTTATAAAACTAGACTTGGCTGGTTATTGCATTGGACCCCTTAATTATTCTCTTTAAAATTCATAAATATATTTCCTCTTTTCAGTAAAATAGTGTGATCATTTGCATAATTATTAATTATTACTTGTATTTTATTAGTGATTATTTCGTTTTCAGTAAAATGCGTGAAATGATGTTTAGTTAATTAATTTTATTGGTAATGAGGCGCAAAATTAATCACCTTTTATGTGATCTATTGAAAACCAATTTGCTTTTGTAATTACACTAAAATGTCGTTTTTTTTTTAATTTAATTAATTTTACGACCATGTTTACGATGGTTTTTATTTTCTCAAAACAACAATATTTATTCATGTTTTTAATTAATTCAGATTTATGTATGTTTTATCTGTACATGAAAGGTAAACTAGACAAAGTGACATTAAACAGTTCACACATTTTTACTCACAATAAGTGACTGTTCATAATTTTCCCTCATGAAGAATTTGGCATTTTGCGTTTGGGCCACATTCACACTCGTGTTGGTCAGCCCTGAGTTAAATAACAAGGGAAAGTACAAATTAGATTGTACTATAATTACTTTCTGTTTAGTTTACAATCCATTGCCAAAATCGATCTCTGAAGAGTCCCAGAAGGCCCAACTGAGGCGTATGATCGACATGCGCATCAACCCCATCGAAGGTATTTCCTTGAAATGGGACTACGAGAAGAACACATGGAAGTAAATCCAGTTTACTTTTTAATTTAACTAATATAAGTTCACTTGATTGTCCGGTTTTTGACAGCGGCCGGGCAATTTCGTTGTACCTAGTATAATTAGAAACCAATATGCACCAGACAGTGAGTAAAACATGTAATGATCGATCCAAAATGTTTGTTCTTATTTTTTATTAAAGTTGTGATAATGGGAGTTGATTGTGTTACTTAATAATTTAAATACGTTGTACAGTGTCTGCGATGTGTGTGCAATTAAAGATTTATAATGATTATCCAGAAGTAATAATGTGTATTATTTCATTTCATTTCATTTCATTTCATTTCATTTATTTCCAGAAAGAATATTACATTCATGGGTGAGTCAGAAGTGTTTGATAATAATATAATAACTTAAAAATAGTATTAAATACATTGATATCAATTAATAAAACTTGTCGTTAGGTGTAATACATTAAAAATGTTTGTAGATATGACAAGACAATGAATAAATATAAAAAGGTATGTATAAATAAAAACTAACTAGGTTGTATAAAACTTAATAACTAGGTGGAACACATTAAAAACATTGTAAATATAAAACAGTTAATGAATAAATATAATTGTATAAAACTTAATAACTAGGTGTAAACATATTAAAATGTGTGTATATGAATAAATATAATTGTATAAAACTTAATAACTAGGTGTAAACATATTAAAATTTGTGTATATGGACGAGACAAGAGTTACAGCTAAAATAATATTTAAAATCTGCATTTCTGACTAGGCATTTTCTTCACAATATTCAATATATTCACTTAAATTATAGAATGACTGGTCTAATATTAGGCATTTTATTTTATTGATTAGCAATTTATTAGGTAGAGATTTAATTGAGTTTGGCAGTTTGTTGTATAATAATTATGTTTACTAAGTTTTATTAATGTGCATTTTCACCAGTTTTTGTTAATTTACTCCTAAACCACACCGGTTCACAAAACTCAAGAGTGAGTTTGTAACATTGATTAGCATAAATGTAAATTTTTTCAGATTTTTTTTATAATGAAAATTTTTACCTTAAAATTAACATTTTTACAGGGAAAAAAATATGAAAATATTGCAAATTTGATCAGGTAAATTTTATTTTTTTTTTAAATTTTAAAAAAATCACGGACTTACTTAACAATATTAGAAACAAAGTCAGCAGCTTAGTTTCCCCAGAAATAAATATTTACACCAATTTTTGCGACTTCAAGTAACAATGAAAAATCGATAAATCCACTGACGTCTAACTTTGAGCGGTTGTGCTAAACGAAAATTTCAAGCCTCTATATATATTTATACCTTAAATTTGAGCTTGTTTTATTCCGAATTGAAAGCTGCTTGAATTTATCCAATCGGTTAAAAAATGTAGGCAAGAGAGCGTTTTAAGTGAGTAAAGTGAATATTTTGTAAAAATTATTTTTTTTATGGAAACGTTAAGAAAATATTTAATGTTAAAGATAATTGAAATTGTTGTAAAACAACGTATTAACAATTAAATGAGCTTTAATTTGAGTTGATGTCCATTTTTGTGACTTGAAAATTGTGTTTAGTACAAGCGCTCAAAGTGATTAATTTTATGTTGGTCGATTTTTTAAATAATTTTAATTCGAGTTGAATGTGTTACGAATTTTTTTTCGGGCAAAAAAAACCTCACCACGATAATAAAAACATTAATAAGAATAAATCTGATTTTTTTTAGATTTTTTTAAAAATGAAAATTTTTATCTAAAACTTGACATTTCTGCAAAGGGTTTTCCGGTAAAATTTTTATAATTTTTAAAAGTCGTAAAAAAATCACGAACTTACTTAACAACATTAAAAATAAAGTCAGCAGCTTAGTTTCCCCAGAAAAAAATGTTTATACCAATTTTTGCCACTTTAAATAACGATGAAAAATCGATAATCCACTGAAGTCTATCTTTGAGCAGTTGCGCTAAGCGCAATTTTCAAGCCTCTATAAATATTTATACCTTAAATTTAAGCTTGTTTTATTCCGAATTGAAAGCTTCTTGAGTTAATCCAATCGGTTGAAAAATGTAGGCAAGAGAGCGTTTTAAGTGCGTAATGTGAATATTTTGTAAAAATTAATTTTCTTAGATTAACGTTAAGCAAACATTTAATGTTTAAGATAATTGAAATTCGTTATAAAACAGCGTATTAACAATTAAATTAGCTTAAATTTTAGTTGATATCAGTTTTTGTAATTTGAAAATTGTGTTTAGTACAAGCGCTTAAAGTCATTAGTTTTATGCTAGTCGATTTTTTTAAATAATTTTAATTCGAGCTGAATGTGATACGAATTTTTTTCTCAGCAAGAAAACTTCATCACAATAATAATAATATTAATAAGAATAAATGTGAATTTTCTAAGATTTTTTTAAAAATGAAATTTTTTTTCTAAAACTTGACATTTTCACTAAGGGATTCGTATGCAAAAATATCGATTTTCGGGTATAATTTTAAAATATTTTTAAAAATCGTGAAAAAATCATGAATTTACCTAACAATATTAGAAACAAAATTAGCAGCTTAGTTTGCCCAGAAAAAAATATTTACACCAATTTTTGCGACTTCAAGTAACGATGAAAAATCGATAAATCCACTGAAATCTAACTTTCAGCGGTTGTGCTAAGCGCAATTTTCATGCTTCTATAAGTATTTATACCTCAAATTTAAGCTTGTTCTATTCCGAATTGAAAGCTGCTTGAATTAATCCAATCGGTTAAAAAATGTAGGCAACAGAGCGTTTTAAATGCGTTTGTATTCAAAACATTGCAAATGCTTTTATTAGGATTATTATAGTTTAGTTTAGTTTAAAAAAAAACTCACTACATTAATAATAACATTGATTAGCATAAATGTACATTTTTTCAGATTTTGTTTGTAATTAAAATGGTAAACATTTTCATTACAAAAAAAATCTTAAAATTAACATTTTTACAGAGGGAAAAAATGTGAAAATATGAAAACTTTTATCGGGTAAATTTTTCAATTTTTTTAAATTTTTTACAAAAATCACGGACTTACTTAACAACATTAGAAATAAAGTGATCAGCTTAGTTTCACCAGAAAAAAATATTTACACCAATTTTTGCGACTTCAAATAACGATGAAAAATCGGTAAATCCACTGATGTCTAACTTTGAGCGGTTGTGCTAAGCGCAATTTTTAAGCCTCTATAAATATTTATACCTCAAATTTAAGCTTGTTTTATTCCGAATTGAAAACTTCTTGAATCAATCCAATCGGTTGAAAAATGTAGGAAAGAGAGCGTTTTAAGTGCGTAAAGTGAATATTTTGTAAAAATGAAATTTCTTAGAGAAACGTTAAGCAAACATTTAATGTTTAAGATAATTGAAATTCGTTATAAAACAACGTATTAACAATTAAATTAGCTTTAATTTCAGTTGACGTCCATTTTTGTGACTTGAAAATTGTGTTTAGTATAAGCGCTTAAAGTCATTAGTTTTGTGCTAGTCGATTTTTTTAAATAATTTTAATTCGAGCTGAATGCGATACGAATTTTTTTCTCAGCAAAAAAACTTCATCACAATAATAATAACATTGATAAGAATAAATGTGAATTTTCTAAGATTTTTTTAAAAATGAAATTTTTTTTCTAAAACTTGACATTTTCGTATGCAAAAATCGATTTTCGGGTAAAATTATAAAATATTTTTAAAAATCGTGAAAAAATCATGGATATACTAAACAACATTAGAAACAAAGTTAGCAGCTTAGTTTCCCTAGAAAAAAATATTTACACCAATTTTTGCGACTTCAAGTTATGATGAAAAATCGATAAATCCACTGAAGTCTAAATTTGAGCAGTTGTGCTAAGCGCAAGTTTCAAGCCTCTATAAATATTTATAGCTCACATTTCAGCTTGTTTTATTCCGAATTGAAAGGTTCTTGAATTTATCCGATCGGTTAAAAAAATGTAGGCAAGAGAGCGTTTTAAATAAGTAAAGTGAATATTTTGTAAAAATGGATTTCCTTAGAGAAACGTTAAGAAAATATTCAATGTTTAAGATAATTGAAATTTGTTATAAAACAACGTATTAACAATTAAATGAACTTTAATTTGAGACAATGTTCATGTTTGTCATTTGAAAATTGTGTTTACTACAAGCGCTCAAAGTCATTAGTTTTATGCTAGTCGATTTTTTTAAATAATTTTAATTCAAGCTGAATGTGATACGAATTATTTTCTAGGCAAAAAAACCTCACTACAATAATAATAACATTAATAAGAATGAATGTGAATTTTTTTAGATTTTTTTAAAAATTAAAATTTTTATCTAAAACTTGACATTTTCGTATGAAAAAATGTCGATTTTTGAGTAAAATTTTTAATATTTTTAAAAATCGTAAAAAAATCACAGATTTACTTAGCAACATAAGGAACAAAGTTAGCAGCTTAGTTTCCCTAGAAAAAAATGTTTACACCAATTTTTGCGACTTCAAGTAACGATGAAAAATCGATAAATCCACTGAAGTCTAACTTTGAGCGGTTGTGCTAAGCGCAATTTTCAAGCCTCTATAAATATTTATACCTCAAATTTAAGCTTGTTCTATTCGGAATTGAAAGCTGCTTGAATTAATCTAATCGGTTAAAAAATGTAGGCAAGAGAGCGTTTTAAGTGCGTAAAGTGAATATTTTGTAAAAATGGATTTTCTTAGAGAAACTGTAAGAAAATATACAATGTTTCAAATAATTGAAATTCGTTATAAAACAACGTATTAACAATTAAATGAGCTTTAATTTGAGTTGATGTTTATTTTTGTGACTTGAAAATTGTGTTTAGTACAAGCGCTCAAAGTCCTTAGTTTTATGCTAGTCGATTTTTTTAAATAATTTAAATTCGAGCTGAATGTGATACGAAATTTTTTTCCGGGCAAAACAACCTCACCACAATAATTATAACATTAATAAGAATAAATGTGAATTATTTCAGATTTTTTTATAAATGAAAATTTTTATCTAAAACTTGACATTTTCACAAAGGGATTCGTATGCAAAAATATCGATTTTCGGGTAAAATTTTTAATATTTTTAAAAATCGTGAAAAAATCATGGATTTACTAAACAACATTAGAAACAAAGTTAGCAGCTTAGTTTCCCTAGAAAAAAATATTTCCACCAATTTTTGCGACTTCAAGTAACGATGAAAAATCGATAAATCCACTGAAGTCTAACTTTGAGCGGTTGTGCTAAGCGCAATTTTTAAGCCTCTATAAATATTTATAGCTTAAATTTTAGCTTGTTTTATTCCGAATTGAATGCTTCTTGAATTAATCCAATCGGTTAAAAAATGTAGGCAAGAGAGCGTTTTAAGTGTGTAAAGTGAATATTTTGTAAAAATGGATTTTCGTAGAGTAACGTTAAGAAAATATTCAATGTGTAGGATAATTGAAATTCGTTATGAAACAACGTAATAACAATAACTGAGCTTTAATTTGAGTTCATGTTAATTTTTGTGACTTGAAAATTGTGTTTAGTACAAGCGCTCAAAGTCATTAGTTTTATGCTAGTCGATTTTTTTTAAATAATTTTAATTCGAGCTGAATGTGATACTAATTTTTTTCTGGGCAGGAAAACCTCACCACAATAATAACAACATTGATAAGAATGAATGTGAATTTTTTCAGATTTTTTTAAAACTGAAAATTTTTATCTAAAACTTGACATTTTCACAATGCAAAAATATCGATTTGCGGGTAAAATTTTTAATATTTTTAAAAATCGTGAAAAAATCATGGATTTACTGAACAACATTAGTAACAAAGTTAGCAGCTTAGTTTCCCCAGAAAAAAATATTTCCACCAATTTTTGCGACTTCAAGTAACGATGAAAAATCGATAAATCCACTGAAGTCTAACTTTGAGCGGTTGTGCTAAGCGCAATTTTCAAGCCCCTATAAATATTTATAGCTCAAATTTCATCTTGTTTTATTCCGAATTGAAAGCTTCTTGAATTAATCCAATCGGTTAAAAAATGTAGGCAAGAGAGCGTTTTAAGTGCGTTTGTATTCAAAACATTGCAAATGCTTTTATTAGGATTGTTATAGTTTAGTTTAGTTAAATAAAAATCAATACAATAATAATAACATTATTGATTAGCATAAATGTAAATTTTTTCAGATTTTTTTTATAATGAAAATTTCTACCTTAAAATTAACATTTTTACAGGGAGAAAAATATGAAAATATGAAATATTTTATCGGGTAAATTTTTTAATTTTTTTTATAAATTCCAAAAAAATCACTGACTTACTTAACAACATTAGAAATAAAGTTAGCAGCTTAGTTTGCCCAGAAAAAAAATTTTACACCAATTTTTGCAACTTCAAGCAACGATGCAAAATCGATAAATCCACTAAAGTCTAACTTTGAGCGGTTGTGCTGAGCTCAATTTTTAAGCCTCTATAAATATTTATACCTCAAGTTTAAGCTTGTTTTATTCCGAATTGAAAGGTTCTTGAGTTAATCCAATCGGTTGAAAAATGTAGGCAAGAGAGCGTTTTAAGTGCGTAAAGTGAATATTTTGTAAAAATGAATTTTCTTAGAGAAACGTTAAGAAATTATTCAATTTGTAAGATATTAAAATTCGTTATAAAACAACGTATTAACAATTAAATGAGCTTTAATTTGAGTTGATGTTCATTTTTGCGACTTGCAAATTGTGTTTAGTACAAGCGCTCAAAGTCATTAGTTTTATGCTAATCGATTTTTTTAAATAATTTTAATTCGAGCTGAATGTGTTACGAATTTTTTTTTCGAGCAAAACAACCTCACTACAATAATAATAACATTAATAAGAATAAATGTGAATTTTTTCAGATTTTTTTATAAATAAAATTTTTTATCTAAAACTTGACATTTTCACAAAGGGATTCGTATGCAAAAATATCGATTTTCGGGTAAAATTATAAAATATTTTTAAAAATCGCGAAAATATCATGGATTTACCTAACAACATTAGCAACAAAATTAGCAGCTTAGTTTCCCCAGAAAAAAATATTTACACCAATTTTTGCGACTTCAAGTAACGATGAAAAATCGATAAATCCACTAAAGTCTAACTTTGAGCGGTTGTGCTAAGCGCAATTTTCAAGCCTCTATAAATATTTATACCTCAAATTTCAGCTTGTTTTATTCCGAATTGAAAGCTTCTTGAATTAATTCAATCGGTTAAAAAATGTGGGCAAGAGAGCGTTTTAAGTGCGTGAAGTGAATATTTTGTAAAATTGAATTTTCTTAGAGTAACGTTAAGAAAATATTCAATGTTTAAGATAATTGAAATTCGTTATAAAACAACGTATTAACAATTACTGAGCTTTAATTTGAGTTGATGTTAATTTTTGTGACTTGAAAATTGTGTTTAGTACAAGCGCTCAAAGTCATTAGTTTTATGCTAGTCGATTTTTTTTAAATAATTTTAATTCGAGCTGAATGTGATACGAATTTTTTTCTGGGCAGAAAAACCTCACTACAATAATAATAACATTGATAAGAATGAATGTGATTTTTTTTAAATTTTTTTAAAAATGAAAATTTTTATCTAAAACTTGACATTTTCGCAAAGGGATTCGTATGTAAAAATATCGATTTTCGGGTAAAATTTTTAAAATTTTTAAAAATCGTAAAAAAATCACTTATTTACTTTACAATATTAGAAACAAAGTTAGCAGGTTGATTTTCCCAGAAAAAAATATTTACACCAATTTTTGCAACTTCTAGTAACGCTGAAAAATCGATAAATCCACTGAAGTCTAACTTTGAGCGGTTGTGCTAAGCGCAATTTTCAAGCCTCTATAAATATTAATACCTCAAATTTAAGCTTGTTTTATTCCAAATTGAAAACTTGTTGAATTAATCCAATCGGTTAAAAAGTGTAGGCAAGAGAGCGTTTTAAGTGCGTTTGTATTCAAATCATTGGAAATGCTTTTAGTAGGATTATTTTAGTTAGGTTTAGTTTAAAGAATAAACTCAGTACATTAATAATAACATTGTTTAGCATAAATGTAAATTTTTGAAGATTTTTTTTACAATAACAATTTTTACCTTAAAATTAACATTTTTACTGAGAAAAAATATGAAAATATGAAAAATTATATCGGGTAAAATTTTTTTTTTAAATAACAAAATATCACGGACTTACTTAACAACATTAGAAATGCTTGCAAATGGTTTTATTAGGATTGTTATAGTTTAATATTAAAGTTAAAAAAATATCTTTGGAACTTTTAAATGCACTATATTGTATATTACTCCTGTTTTTTTTTTTAATTTTGAATAAAGACAATTTATTATTATTTGAAATAAAACAACGCAGTTGGGAGGGTTTCACTTTCATTGTTGAACACTGCAACATGTTTCACCACACAGTGGCTTCATCAGGCAGATGAAATAATGATTATTTCATCTGCCTGATGAAGCCACTGTGTGGTGAAACATGTTGCAGTGTTCAACAATAAAAGTGAAACCCTCCCAACTGCGTTGTTTTATTTCAAATAGTATTATGGAGTTTCATCATATATCCGCCTTATCAATTAAATATTTATTATTAATTTGCCTCAAATCGTTTCTATTACAATCTTCTTAAAACCCTTTGTATCCCTCGTAATAAAAATATTGCCCCTAAACGAAAATTCCCCTGCACCACAATTTATGAATTCATCTCTTCACTTCATGACATTAATGATCACGACGTTTGAGACAGCCGTTAGACAAGTACAAGACATTAATGATCACGACGCCAGTATGACAGTTAGAGTCAGACAAAGACAATAGACAACTATAACATAAAATGACAGAGACAAAACTAAACAAATTCAGGCGGAAAGACCAATGGTCGATAGCCGATTGGCAGATAATTATTTATGAACCAAATTTATTGTAGTTAAAATATTTAAATGTTTTTTATACGAAAATTCTGTCAATAAAGATGTTAAATATATATATTTATTATTATTACACAATGAAACACTTTTAACTTTGTTTGTATAACACGTTTTATTTAATGTGACTGCAGTTTCGACAAATTTAGCTTGTCATTATCAAACATGGAGTAACTTAAACTAGAGGTTTTACAGGTATATATACACAATTACAAGACAGCGGTAAAAATGGGGGTGTACATTAGGTCAACCTGGTCGTTAATTAAGGGAATTCCCGGATTAGCGCGGGCTTTGTGTATCTCTAGTGCTTCTAGCAAATTCATTTTACGACCCTTTTCGGCATGATGGATTATAACTGTATTATTTCGAGTTTACGTGAAGTGATTAATCACAAATAGAAAGACTGTTATTCCTTACTTCACTAAAAAGTGAAGTAAGGAATAACAGTCTTTCTATTTATGATGGATTATGGTAAGTACATCTTTTTCAAAAGTGTGATTTTCGTCTAAAAGGTGTTTTGCAAAAGACGACTTATCACTCTGTTTAAGCCGAAAAGAGCGCAAATGTTCCCTCAATCTTATGTTGAAATTACGACCAGATTGGCCAATGTATATCCCTTGACAATCTGCGCAAGTTAATTTATATATTCCGGATTTATTAAATTTATCTAATTTTGTTTTACTATTAAAGATATGGTTATTGATTTTACAGTACGGTTTAAATGCAACTTGAATATTATGCTTTTTTAGGATATTTTTAACTTGAAAACTGACATTACCAAAATAAGTTAACGATTTATATTTAATTGTTTCTTTTTCAAATGATATTCCAGCGTATAATAGATGTTTGATGTTATTAAATTTCTGTTTTTTGTTGTTAACAATGGTTATGGTTGTGATTTGGTTGATAGACTTCTTAAAAAACAGAAATTTAATAACATCAAACATCTATTATACGCTGGAATATCATTTGAAAAAGAAACAATTAAATATAAATCGTTAACTTATTTTGGTAATGTCAGTTTTCAAGTTAAAAATATCCTAAAAAAGCATAATATTCAAGTTGCATTTAAACCGTACTGTAAAATCAATAACCATATCTTTAATAGTAAAACAAAATTAGATAAATTTAATAAATCCGGAATATATAAATTAACTTGCGCAGATTGTCAAGGGATATACATTGGCCAATCTGGTCGTAATTTCAACATAAGATTGAGGGAACATTTGCGCTCTTTTCGGCTTAAACAGAGTGATAAGTCGTCTTTTGCAAAACACCTTTTAGACGAAAATCACACTTTTGAAAAAGATGTACTTACCATAATCCATCATGCCGAAAAGGGTCGTAAAATGAATTTGCTAGAAGCACTAGAGATACACAAAGCCCGCGCTAATCCGGGAATTCCCTTAATTAACGACCAGGTTGACCTAATGTACACCCCCATTTTTACCGCTGTCTTGTAATTGTGTATATATACCTGTAAAACCTCTAGTTTAAGTTACTCCATGTTTGATAATGACAAGCTAAATTTGTCGAAACTGCAGTCACATTAAATAAAACGTGTTATACAAACAAAGTTAAAAGTGTTTCATTGTGTAATTAACATGTATAACGAAGTAGAAGCCTCCACAATACAGAATTTATTATTATTATTATATATTTCATAAAATAATAATCTACTAATTGATAGTAGTTTGTAACTTTTGAAAAGGTTTTAAAGTTTATAAATAAATAACGCACTAATAAGAGCTGCAAGAAAATAAATTATTAAAGTGAGATATAATTGAACTTCACTTAAAATTAGTATTTTATACTTCGCTGCGCGACCAATCCAATTCTAAACTCGTAATTTAACTTCATGGTTAATCCAGAAGTTACACTAGCCAAAAGTACGCTTTTATAAAAACAGGGAATGCCTTACAGTTTTTGAATTAATTATTTTTTTAAATTAATCATATAATTATTTATTGCGCGTGGCGCATGAAGTAAAATTTCGAGTTTAGAAATACGTGAGTTTGGATTGAGATTTTTTCCGGCAATAAATTTTAATGCAGGGAGTTTTTCTTTCGAGAAAACGTATCCCAACTCAACTACATGCTGTAAATCTTTAGCTATTTATGTTTTTTAGAGCTTAATTTAAAGCTGTAAACGAGTGTTTTCCACTCCCAGACTAAGCATGAAGTAAAATTTCGAGTTTAGAAAAGCCCCGCGTAGAAAATTTGTCGAGGGTCGCGCAGCGACCCGAGACAAATTTTCACGGGGCTTTTCTAAACTCGAAATTTTATTTCATGCGCCACGCGTATAAAACACTGATCTAGTCTGAATTCCTAAATACATATTAGCCAAAATCCAATTCTAAACTCGTAATTTAACTTCATGCTTAATCCAGAAGTTAAAACACTAGAGAAAAGTACGCTTTTCTAAAAACAGGGAATGCCTTAAAATTTTAAAATTAATTATTTTTTTAATTATTACAGGACATAGGAAGGAAGTAATACATATGAAGATAAATAAAACTTACTTGAGTTATTTTTATATTTAATAGGAATCATCTTTAACCACTCCTTAACTAAAACTGCTTCACTAACTTCTTACCCCGAAACCTCTACTCAAAATTTTAAAAAAAACAGCACACGTTTTTAAGCGCGATCACCGCAAAAACAATTTATCCGTTTGTGTCTCTTATGTATCTGAGCGCCCGGCCGCATTTACTCGATTTATATACAGGTATGTATGTGTGTAATAACAACAATTATCAATTTGATTTGTTATTGAGAATTAAAAAAAGCGAGAGAAGCTTTGGCGCCGGTTCGGACACAAATTTGAGCGGCGAAGGCGCGCTTGTCCGAGTTTAAGGCGACTTAGGGGTGCCCTCTGGCGGTGGGGGAAACGGACAGCGCGCCCATTGGATGAATGAGATTCGGCCTCACTTTTCGTTTTTTTTTTCTCTCACTCTTCCTTTCTTCCTCTCTACTTGCACGCTTAGCCCACGGGGTTGACCTTAACACATTCAAGTAATTTGTAAATGGAGTAAAACACGTTTTTTTTTTCTTTATTCTTCTTCTCGCGCCAGTGTTATTAAATACATGTTTGTTTGATTATTGTTATTCAAGAATATTTTTTTTATTTTTGTTATAGTAATAAAAGGCGGTTAAGGTTAAATTCTTTTCTTCGCTGTTTTTATTTAAGTACTATTTGTATTTCTGACACTAAGTGTCCATTATCAATAGTTAACTAATGATAATAGACACTTACCATTATCATTAGTTAACTATTGATAATGGACACTTAGTGTCCAAAATGTATATACAGGGTGTCTACGCTAAACCGTTCGTTAAAAGTTTGTGGGGTTGCCGTTTCACTAAAAATTTGAAAAAAATCCTCATCATACGGTTGAATCACTTCTCCTCATGTGAAATATTTTCAACTTTATATCACTTCCGGTTTCACCGGAAGTAGTACCAAGTTTGTTATTTTCAATGGAACACCCTATATATTAGTAATTTTTTAGATTCCTCGTTAAAAATGAAACATATTTTATTTGAACATATGTACACTTATCTCTTATAGTTTTCAAGCAAAAAAAATATTTCTAATGTACATTAATGCTATCCATATAAAATGTTCTTTTTAGGTATATGTGTATTAATGTAATCGATGTAAAATGTTGTTTTGGCGTCAAATAAATAAATAAAAAAATTTGATCTCTAAAAGGCATCTTGAAATCTATCTGTAACTTCTCTTAAGTGTAAGATAAAAATATGATTTATATCTCTACTTATACCTAGAGGATGCCTCTATGAGTGTATTAATTGGAAACTGTCAATCTTGACAATAAGTGTTCTTAAAATGTCAATATCGAAGTGCCCTCTTCAATATCTCGTAAATCAATTTTTTAAATGGAATGACCCATTTTTTATCACGTGGTACGATTGTGGGGAAGATTTCTTACAAAAAAGCATTAACAACTATACTCCTAAAGCAAGTGGTTTTCGAATTATTTCGAAGATTCGTTTTTCGTCGCATTTATGCAGGGAATAATGCGCGCATAAGTCGCAACTGAATTTTAATAGGCAAGTAATAATGCTTTTGTTTTGTCGCTTATGTAATGCGAAATGTCAAATAATAAAAAGAATTAGTACAAAGTTATACAGAAATCAACAAAATGAATAAATACACCCATCAACAAATTATCAATTTATTCTTTATACATGGCAACTGCGATAGAATTGTTACTCGAACATGTAGAGTATTTAATGAAACTGATCCACATTTGCCGCCGATGAATAAAACAAGATTTAGAAGATTCGAATCAAATTTTGTTCAATTGGCAATTGCCATGTATAAAGAATAAATTGATAATTTGTTGATTTGTGTAATTACTCATTTTGTTGATTTCTGTAAAACTTTGTACTAATTCTTTTTATTATTTGACATTTCGCAATACAATCGCGACAAAACAAAAGCATACTACTGGCCTACTAAAATTCAATTGCGACTTATGCGCCTATTATTCCCTGCATAAATGTGACTAAAAACTAATTTTAGAAATAATTCGAAAACTACTTGCTTTAGGAGTATAGTTTTATAATACTTTTTTGTAGGAAATTTTCCCCCCAATCGTACCATGTGATAAAAATTGGGTCATTCCATTTAAAAAAATTGAATTACTAGATATTGAAGAGGGCACTTAGATATTGACATTTTAAGAACATTTATTGTGAAAATTGACAGTTTCCAATTAATTCACTCATAGAGGCATCTTCTAGGTACAAGTAGAGATATAAATCATATTTTTATCTTATTCTTAAGAAAAGTTACACACAGATTTCAAGATGCCTTTTAGAGGTCAGAATTTTAGAAATATTTTTTTTCCTTGAAAACTATAAGAGATAAGTGTACATATGTTCGAATAAAATATATTGCATATTAAACGAGGAACCCAAAAAATTACTAATATATAGGGTGTTCCATTTGAAATAGTAAACTTGGTGCTACTTCCGGTGGAACCGGAAGTGATATAAATTTGAAAATATTTCACATGAGGAGAACTTATCAACCATATGACAAGGATTTTTTTCAAATTTTTAGTGCAGCGGCAACCCTATAAACTTTTAACGAACGGTTTAGCGTAGATACCCTGTATATTTTTTGTTTTGTAGTTTTTGTGCTCTGCTTTGTGTTTAGTATTTCTCAATTCGTAAATTGTTATAGCTAAGACAAATGAAGTATTTTCAGAACTTCAGACTAAATCAGTGTTTTATACGCGTGGCGCATGAAGTAAAATTTCGAGTTTAGAAAAGCCCCGTGAAAATTTGTCTCGGGTCGCTGCGCGACCCTCGACAAATTTTCTACGCGGGGCTTTTCTAAACTCGAAATTTTACTTCATGCTTAGCCTGGGAGTAGAAACATTCGTTTAAAGCCTCGAATTAAACTCTAAAAAAAAAAACATAAATATCTAAAGATTTACAGCATGTAGTTGAGTTGGGATACGTTTTCTCAAAAGAAAAACTCCCTGCATCAACATATATTGCCGGAAAGAAATATTTATGTTATAGTTATTTATGTTTTTTTTTTCTTAGTGTTTAATTTGAAGCTTTAAATTAGTGTTTTCCACTCCCAGACTAAGCATGAAGTAAAATTTCCTATAAACAACAACAGATTAATTGCACTTAACAGAATCGACATAAAAGAGGCGGTAGGCATCCTCACGGGCCACTGCCTCCTAGGCAGACATGCACAAAAGATGGGTCTTGAGCCCAACGACTTTTATTTATTTATTTTATTTATTCTCTCACGGGAAACCCCTTTTACAAAGAATATGTTTGCAGAGGATGCCTGGATGTGGAGGAGGAAGAGACGGTACCCCACTATCTGGGACAATGCCCTGCTCTCGAAGGGAAAAAGATAAAGTACCTTGGTATGCACTACGCAAATGGACTAAGGGACCTCACACTTCTAGATGTGAGAAATCTGATCGGGTTTATTAGGTGCTCGGATTGGTTTGTATAGGATTGGGAGGGAGGGGAGATCTGACTCCTTTTCACCCTTATGGTATCACAAGGGGCCCTTTGGGCCTATGTGAGCGGTCTAACTGCTGCCATTGGAACCTAATCTAACCTAACCTACTACTAACTACTACTTATTATATTATTTTTTTGTACTCAATCGCGTCATAGCTAAGCCTAAACAGCAAACGGTAATAATGCCCGGCTTCTCCACCATAAAATACTTTCTGCGTAAGTAATTTTATATATTACGTTTAATGTTTTGCAAACTAAAAGAAGCGTAAGCTTATTCTCTTAAATTCAAATAGTTTTGGACATAAAATATTGTCTGCTGCCCCGAGAAAGCGGGGGTTGGAGGAAATTAGCTGCAGGTGGATAGACTGCATGCTAAGACAAAGGATGGTCTACACAATGTTCGCTGACCAGACACTAGCATCCAGGGTGGCCAGTGGTTGTCCGCAGGGAGGAGTTCTCTCACCCCTACTGTGGAACCTGGTCATGGATGGCCTGCTAGTGGATCTCAGCAACTAGGATACGCGGATGACCTAGTCATACTCGTTAAGGAAAAATTTAACAACACGATCAGAGAGCGTATGCAACGTGCACTGAACGTGGTGAGCAAATGGTGTGCTAGAGAAGGACTTAAAGTCTCACCCTCGAAGACCACCCTGGTACCATTTACACGCAGGAGGAAACTGGCGGGCCTTGGACCGCTCTTTCTAAATGGTGGCAACCTGAAAATGTCGGGTGAGGTGAAGTACCTAGAAGTAATCTTTGACTCCAAACTGACCTGGACCCCTCAAGTCTCAAAAATCAGACGCAAATCGGAAATTACCCTTGCGGTAATTAGACGAATGTACGACCGACAATGGGGGCTCAGACCAGGAATGTTATACTGGCTGTACACCAAAGTGGTCAGACCCGCAATCATGTATGCTGCTTTGGTATGGTGGCCTAAAGCCACACAGCATAGAACCATACAAATACTCAGCAAGGTTCAAAGACTTGCTTGTATTAGCATAACGGGGGCTATGAGAACCACGCCCACTGCAGCCATGGAGACGGTTCTAGACCTCACACCACTTCATATTCTGATAGTGGGGGAGGCAAGACTGGCACTCTATAGGCTGCAATTATCATCGGTCAACGTAAGAGTTGATACCCCACACAGAAGACTCTTGACAGACATAGGGGGACCTCTCCTGCAAATGAGGTCGGATCATATGGTAGTCAGATATCTTGAAAATGCACTCTTTAAAGTCACTATTCCAGACCGCAACAAATGGAACGGCTTTAGGGAAGATATACACAAACAAAGTGTAATCTGGTACACGGACGGTTCTAAATCAACCACAGGTACTGGATCAGGAATCTATAATGAAAACATGAGGACAGGCTATGCTCAACCATTGGCTGGCCTGGCATCAGTCTTTCAAGCAGAAATATTCGCAATCATAGAATGTGCGAGAACCAACATAAAGAAGCACTGTCGAAACAGGCAAATCTATATCATGTCCGATAGCCAGGCGGCACTGAAGGCTCTCCAGAGTCAAAAGACTTCATCCAAACTGGTATTGGAATGCTTCAATACCCTGAATGACCGAGCGAGACAGGACAAAGTTACGCTTGTCTGGACGCCGGGTCACTCTGGTATTGCGGATAATGAAAAAGCTGACGAGCTAGCAAGGCAGGGAGCCACTATTTCATTTATGGGACCCGAACCTGCCTTGGGCATAACAAAAAAGTCGAGTCGAAGTCAGGAAGTGGACTCGCAAAAAACACAAGGAATACTGGGAAAACAGACCAGGCCTTAACCATAGTAAAAGGCCTAACTCAAGCCAAGCTGCAGGACTACTAACATTGAGTAGAGCACAGCTGAAAACAACCATAGGACTGCTCACAGGCCACATGACTGTTAAAGAGCATCTAAGGAAAATCGGGCTATACAACGGCAACACCAACTGTCGCCTCTGTAATACGGCACCGGAAACAGCTATGCACGTTCTGTGCAGGTGCAATGCGCCGGAGAGCAAAAGACGGCTCATATTTGGGAACAGACAAGTGGAACCAAATGATTTCCTCGCGCAACCTCTGAAGGACCTGCACAAGCTAGTGCAGGGCATCGAGTTCGGAATAGTTGCGTGAGTGTAATAATATTGGGGCAGTACAATAAGCCACCTAGGCTGCAGTGCATCCGGATCCGAAAGGATGACGGCCCCCACAGGAAAAAAAAAATATTAATGTTTCAACGATATTATTCTAATAATATCCAGAAATTACCCAATCGTTACTTTTCATAATCGAAAAATAATAAAATAATTACCGCCAACCAATTTACATGCCATGACCACACTAAATCAAGCAAAAGTACGTCAATTACCGACCTTTGCATTTACCTAAACACAGTGCTGAAAGAAAACCCGATGTTAATGAATATTATTAACATCCAGACAAAATTTATACATTTTGTTTACACGCGATAATTGGCCAATGAAAATGAAAACGATAATGATACAATAATCGTTTGATGATGTGTGGAAATGAAATAAATACATTTCGAATGATTACTTACGGAGAAAATGCAAAACCTTCAAGTTCATGACGCAGTTTTTCCGAGGCTGCTTCCTTGGATTTTCCGCAAACTGGCTTTTTTTCCAACCCAAAAAACTGCACGAATTAACCTTCTGTTTTATTTTGCTCGATTATTATTTATTTAGTTGTTTAATAACAAAATAGCTACACTTATGTAATTGATGAAAACAAGTGAGTTTTTTTTAATAACCAATTGGCTAATTATTAAAAAGCAACACTCTTGTGATTAATTGAAATTGTTAAAAATAATAGTAATTTATTGACTGATATTTCCTCTTTACAATCAAGGCTGTAGCCGGGGGGGAGGGGGATATAAGGGTTTAAACCACCCCCGAAATTTTTAAAATGTTAAATGTTTGTATGTAAATGCCTTTTATCCCACCCAAAAAAAATCGATTATTATTTATTTAGTTGGTTAATTACAAAATAACGACACTCTTGTAATTGATGAAAATAAGTGAGTTTTTTTTTAATAACCAATTGGCTAATTATAAAAAAGCAACAGTCTTGTAAATAATTGAAATTATTAATAATAATGATAATAATTTATTGACTGATATTTTCTCTTTACAATCAATCAAGGCCGTAGCCAGGGGGCGAGGGATATGGGGATATATTTTCAAAATGTTAAATGTTTGTATGTAACTGCGGCCTTGAAAGAGCAAAAACAATATTTTTACTAGTAAACTCCCCCTCCCCCCTAACATTTTTATAACCCCCTCCGAAATGTTTTTCTAGCTACGGCCTTGCAATCAATAGTAAATGTAGATTTAGCATCCCAACTGCACTTGGATGCTAAATCTACACTTATTGTTTTTTTTTTTTGTAGGTTGGCCACTCTTGGTCCAATCGTCTCAATTAATATGTAT
Source organism: Philonthus cognatus (assembly GCA_932526585.2). Lineage (NCBI taxonomy): Eukaryota > Metazoa > Arthropoda > Insecta > Coleoptera > Staphylinidae > Philonthus > Philonthus cognatus. The sequence goes on along the minus strand of OW052247.1, from coordinate 66,419,936 downwards.
CATATTAATTGAGACGATTAGACCAAGAGTGGCCAACCCACAAAAAAACCAATAAGTGTAGATTTAGCATCCCTGCTAAATCTACATTTACTGAGTTGGCCACTCTTGGTCCAATCGTCTTAATTCATAAACGATTAGACCAAGAGTGGCCAACCCACAAAAAAAAACCAATAAGTATAGATTTAGTATCCCAGTGCAGTTGGGATGCTAAATCTACATGTATTGAGTTGTCCACTCTTAGTCCAATCGTCTCAATTCATAAACTATTAGACCAAGAGTGACCAACCCACAAAAAAAACCAATAAATGTAGATTTAGCATCCCAGTGCAGTTGGGATGCTAAATCTACATTTACTGAGTTGGCCACTCTTGGTCCAATCGTCGCAATTAAAAAACGATTGGACCAAGAGTGGCTAACCCACAAAAAAAACCAATAAGTGTAGATTTAGCATCCCAGTGCAGTTGGGATGCTAAATCTACATTTACTGAGTTGGCCACTCTTGGACCAATCGTCTCAATTCATAAACGATTAGACCAAGAGTGGGCAACCCACAAAAAAAAAAACCAATAAATGTAGATTTAGCATCCCAGTGCAGTTGGGATGCTAAATCTACATTTACTGAGTTGGCCACTCTTGGTCCAATCGTCGCAATTAAAAAACGATTAAACCAAGAGTGGCTAACCCACAAAAAAAAACCAATAAGTGTAGACTTAGCATCCCAGTGCAGTTGGGATGCTAAATCTACATTTACTGAGTTGGCCACTCTTGGTCCAATCGTCTCAATTCATAAACGATTAGACCAAGAGTGGGCAACCCACAAAAAAACCAATAAATGTAGATTTAGCATCCCAGTGCAGTTGGGATGCTAAATCTACATTTACTGAGTTGGCCACTCTTGGTCCAATCGTCGCAATTAAAAAACGATTAAACCAAGAGTGGCTAACCCACAAAAAAAAACCAATAAGTGTAGACTTAGCATCCCAGTGCAGTTGGGATGCTAAATCTACATTTACTGAGTTGGCCACTCTTGGTCCAATCGTCTCAATTCATAAACGATAAGACCAAGAGTGGCCAGCCCACAAAAGAAACCAATAAGTGTAGATTTAGCATCCCAGTGCAGTTGGGATGCTAAATCTACATGTATTGAGTTGTCCACTCTTAGTCCAATCGTCTCAATTTATAAACGATTAGACCAAGAGTGACCAACCCACAAAAAAAAACAATAAGTGTAGACTTAGCATCCCAGTGCAGTTGGGATGCTAAATCTACATTTACTGAGTTGGCCACTCTTGGACCAATCGTCTCAATTCATAAACGATTAGACCAAGAGTGGGCAACCCACAAAAAAAAACCAATAAATGTAGATTTAGCATCCCAGTGCAGTTGGGATGCTAAATCTACATTTACTGAGTTGGCCACTCTTGGTCCAATCGTCGCAATAAAAAAACGATTAAACCAAGAGTGGCTAACCCACAAAAAAAAACCAATAAGTGTAGACTTAGCATCCCAGTGCAGTTGGGATGCTAAATCTACATTTACTGAGTTGGCCACTCTTGGTCCAATCGTCTCAATTCATAAACGATTAGACCAAGAGTGGGCAACCCACAAAAAAACCAATAAATGTAGATTTAGCATCCCAGTGCAGTTGGGATGCTAAATCTACATTTACTGGCATTTTCATTTTTTTGTGGGTTAGGCCACCCTTGCTCTTATCGCCTCAGTTCATACTGCATTTTTTTAACTTTAATTATTAGGTGCGTTTTTAAATGAAGTACTTTTATCAATTAGAAACATGTGGTTAAATAATTATCAATCATAAAAAAATATCTTAATTCGATAACACGAGAAGTAAAATTAAAAACTCGCGCAAAAACAACTTGTAATTGTTTCATAAAATTATAATTTTTACCTCTGCGTAATGCAATATGTTTGACAAGTACCAAATGTGAAATTAATTCAATAACAAATTATTAACATTTATTTTCCGTCGACCGTTTATTTATTAGTTCCATTAATTATTTATTAATTTACTCTAATAACACACTACTTTTCATGAATAAATGATTAACCAGAAAAGGTAAAATGCCAAATTCGTGAAAAACAAACACTAACTATTTCTCTTGAATAACTTTCTTATTTATCACTTGGTGAAACATTTTGAAATAATATTAAAGGATAAATTAAAAACGCTTGGTTTGTTTCACTATTTGTATGTTTTTAATTTATTGTTTAATACTAACTATTTGTTAAGTAATTAATTTTGATAATTAAATAAAAGTCACTTCATTTGTTTCACTACTATTTTATTTTTAATTAATGTTATGAATTTGTTCTTGAGGTCATTTTTTAATTATTTTATAAAAGGCGATTAATATATCTCTATATATAGCATTTCATTATTAAAATGATGCATATGTGTTTAAACTTCACATTAAATCAGTGTTTAATACGCGTGGCGCATGAAGTAAAATTTCGAGTTTAGAAAAGCCCAGAAAATTTGTCTCGGGTCGCTGCGCGACCCTCGACAAATTTTCACGGGGCTTTTCTAAACTCGAAATTTTACTTCATGCTTAGTCTGGGAGTGGAAAACTCTCGTTAGAAAAATACACAGACTTACAACTATGAATACTTCTTCCAGTTCGAGATTGCATCAAAGAATTAATGATATGAATTTGTTCTTGAGGTTATTTTTTAATCATTTTATATTAGGCTATTAAAATATCTCTATATATATCATTTAATTATTATAATTATGATGTATATGTGTTTAAACTTCTCATTAAATCAGTGTTTAATACGCGTGGCGCATGAAGTAAAATTTCGAGTTTAGAAAAGCCTGAAAATTTGGTTTCGTCGCGTAGCGCGTAGCGCTACGCGAACAAACCAAATTTTCAGGCCTTTCTAAACTCGAAATTTTACTTCATGCTTTGTCTGGGAATGGAAACACTCGTTAAAGGTATTTAATGACTTTTACACTTAATAGTTTATCCTCCACAGAAAATTTCATGAAAATCCACGCCTATTTTTTAAGTTATGATTGTTTGGAAATTCAAATCCAGCAAAAAACAAACTAAAATAGCACAATTTTTACTTCGAGCGAAAATAACTCAAAAACTAAAAAGGGGTATTTTCTAAATAGTACATATTTTAAAAGAGCACAATTTATATAACACTCACAGAAAATTGTATAAAATTAATTGAGTTATGATTGTTTGGAAATTCAAATTCAGCAAAAAAAAACAGGCTAAAATAACGCAACTTACACTTCGAACGAAAATAACGCAAAAACTAGGAAAGGGGTATTTTCTAACTTCTACATATTTTGAAACAGCACAGTTTATATAAAACTTACGGAAAATTTTATTAAAATTCATGTTTAAGTTTATGAGTTATGATTGTCTTTAAAATTCAAATTCAGCTCAAAACAGCCTAAAATAACACAATGTTTATATCGAGAGAAAATAACTCGAAAATTAAGAAAGGGGTATTTTTAAACTTTTACATATGGAGTAGATTTATTTACCAAGTAAACTAATAGGCAAATGAAATTGCGTATTATAAAGCAAACCTACCAAATAAATAGCAATTCTAGAAATAAATAATTTAATTAGTAGATTACAGACCGAAATTATACATTTTTATTGTGGCTAGAGCTGGAACCACCAATTTGTTAAATTCAATTGTCAAAATTTCAAATTAAATTGTCAATCAAATTGTAAATTTAGTATAATTTTTATAAAAATCAATCATTGGCTTTTTGAGTTAGGCTTGTTTTAAATGTAAAAATCAATGTAAAATAACACAAATTTTGACTTTGAGTAAAAATAACTTGAAAACTATAAAAGGGGTATTTTTGGATTTTTACATATTTTGAAAGCATGTTATTTGCTGAATGTTCACGCTAAATTTTGTAAGAGTCCAGGGGGGATTTGTTGAGCTATGATTTTTTTCAAATTTAACTCAGGCAGAAAACCAGCGTGAAATAACACAATTTTTACTTCGAGCAAAAATAACTCGCAAACTAAAAGAGCGGTATTTTTTAACTTTTACATATTCTGAAAGAGCATACTTTTTTAACACCCACAGTAAGTTTTGTAAAAATCCATGTTTGATTTTTTGAGTTAGCAGTGTTTTAAATCTAACGTTTACAAAACAAACAGGGACAAAATATACAAACTTTGACTTTGAGTGAAAATAACTCGAAAACTAAGGAAGAGGTATCTTCTAACTTTTACAAATTTTGAAAGCTTGATATTTGCTGAATGTTCACGCTAAATTTTGTAAGAATTCAGGGGTGATTTGTTGAACTATGATTTTTTATCAAATTTAACTCAGGCAAAAATCAGCGTGAAATAACACGATTTTTACTTCGAGCAAAAATAACTCGAAAACTAAAAGAGCGATATTTTCTAATTTCTACATATTTTAGAAGAGCATACTTTTGTTAATACCCACAGTAAGTTTTGTAAAAATCCATGTTTGATTTGTTGAGTTATGATTGTTTTGAATCTAACGTTTACAAAAAAACAGGGAAAAAATATACAAACTTTGACTTTGAGTGAAAATAACTCGAAAACTAAGGAAGAGGTATCTTCTAACTTTTACAAATTTTGAAAGCTTGTTATTTGCTCAATATTCACGCTAAATATTGTCAGAATTTAGGGGTGATTTGTTGAGCTATAATTTTCTTTTAAATTTAACTCGGGCAAAAATCAGCGTGAAATAACACAATTTTTATTTCGAGCAAAAATAACTCAAAACCTAAAGGAGCGGTATTTTCTAACTTTAAATATTTTGAAAGAGCATACTTTTGTTAATACCCACAGCAAGTTTTGTAAAAATCCATGTTTGATTTTTTGAGTTATCATTGTTTTAAATCTAACGTTTACAAAAAAACAGGGTAAAAATATACAAACTTTGACTTTGAGTGAAAATAACTCGAAAACTAAGGAAAAGGTATCTTCTAACTTTTACAAATGAAAGCTTGATATTTGCTGAATATTCACGCTAAATATTGTAAGAATTTAGGGGTGATTTGTTGAGCAATGATTTTTTTTAAATTTAACTCAAGCAAAAATCAGCGTGAAATAACACAATTTTTACTTCGAGCAAAAATAACTCAAAATCTAAAGGAGCGGTATTTTCTAACTTTAAATATTTTGGAAGAGCATACTTTTGTTTAATACCCACAGCAAGTTTTGTAAAAATTCATGTTTGATTTGTTGAGTTATGATTGTTTTAAATCTAATGTTTACAAAAAAACAGGGTAAAACGTCAGAAATTTTGACTTTGAGTGAAAATAACTCGAAAAATAAAGAAGTTGTATCTTCTCACTTTTACATATTTTGAAAGAGCATAGTTTTTTTAATACGCACAGAAAGTTTAATAAAAATCCATGCTTGATTTTTTGAGTTACGATTGTTAGAAATCCAACTTATGCAAAAAACGGGGTAAAAAATAACTCAAATGTGGGTTGTTGACTTTGAGCGTTAATAACTGGAAAACTAAATAAGGGGTATTTTCTAACTTTTACATATTTTGAAAGAGCATAGTGTTCTTAAAATTCACAGAAAGTTTTATAAAAATTTATGCCAGAATTTTTAAGTTACGGTTGTTTTAAACACTACACAAAAACACAAATTTTGACTTTAAGCAAAAATAACTCGAAAACTAAGAAGTGGTATTTTGTAACTTTTACATAATTAAAAAGAGCATAATTTTCCTAACATCCATAAACAGTTTCATAAAAATCTATGATTGATTTTTTGAGTTACGATTGTTTTAAATCCAACTTATACAAAAATCAGTGTTAAAAAAACACCAGTATTGACTTTGAGCGAAAATAACTCAAAAACCAGCATAGGGTTTTTTTTTAACTTTTCCATATTTTAAAAGAGCATAGTTTCCTTAATAACCACAGAGTATTTTTGAAAAATCCATCTATGTTTTTTTCAAGTTATGATTGTTTTAAATCCAACATATATAAAAATAAACAGGGTAAAACTACACAAATTTTGACTTTGAGTGAAAATAACTCGAAAACTAAGGAAAGCGTATCTACAAACTTTTAGATATTTTGAAAGAACTTAGTTTTTTTTTTAATTTACAGAAAGTTTTATAAAAATCCATGCTTCATTTTTTAAGTTACGATTGTTTTAAATCCAACTTATACAAAAAGCAGGTTGAAAAAACAGACATTTTAACATCGAGCAAAATTAACTCAAAAACTAAGAAGATAGTTTTTTCAAACTTTTGCATATTTTGGAAGAGCATAGTTTTCTTAGCACATACAGAAAGTTTTATAAAAATCCATGCTTGATTTTTTGAGTTACGATTGTTTTAAATCCAACTTATACAAAAATCAGTGTTAAAATAACACCAATTTCGACTTTGAGCGAAAATAACTCGAAAACTAAGAAAAGGGTAATTTCTAACTTTGAGATACTTTGAAAGAGCATAGTTTTTTAAAACCCACAGAAAGTTTTATGAGAATCTATGCTTGATTTTTTGAGTTACGATTGTTTTAAAAATCAGTGTTAAAATACACCAATTTCGACTTTGAGCGAAAATAACTCGAAAACTAATAAATGTTTATTTTCTAACTTTTAGATACTTTAAAAGAGCATAGTTTTCTTAAAACCTACAGAAAGTTTTATAAAAATTCATGTTTGATTTTTTGAGTTACGATTGTTTTAAATCCAACTTATATAAAAATCAGGGTTAAAAAAACACAAATTTTGACTTTTAGCAAAAATAACTTGAGAACTAAGAAATGGGTATTTTTTAACTTTTAAATACTCTTAAAGAGCATAGTTTTTTTAAAACTTACAAAAAGAATTATAAAAATCCATGCTTGATTTTTTGAGTTACGATTGTTTTAAATCCAACTTATACAAAAATCAGGGTTAAAAAACACAAATTTTGACTTTGAGCAAAAATAACTCGAAAACCAAGAAAGGGTTATTTTCTAATTTTTTGATATTTTGAAAGAGAATAGTTTTTTTAAAACCCACAGTAAGTTTTATAAAAATCCATGCTTGATTTTTTAAGTTACGATTGTTTTAATTCCAACAACTAATACAAAACTCAGGGTTAAGAAACACAAATTTTGACTTTAACCGAAAATAACTCGATAACTAAGAAAGGGGTATTTTCTAACTTTGAGATACTTTGAAAGAGCATAGTTTTCTTAAAACTCACAGAAAGTTTTATAAAAATCAATGTTTGATTTTTTGAGTTACGATTGTTTTAAATCCAACTTATATAAAAATCAGTGTTAAAAAAACACCAGTTTCGACTTTGAGCGAAAATAACTCGAAAACTAAGAAAGGGGTAATTTTTAACTTTGAGATACTTTGGAAGAGCATAGTCTTCTTAAAACCTACAGAAAGTTTTATAAAAATCCATGCTTGATTTTTTAAGTTACGATTGTTTTAAATCCAACTTATATAAAAGTCAGTGTTAAAAAAACACAAATTTCGACTTTGAGCGAAAATAACTCGAAAACTAAGAAAGGTGTATTTTCTAACTTTTAGATTCTTTGAAAGAGCATAGTTTTCTTAAAACCCACAGAAAGTTTTATAAAAATCTATGTTTGATTTTTTGAGTTACGATTGTTTTAAATCCAACTTATACAAAAACCAGTGTTAAAATATCAGGTTAAAAGAGCATAAAAAAGACATAGAGAATAAAAAACAAACCACCGGTTTTTCTAAGCACTGTATCACATCTAATCACCATTTTTCTTCAAACGATTTAAAAATTCTGCATACAGGTAATAAGGGATTAACGCTTAACTACCGGGAGGGATTAGAAATTTCAAAAGCCATAAAGGCAAGTAAAAATGTGGTCAACGACAACGAAGACCTTTGGAATTCCCCGATATTAAATGCTCTTATTACCCAATAAAACCTAAAACTCGAAACTGTATATATTCCCAAAGAAATCCATTTGTACATCATTCTTGATAATGGCATTAAGCCGAAACTAGTAGAAAATAAAATACATATAAGTGAAACAAAACCAAGTGAATTTAATTTACAAACCATTATATTTTAAAATGTTTTACCAAGTGATTAATGAGAAAAAAGTGTCCGATATGTTAAAATAACACCAATTTCGACTTTGAGCGAGAATAACTCAAAAACCAATATAGGGGTTTTTTTGTAACTTTTCCATATTTTAAAAGAGCCTAGTTTTCTTAACAACCACAGAGAATTTTATAAAGATCCATCCTTGTTTTAAGATTGTTTTAAATCAAACTTCTCCAGAAAATCAGGCGAAAAGGCACAAATGTTTACTTTGAGTAAAAATGCTTGTAAAAGAAGCATTACAAGCATTTTTACTCAAAGTAAACATTTGTGCTTTTTCGCCTGATTTTCTGGAGAAAATGCTTTTATATTTTTAAAAAGTATTATGAAATAGTTTTTACAATTTAACAAGGTTTTATAGAATTTGCGTAAAAATTGAATTCCTACGATAATCGAATAAAATATAAAAACGAATTAAAATTAATTAATTTTAAATCGTTTTTATATTTTGCAAATATTCTGCAACCTATTGACAAACTCAATTTTTCTTTATGATAAATTGTCTTTATGTGATAATCGAATATTTAACATTTACAAAATATCTACTTTCTGCAAACATTTTATCTATTAAATATTTATTGAAACAACTAAGATTTTATTTGAAATAAAACAACACAGTTGGGAGGGTTTCACTTTTATTGTTGAACACTGCAAATAGTATTATGGAGTTTCATCATGTATCCGCCTCATCAATTAAATATTTAAACTAAGATTTTTGTAGAAAGTTGATATTTTTTTTAATATTTTGTAAATATTCTGTAAACAAGGGGCCAATCCGATTTTGATCATATTTCACATAAAATGTGAATATTTGCGAAAATCATTAAAGGGCTTTTTATATTTGCAAAACTCATTGAAGTAAAAAAACCCTTCAATGAGTTTCGCAAATATAAAAAATGTGAGTGTTTTATAATTAAATCCCTATTACAAAACAGAATCTTTTATGAAAAGCTGAATATCTTTAAATATGAATATAAAAATAAACATTAATTCAAAATATGTACATAAACACTTGGAAATGTCAATGTTTATTTCACTACAATTGTTTATTTTAACTATAGTAAAATAAACATTGATTGATTCAAGTGTTTGTGTGCATATTTTAAATTATATTTTTAGATATTCAAAGAGGGGAAATATTTAATAATGTTTCATACAAAATCTAAATTTAACCAAGTTTGTCAATAGTTTGCAGAATATTTACAAAATATAAAAACGAAATAAAATCAATATCGACTTTCTGCAAAAATTTAGTCTCATTAAGAAAAGTTTCCAAATATTCATTAAAACAACTACTTCTTAAGCTCATACCCCGACAGATATTAACAATCATACACATTAATAAACTCAAATTATTGAGTTGCAATTTTCTATACACCAAGAACAAATTAATAACATTAATTACTTAAGAAATAGTTAATTATGGTGTTTTTTAATTAAATATTATTAGCTATTTTTAATAATAAAATACAAATAATAATCATACACATTATTAAACCAAAATACAGAGTTGCAAATTTCTATACACCAAACTCTTCCAACCTGAGAACTCGAATTTTGACAGTAATTTATATTTTATTAATGTTATTCAGTGTTGCAATACGAATTACCTATTTATAGACACTAAAATCATTTTTTGTTTTACTAAAAATTGCACATAACACCTTTCTAATACACTCACTACTTAACTACAATCAGCAATCACAAAATCCAGGCTGGATTTTTCTTCACTTAAGTACCACACGAATTAAGCAACTATTAGTCAATTTTATTTAATCAATTATATTTTTGTATTAATTATTGATTTTATTACCTCATGAATTATGCAATTATTTAATTTTATTTAATATTTTATGTATAATTATTTTGTTTTCATTATTAATAAAAATTGATTCAAATACTACGTGAATTTAGCAATTATTTAATTCAATATTTTTATTTATACAGGGCTGTTCCTTTCTGCCCTGTATATTTTGAAAGAAAACACTTGGTTACATTTCACTAATATCAGTGAAATTTAACCAAGTGTTTTCTTTTAAAATCATAGTGAAAAATGTTTCACCAAGTGAAAGATGAGAAACTTATTCAAGATATTTTTATTTATAATTTTGTTTGTATTAATTATTAAAGAAAACTGCACTTTAGGATATAACAATATTAAAATCACTGAATTAATCCATTTCTAATCACGATTGCATTAATACTGAACACTTGATTAAATCGAACATAAACAAAATTGTACAGGGAATGATTTATGATGACCGTTTTATTATACACTTATAACTTTGTTGTATTAATTGTTAACTAACTAAAATTACACTCTAATTCAAGCTTCAATGAATATCGAGTCGCGATTGCATTAATACTGATCACTTAATCAAATAGACACAAAAAAAACTCATACACAGGAAATAATTTAGTTTCTTTGTCCGTTGGGTGTTAATTAAAATTTTCGGCACACGTTGTGAATCACGTGCGCCGAATTGTAACTGCACGTCCAGTCATTAATGTCATCGAAATCGTTACAACATCATCAAACGCAGTTGTTTTTTTCTCTGGAATATTATCACGTTCCTGCAAACAATAATTTTTTCAGCTTTGAAATATTTACCGTTAATCGCAAACACATTTACAACAATCTCAACAGTCAACAGTTTTATCTGCTATTAAAATTTACTTTTAATAGGACAGTATTTAAAAAATATGCTGTACTAAGATTATCTTTAAACTGTAAACTGTAGAGCAATACAATACAATGTTTAAAGTATTCTGCGACCCAGTATTGGCAATTTCATTTATACCTATATAAAATGTTGAATTGAGATAAGCCTCAAATTTTGGATTTAGACGCACACACAAACACTTTCTTCTCTCCAGGGGGAATCTACGACGGACGCTTCACCTTAACCATGACTCGGTTCCACCGAAAAATTCAAGTTGATTGACATTTCGGACAATCTTTTTGGCGAACCTTCGATTTGCAAAAAAAAAAACACACACGACCTCAGCGATCAGCCGAAAACAAATTAACAGAAGTGTAAGTCCGGCCAAGGCAAATGAAGAGGTGGAAATCGAGTGCGAATATCTCGAGTTCGATGTGTTATACAACGATTTTTGACAAATTGCAAATTACATGCTGCCAATACCGATTTCCTTGACTTCAAAATATCACAAGAGGCGCACGTGTGTAGATAAAATTGTTTCAAGGGAAGAACGGTTAAAATTACATCATATTAAAACAATGCGTCCAATTTCGTTCAAAAAACGTATTTAAATAATTCTTGAATCTTGGAGGTGTTCACTTCTTGGTACATTTTCAATTTGATATAAAGAAAACACTTAACTTGTGTAAAAGTGGTATAAAAAAGTTAAGTATTTAAATAAATCGTAAGTCAAAAACAAACGTCAAAAAAATGTACGTTATAAAAATCGTACGTTATAAAATACCAAAGAGGGGAGAAGAGGGACATCTGCCCCAGGGCTCACAACATTAGTGACCTCAACTTCGGGCAGTACGAATTAACTGCGTTTTTTTTGCAGTACGTTTTTTGCCATACGTGTTTTTGACGTATGTTTTATTTATCGTATGATTTGTTTACCTTTGATTTTTTACGTTCGTTTTATGACGTACACTTCTATGCAATAAAATTAAGCACAAGTCTTATAATTATTTTTCACAATATTTCAGTTGTATATTTCGGGTTTATGTTAATTGCCTAGCAGCAGTTTCAATAAATGATAAAACACCATAACTTGAAACTAACACCTTTATTAAAAAACCAAAACTATAACCTTTAAAATAAAACCTTTGTAATAAATAAAACAAAGAAAAACCATCTTCTATTTTAGTTAAAATTAGAATTTTTGAATTATAGTCTAAATGACGCAGCATTTTGGCCTCTTAGGAAATAGACATATTTACATATTTTTGTAAGCAGGAAACTCATCACGTCCGCTTTAAACTATAACATATTTTGTGTGCTTAATCTTATTGCACAGAAGTGTACATCATAGAACGAACGTAAAAAATCGAAGGTAAACAAATCATACGATAAATAAAACGTACGTCAAAAACACGTATGTCAAAAAACGTACTGCAAAAAAACGCAGTTAATTTGTACTCCCCGAAGTTGAGGTCTCTAATACTGTGAGCCCTGGGGCAGATGCCCCTCTTCTTCCCTCTCTGATAAGATCTAATTGAGACTTACATAATCAACAATATATTTTATAAGTATATTTTTCTTATGACAAATATTTTATACTCACATTAAGCTTTTCAAATTACAAACACAAGAAAAATTACCGAAAGCCGATTTCCAACTAAAAATATTTCCGTGAGTGAAACGGCTTCCGTAAACAAAATATTGCTCATATCAACACAAAAATAAGAAAACATAGAAGACATAAAAGCCAATTGGAATGCCTTGAGAGGAACAGGAACAAGCAATAAACAAAAAAATTACTAAATCATTAAACGCGCAGCGATTAACATAATATATTAATTAATATTATTTCGAAAAAAGCAATTATCACCAATGATTTAATATGCTCGATCCGTTTTGGTTTTATAGTTAAATTACTTGTAATCAAACACGTGGTCGTTAAATCTGTTTTTAAAAATTTCATAATTTCAAAATAACGTCAACAAATTAATCAACGAATTTAAAAAAATAACCATTACGTTTATAATTATTTACGTCAATGTCGGAGATTTGTAATTTAACTTGGTCAAATAATCATGATATATCATCATCAAGTATTTATTTTAGAAATCCAGTGAAAATAGAAATGAGATGAGCAATCATTAACGATGAAAAATAATAATTTTCGTTTGTAAATAAAACACTTTTTTCTTTGTTTAACCACTATACATATAATGAAAAAATTGCATCAATCTGCCCCATACCCAAAACATCAATAAATCAGAACGATATGACAAATTATCGCCTAATTGCAATATTATCACACTTAGCAGAAGTACTTGAAAGAACTTTATACGATCAAGTTATTAGACATGTCTCGCCATATACAGAGAGTTTTATGTAACACCGAACATATTCATAACGAGAATTTTTATACATATGAAGACTTTGTACAATTTACCACGCTCGGTTTATTAAAAGAATACAATTTTAAGCTTTAAACGAGTGTTTTCCACTCCCAGGCTAAGCATGAAGCAAAATTTCGAGTTTAGAAAAGCCTGAAAATTTGGTTTGGTCGCGTAGCGCGAAGCGCGGAGCGGCCAAACCAAATTTTCAGGCTTTTCTAAACTCGAAATTTTGCTTCATGCGCCACCGGCACAAAACACTGATGTAAAGTTCAGCGGTGTGTTTTAAACTTCGTAATATGTCAGTGTTTTGTACCGGTGGCGCATGAAGTAAAATTTCGAGTTTAGAAAAGCCTGAAAATTTGGTTTGGCCGCTCCGCGCTTCGCGCTACGCGTCCAAACCAAATTTTCAGGCTTTTCTAAACTCGAAATTTTACTTCATGCTTAGTCTGGGAGTGGAAAACACTCATTTTAAGTTTCAAATTAAACTCATTTAAAAAAAACAACGAATATCTAAAGATTTACGGCATATACGCCGAAATTGGGACATGTATACTTGAAAAAATAAAACTTCCTGTATGTACAAGGCATTAATTGCAATTGATTAGCTACAATTTGTAATGGTCATATAGGCAACCCAATTTACACATAACCTAAAAATTAAAGGTGTCAAATCGTATTTTATGAAAATGTTCGGTTTTATATAAAACTCTCTGTATATCTCCTCAGCAGCATGGTTTCGTTTCGAATAGATCAACGGTCACAAACTTAACTATTATAACTCACAAAATTGCTGAATGTCTAGACTCGTCGGGGCAAATTGATGTAATTTATACGGACATGACCAAGGCTTCCGACAGAGGTGATCATGAATTATTACGAACTAAACTTGAGTACTTTGGATTTGGTAAGAATGCGTCTGTACTTATAGGTTCCTATCCTAAACACCGAGATTCGTATGTATCATTGAATGGTTATAAATCTACCTTATATTATCCATCTTCAGGTGTACCACAAGTCTCCATCTTGGAGCCTCTATTATTCAATTTATTCATCAATGAAAAAGGAAAAACGGCGGTGAAATTAGAAGAAAAAATCAGTGAGAGAAGGGAGTGCAAACTGCTACAAGAATGCCTAAAAGACAAAGGAAAGGGGAATTACATAAAGAGGGACCAAAATAGACAAAAATATTACAACAGAAATAGTTATACCATCACAGAAATAAATAGAATTAGAGAGAGTGGAAAAGTGACGTGGAAAGAACTGACGCTAAGAGAAAAGGACGTACAGATGCAAGAGAGGAATACACGTATACACGAATCAAGATACAATGAAAGATACAAACACATAATTGAAAAAGAAATACCCCGGTACCTAAGAGACGCAAACTATAAAAAGAAAGAAAAGAAAATTATAGCGAGATTTAGATGTGGGAACGAAAAGGCTGAATGTAAATTTTGGACAGAAGAGGAAACAAAAAATTACAGACTATGCAGAGAGGCCAGGGAGAATATAGAACACATGCTCAAAGAATGCAGCGAACTGAAAGAAGAGGAAATGACATATAAGGACGCACTAAACGCAGATGGAAGAAGACTGAAATGGATGAAAAAAATAATTAAACGACGAGGGGAACTAAGTCTAGACAAGAAATAGAATCTTTTATTAAGTTATGGAATTATTTAGAATTAAGTTAATTACTACAAAATGTAACATTTCAAGGCCGAAAGGCAGTAAATAAACTAAATATATATATTCATCAATGACTTATCTAACTTATTACCGTGTAAACGCTTATTATACGCCGACGACTTAAAATGTATTCAAAAATGAATAAAGTTGAGGATTGTCTTTATTTGCAAAATTCACTCAATATTATATCGAATTGGTGTATTAATAATAGGCTCAACTTAAATAGTGATAAGTGTAAGTTCATATCATTCACCAAAAATACACCCTCTTTAACGCTGTTATTAGAAAATTTGCAAATATAAATAATGTTCCTTTGTAGTTTTTTGTTACTAACGGTTTGATAATGATACGTGTAGTATCGAAACTATAGTCACCAAATAAACCAATTGTTATACAAACAAAGTGATAAACAGTGTTTTATTTATATTCACCAAAAAGTCTAAACCTATAGAGTTCTCATATAAGATTACCAATACAATTCTTGTAAAGGTTAATGTCTTCAAGGATTTAGGAGTCATTTTTGACACCCATTTTACTTTCAATCCCCAAATACAGTCACTTATTGAGTCCGCGCACAAGTCGCTTGGTTTCATTCATCGAAATTCATCTAACCTCAACAATCCTGCAGCTTTGAAGGCATTATTTAACGCTTATGTACCTTCGAAGTTGGAATATGCATCACTGGTATGGTTCCCCCTGAGTCAGCAGCAAACAGCTTTAATTGAGAATGTCCAACGCACATTTCTTAAATTTCTTTATATGAAATCCGAGGGGTTCTACCCGTGCAGAGGATTTGATCAAAACTTGTTGCTGCAGAAATTTAATGTTGAATCGCTGCAATGCCGTAGACGAAAAGCTTGTATTACTTTTTTGTATAACCTCATGCATCACAAGATTAACTGCTCCTGTTTGTTGCAACTAGCAGGATTACATGTTCCAGCTTTCAACAGTCAGCATAAGCTTACCTTCAGCATTAGTTCTTTCAAGACGAATTTTGGTTTGAAATCACCAATAAATGTTATGAGTAATTTATTTAATAGTTTGCCCGAAAGTTGTGATTTATTCAACAGCCCTCTGAAATCAATCAAGTGTTTTATTGATTCGTAATATATATTTTAAACTATTATTTTCTACAATGTGCTGTATTTTTATTGTATAATTTTAAGTTTACGTTTTATCAATTTTTTATATTCTACATTTTGTATTTTTTATATGTTACCTTGTAATTAGGATTAGTTTCCTGTGGGTAGGAAATATATAATTTTTTTTTTTTTTAGTGTGGGAGGGGAAAATCCATTTACGGACGGAGTGTCGGACTCCCTCCATATAGGAGGACTACCGACTAAAATCCCCTCCCTTTTAGCGGCTTCGACTACAAGGTCATTAGCCGCTTCAATTGTTTATATTTATTATATTTCAACTAATCTTTAATTTACATACTATAAATAAATAATAATAATATATACAAGAACAAATGCGACATCACAGAGATCTGTGGTCCCAGTGACCATGCACATAACATACAAAAACATCTTAAAAGTAGTATCACAGATCAACACAAATTAGACAACCACTACCTAAATTTATTATCACAAAAATGTAGGGGGCTCCGATGCCGGAACCTACATTCATTGGACAACACGACTAAACCTAATATCACAGATACAGGCTGTGCTCCAGAGTTGTAAATGGACTCTGGAGCGGACAGACATGCCACTATTCACAAAACAGACAAGCAATAAATAAATGAATAATAAATTACCACGCAAAACGTATACAAGTGCTCAGCTCTGATCCGTGTTAAATATTTCTAAATAAACCGGTCTCTCTTAAAAATCGGAGGACCGGTTTACAAAACCGCTGTTCCAAGATACTCGCTATATTTTCCGGGAGTCCTAACACAACGCGTTCATTTGTGAAGGCTCTACATTCCTCTGATATATGCCTCACCGTTAGAGGGCTGTGACACGTAGTGCATGTGGGTGCTGGATCGCCGGTAAGGAGATACGAGTGGGTCAAGTTGGTATGGCCCACTCTGAGGCGGACGAGGGCCACCTCCTCTTTCCTTCTTAGCGTTACCGGAGATCTCCATGCTGTCACAGAGAGCTTCACTGATCGTAATTTGCTCTCGAGGCTCAACCAGTCTGTATGCCAAGCTCTACCGACCACTGACGTCAGAAGACTCCTCACGTCTCCGGGCCGACAGTAGACGTGGTCAATATGATCCTCTTCGGCCGCCAGACGGGCAGCCGAGTCTGCCAACTCATTGCCTTCAATCCCTGCATGAGAAGACACCCACATGAGGGTAACTATCTTATACTGAGTTAGCAGGTGGTGGTAGACTGACAAAATATCCCCCACCATAGGATCATATATTTCCTTATTGGCCATACTAATCAAAGCAGACTGGGAATCCGATAAAATGAGGAATGTTTTGCGATCTGACATGTCACAATAGCGCAGCGCTTGCCAAATGGCGTACAATTTAGCTGTGTATACACTAGAGACCTCTGGGAGGGACCAAGAATGTGCTGTGCCATTCACAGCTATCGCGGCCCCCACTCCAGTTTCGGTTTTAGAACCGTTAGTATACACAGCGAGAGGAAAACCATACTGATGCATAACGTTGTTTAGTCGGGCCAGGATTTCCTGAAGTGGAGTGGACTCCTTCGGGAGGCTGGACAAATCCCACCTCACCGGCACTCCAGGTATTATCCATGGGGGGACATCTCCCCACCCAAATGGTAGACAGGCTGGAATTTCTACCTGCATTTCCTCTCTAAATTCGCGCGCTCGGACACTCACCGGTCTCGTTATCGTAGGCCTACGACGGTAGGCCTCATATTGCCCGTTGTTCCTGAAAACGGATTAGTTTATATGACTCGGGTTAGCCGTTACAGACGCCTCGTATCGCAAAACGAAGGTGAGGTGTCTGTAGTGCAATGGCTTTATTCCCGAGTCGCAGCATAGACTTCTAAATGGTGAGGTCCTATATGCTCCCGTGGCGAGTCTAATGCCTGTACCATGGACGCTATCTAGGACTTTTAACCGTGATTTTCTAGCAGACGAGTAGACTGCGCAGCCATAATCGAGTCTGGAGAGAACCAGGACTCTGTACAGCTGCAGCAACACCTCCCTACTAGCTCCCCAGTCAGTGTTGGCAAGGCACTTAATGACGTTAAGTGCCTTTTTGCAACTAACTGCCAACTCTTCAATGTGCTCCCCGAAGCGGAGTGCACTATCGAATATAAGTCCTAGAAATCGATGACTTTCAACACACCTGATGCGGGAATCTTTAATAAAGATGCGGGGATCCAGATGAGGTCTTCTCAAGCGACAAAAGTGGACACAGGCGGTCTTAGCTTCAGAAAACCTGAAGCCCCTCGCCTCTGCGCCACTTACTACCCCATCAATTGCATCTTGTAACCTTCTAGCACAGAAGGTGGTGGTTGGCCCAGTAACATATATGGTTAAGTCATCGACGTACAGGCATCTTTCAACCGGCGCTGTAACGGATGCTGCAATTCAATTGACCGCAACAGCAAACAGGGTGACACTAATTGTGGAACCCTGCGGAATGCCGTTTTCAAGCACGTGAAGTGAGGATAGTTGATCCTCGACACGTACTCGAATTTTGCGGTCGCTGAGAAATTATGAGACGAAGAGTGGGAGATTCCCACGAAACCCCCACTCATGCAGCTGTTTGAGAATACCATAGCGCCAGGTCATATCATACGCTTTCTCAAGATCAAAGAATACGGCCACTAAATGTTGACGAGTGAGAAAAGCGTTTTGAGCAGCGTTTTCTAGACGGATCAGACGATCAACTGTGGAATGACGTTTCCTAAACCCTGCCTGGTAATGGACTATAAGTCCACGAGACTCTAGAAGCCACATTAGACGGGCGTTGACCATTTTTTCTAACAGCTAACTCATACAACTTGTGAGCGATATCGGACGGTAGCTCGATTTCTGACTCGGATCTTTTTGTGGTTTCAGGACTGGCATTATTATTATTATTATTATTAATAAAATCAAGTTAAATATCGTCAATAACAATGAATACAATGGGAAATCCGGGAAGATTTAACATTTTATTTGTGGCCACCATGTCAGTTTTACTTTAAATAATAATAAACAATATTTTGAAATGAAGATTATTTTCTCTAAATACATTTTCGGTCATTTGATGTTTTTATCAACGCATATAATTAGAAGCTTCTAACGAGTGTTTTCACTCTCAGACTAAGCATGAAGTAAATTTTCTACGCGGGGCTTTTATAAACTCGAAATTTTACTTCATGCTTAGTCTGGGAGTGGAAAACACACGTTCTTAGAAGTTTCAAATTGAAGGATCACTCTAGATTACTAAGTTTATTACCATTTTACAAAGGCTACAGCTCGAAGGACCAATCATGGTCATCGGAGACCGAAGGACTACAGGGAATCGAAGTGTTTTTACAAGAAAACAACGAAAATCTGAAGGTTTACAGCATGGATAGAAAAGAAAACATCCAATTTTGAAAAAATATCGAAGTTGAGCTGGTTTTCAGTGCGTTTTGAACTTCACTTTAAGTCAGTGTTTTATACGCGTGGCGCATGAAGTAAAATTTCGAGTTTAGAAAAGCCCCGTGAAAATTTGTCTCGGGTCGCTGCGCGACCCTCGACAAATTTTCTACGCGGGGCTTTTCTAAACTCGAAATTTTACTTCATGCTTAGTCTGGGAGTGGAAAACACTCGTTTAAAGCTTCAACTTAAACTCTAAAAAAAAAAACATAAATATCTAAAGATTTACAGCATGTAGTTGAGTTAGCATACGTTTTCTCAAAAGAAAAACTCCCTACATCAAAATTTATTGCCGAAAAAAATCTCAATCCAAACTCAGGTTTTTCTAAACTCGAAATTTTACTTCATGCGCCACGCGTATAAAACACTGATTTAGTCTAAAGTTCTGAAAATACTTCATTCGTCTTAACAATAACACAAAATTATAAATTAATGAAAAGATTGATATTTTGATTAATCGATGATTTCTATTTATTAGAAATTATTCTTGTCATTAATTTATAATTTTGTGTTATTGCTAAGACGAATGAAGTATTTTCAGAACATCAGACTAAATCAGTGTTTTATACGCGTGGCGCAGGAAGTAAAATTTCGAGTTTAGAAAAACCTGAGTTTGGATTGAGATTTTTTCCGGCAATAAATTTTGATGTAGGGAGTTTTTCTTTTGAGAAAACGTCTCCTAACTCAACTACATGCTATAAATCTTTAGATATTTATGTTTTTTTTTTTTTTAGAGTTTAAGTTGAAGCTTTAAACGAGTGTTTTCTACTCCCAGACTAAGCATGAAGTAAAATTTCGAGTTTAGAAAAGCCCCGCGTAGAAAATTTGTCGAGGGTCGCGTAGCGACCCGAGACAAATTTTCACGGGGCTTTTCTAAACTCGAAATTTTACATGTGCGTGAACTTAGCAGATCAATTGCTAGCAGATCAATTTTTTCTTGGAGTTCTACTCGCATGCAGTCGAGTTCTATAGTTCCTGATGAGTTTTAGCCATAGTTCTGGCAAATTAAGCCCACAAAATTATATCAAAATTATGATCTGCTAACTTCGCGTAGCAGATCATTTTTGTAAAAAGCAATAAAAAATTATATACATCGATAGATAATAATATTCCAAAGAGTTCCCTTATAATAAAAAAAATAGTTCTGCTCTCGGTAATTTGTTATAAATAATTTAAATATTAATTATGATATTTTTCACAGATGCTCTTCCTACAATAATAAAAAAGTTCTGGATTTAATTCATTGTGTGAATCATTACTAATTAATTATAAATACTATGTCCAAGGAGCTGGTACTTGCAACAATAACCATTTTTTTATAAACAATTATTTTGTCGCGTTTTAACCCACATTTTCCATTCAACTATGATCTGCTGATAGAAAACTGAGAGTTCTGGACTAATTTCTTTGTTGATATCATTGCTAAGTAGGCCTAGATACTATATCCAAGGAGTTCCCATTTGCAACAATAACCAATTTCTAATAAACAATTATTTTGTCCCGTTTTAACCCACATTTTCCATTCAACTATGATCTGCTGATATGAAAATGAGAGTTCTGGACTAATTTCTTGCTGGATATCATTGCCAAGTAAGTCTAGATACTATATCCAAGGAGTTCCCATTTGCAACAATAACCAATTTTTTATAAACAATTATTTTGTAGCGTTTTAACCCACATTTTCCATTCAACTATGATCTGCTGCTAGAAAAATGAGAGTTCTGGACTAATTTCTTTCTTAATATCATTGCTAAGTAGGCCAAGATACTATATCGAAGGAGTTCCCATTTGCAACAATAACCAATTTTTTATAAACAATTACTTTGTCCCGTTTTAACGCACATTTTCCATTCAACTATGATCTGCTGATATAAAAATGAGAGTTCTGGACTAATTTCTTGCTGGATATCATTGCCAAGTAAGTCTAGATTCTATATCCAAGGAGTTCCTATTTGCAGCAATAACCAATTTTTTATAAACAATTATTTTGTCGCGTCTTAACCCACATTTTCCATTCAACTATGATCTGCTGATAGAAAAATAAGAGTTCTGGACTAATTTCTTTTTGGATATCATTGCTAAGTAGGCCTAAATACTATATCTGAGGAGTTCTCATTTGCAACAATAACCAATTTTTTATAAACAATTATTTTGTCGCGTTTTAACCCACATTTTCCATTCAACTATGATCTGCTGATAGAAAAATCAGAGTTCTGGACTAATTAATTTCTTAATATCATTGCTAAGTATGCCTAGATACTATAATCAAGAAATTCTTATTTGCAACAATAACCAATTTGTTATAAACAGTTATTTTGTCGCGTTTTAACCCACATTTTCCATTCAACTATGATCTGCTGATAGGAAAATAAGAGTTCTGGACTAATTTCTTTCTGGATATTATTGCCAAGTAGGTCTAGATACTATATCCAAGGAGCTATCATTTGCAACAAGAACAATTTTTTTATAAACAATTATTTTGTCGCGTTTCAACCCACATTATCCATTCAACTATGATCTGCTGATAGAAAAATAAGGGTTCTGGACTAATTTCTTTCTTAATATCATTGCTAAGTAGGCCTAGATACTATATCCAAGGAGTTCTCATTTGCAACAATAACCAATTTATTATAAACAATTATTTAGTCGCGTTTTAACCTCCATTTTCCATTCAACTATGATCTGCTGATAGAAAATTAAGAGTTCTGGACTAATTTCTTTCTGGATATTATTGCTAAGTAGGCCTAGATACTATATGCAAGGAGTTACCATTTGCAACAATAACTAATTTTTTATAAACAATTATTTTGTCGCGTTTTAACCCACATTTTCCATTCAACTATGATCTGCTGACAGAAAAATGAAAATTCTAGACTAATTTCTTTCTTGATATCATTGCCAAGTAAGTCTAGACACAAAATCCAAGGAGTTCTCATTTGCAACAATAACCAATTTTTTGATAAACAATTATTTTGTCGCGTTTTAACCCACATTTTCCATTCAACTATGATCTGCTGACAGAAAAATGAGAGTTCTGGACTAATTTCTTTCTTGATATCATTGCCAAGTAAGTCAGGATACAATATCCAAGGAGTTCTCATTTGCAACAATAACCAATTTTTTATAAACAATTATTTTGTCGCGTTTTAACCCACATTTTCCATTCAACTATGATCTGCTGATAGAAAAATGAGAGTTCTGGACTAATTTCATTCTTGATATCATTGCTTAGTAAGTCTAGATACTATATCCAAGGAGTTCTCATTTGCAACAATAACCAATTTTTTATAAACAATTATTTTGGCGAATTTTAATCCACATTTTCTATTCAACTATGACCTGCTGACAGAAAAATGAGAGTTCTGGACTAATTTTTTTTGATATGATTGCCAAGTAAGTCAAGATACAATATCCAAGGAGTTCTCATTTGCAACAATAACCAATTTTTTATAAACAATTATTTTGTAGCGTTTTAACCCACATTTTACATTCAACTATGATCTGCTGACAGAAAAATGAGAGTTCTGGACTAATTTTATTCTTGATATCATTGCTAAGTAGGCCTAGATACTATATCCAAGGAGTTCTCATTTGCAACAAGAACCAATTTTTTATAAACAATTATTTTGTTGCGTTTTAACCCACATTTTCCATTCAACTATGATCTGCTGATAGAAAAATGAGAGTTCTAGACAAATTTCTTTCTGAATATCATTGCCAAGCAAGTCTAGATACTAAATCCAAGGAGTTCTCATTTGCAACAATAACCAATTTTTTATAAACAATTATTTTGTCGCGTTTTAACCCACATTTTCCATTCAACTATGATCTGCTGATAGAAAAATGAGAGTTCTGGACTAATTTCTTTCTTGATATCATTGCTGAGTAGGCCTAGATACTATATCTAAGGAGTTCTCATTTGCAACAATAACCAATTTTTTATAAACAATTATTTTGTCGCGTTTTAACCCACATTTTCCATTCAACAATGATCTGCTGATAGAAAAATAAGAGTTCTGGACTAATATCTTTTTGGATATCATTGCCAAGTAAGTCTTGATACCATATCCAAGGAGTTCTTATTTGCAACAATAACCAATTTTTTATAAACAATTATTTTGTAGCGTTTTAACCCACATTTTCCATTCAACTATGATCTGCTGACAGAAAAATGAGAGTTCTGGACTAATTTCATTCTTGATATCATTGCTATGTAGGCCTAGATACTATATCCAAGAAGTTCTCATTTGCAACAAGAACCAATATTTTATAAACAATTATTTTGTTGCGTTTTAACCCACATTTTCCATTCAACTATGATCTGCTGATAGAAAAATGAGAGTTCTGGACGAATTTCTTTCTGGATATCATTGCTAAGCAAGTCTAGATACTAAATCCAAGGAGTTCTCATTTGCAACAATAACCAATTTTTTATAAACAATTATTTTGTCGCGTTTTAACCCACATTTTCCATTCAACTATGATCTGCTGACAGAAAAATGAGAGTTCTGGACTAATTTCTTACTTGATATTATTGATAAGAAGGCCTAGATACTATATCCAAGGAGTTCTCATTTGCAACAATAACCAATTTTTTATAAACAATTATTTTGTTGCGTTTTAACCCACATTTTCCATTCAACTATGATCTGCTGACAGAAAAATGAGAGTTCTGGACTAATTTTTTACTTGATATTATTGCTAAGAAGGCCTAGATACTATATCCAAGGAGTTCTCATTTGCAACAATAACCAATTTTTTATAAACAATTATTTTGTCGCGTTTTAACCCACATTTTCCATTCAACTATGATCTGCTGATAGAAAAATGAGAGTTCTGGACTAATTTCTTTCTTGATATCATTGCTGAGTAGGCCTAGATACTATATCTAAGGAGTTCTCATTTGCAACAATAACCAATTTTTTATAAACAATTATTTTATCGCGTTTTAACCCACATTTTCCATTCAACAATGATCTGCTGATAGAAAAAAAAGAGTTCTGGACTAATATCTTTTTGGATATCATTGCCAAGTAAGTCTAGATACCATATCCAAGGAGTTCTTATTTGCAACAATAACCAATTTTTTATAAACAATTATTTTGTAGCGTTTTAACCCACATTTTCCATTCAACTATGATCTGCTGACAGAAAAATGAGAGTTCTGGACTAATTTCATTCTTGATATCATTGCTATGTAGGCCTAGATACTATATCCAAGAAGTTTTCATTTGCAACAAGGACCAATTTTTTATAAACAATTATTTTGTTGCGTTTTAACCCACATTTTCCATTCAACTATGATCTGCTGATAAAAGAATTAAATCTAATAAATTTGATGTATACGTTATTATTTAACCTCTCAATCAAAGTATACTACTAAACTCGTATGGACTGTTATATCACAAAATAACATGTAAGCATTTTGCGTACTAAATAAAATAATGTTTCCATTTTCTCTATTCATTTGAGCATAGAGGGCGCTATCGGCAGCATTATAAAGTTGTTACTCTTCAGTTATTTGGCTACGAAATAAAAAATGTTGAATTTATAAATATTTACTAAAAGGTTACATAATTTATTTTACATCAATCGACTGAAAATGAATGACTATCGAATTTGTTAATAATTGTGTATCTGTGAATATAATTGTTTTATCCAAAAATGTCAAATATCTCCGAAATGGTAGGACATTCGGTCTAATAATTGTTTTCAACAAATTGGTTATTGTTGCTAGTGAGAACTCCTTTGATATGGTATCTAGACCTAGTTGGAAATGATATTCACAAAGAAATATGTCAAGAATTGTCATATTTCTATGCGAAGATCATAGTTAAAAGAGAAATGAATTTAAAAACACGACACATTAATTGTTTATAAAAACTGGTTACTGTTGCAAGTAGGAACTCCTTGGATATAGTATCTTGACCTACGTGGCAATGATATCCAAAAAGAAATTAGTCCAGAACTCTCATTTTTCTATCAGCAGATCATAGTTGAATGGAAAATGTGGGTTAAAACGCGACAAAATAATTGTTTATAAAAAATTGGTAATTGTTGCAAATGAGAAATCCTTAGATATAGTATCTAAACATTCTTGGCAATGATATCCAGAAAGAAGTTAGTCTAGAACTCTCATTTTTATATCAGCAGATAATAGTTCAATGGAAAATGTGGGTTAAAACGGGACAAATTAATGGTTTATAAGAAATTGGTTACTGTTGCAAATGGGAACTCCTTGTATATAGTATCTAGGCCTACTTAGCAATGATATAAAGAAAAAAATTAGTCTAGAACTCTCATTTTTCTATCAGCAGATCATAGTTGAATGGAAAATGTGGGTTAAAACGTGACAAAATAATTGTTTATAAAAATTGGTTATTGTTGCAAATGAGAAATCCTTAGATATAGTATCTAGGCCTACTTAGCAATAATATCAAGAAAGAAATTAGTCCAGAACTCTCATTTTTCTATCAGCAGATCATAGTTGAATGGAAAATGTGGGTTAAAACGCGAAAAAATAATTGTTTATAAAAAATTGGTTATTGTTGCAAATGGGAACTCCTTGGATATAGTATCTAGGCCTACTTAGCAATGATATCAAGAAAGAAATTAGTCCAGAACTCTCATTTTTCTGTCAGCAGATCATAGTTGAATGGAAAATGTGGGTTAAAACGCGACAAAATAATTGTTAATAAAAAATTTGTTATTGTTGCAAATGAGAACTCCTTGGATATAATATCTAGGCCTTCTTAGCAATAATATCAAGAAAGAAATTAGTCCAGAACTCTAATTTTTCTATCAGCAGATCATAGTTGAATGGAAAATGTGGGTTAATACGCAACTAAATAATTGTTTATAAAAAAATTGTTATTGTTACAAATAAGAACTCCTTAGATATAGTATCTAGGCCTACTCAGCAATGAAATCAAGAAAGAAATTAGTCCAGAACTCTCATTTTTCTATCAGCAGATCATAGTTAAATGGAAAATGTGGGTTAAAACGCGACAAAATAATTGTTAATAAAAAATTTGTTATTGTTGCAAATGAGAACTCCTTGGATATAATATCTAAGCCTTCTTAGCAATAATATCAAGAAAGAAATTAGTCCAGAACTCTCATTTTTCTATCAGCAGATCATAGTTGAATGGAAAATGTGGGTTAAATCGCGACAAAATAATTGTTTATAAAAAATTGGTTATTGTTGCAATTGAGAACTCCTTGGATATAGTATCTAGGCCTTTTTAGCAATAATATCAAGAAAGAAATTAGTCCAGAACTCTCATTTTTCTATCAGCAGATCATAGTTGAATGGAGAATGTGGGTTAAAACGCGACAAAATAATTGTTTATAAAAAACTGGTTATTGTTGCAAATGGGAACTCCTTGGTTATTGTATCTAGGCCTACTTAGCAATGATATCAAGAAAGAAATTAGTCTAGAACTCTCATATTTCTATCAGCAGATCATAGTTGAATGGAAAATGTGGGTTAAAACGCGACCAAATAATTGTTTATAAAAAATTGGTTATTGTTGCAAATGAGAACTCCTTGGATATAGTATCTAGGCCTACTTAGCAATGATATCAAGAAAGAAATTAGTCCAGAACTCTCATTTTTCTATCAGCAGATCATAGTTGAATGGAAAATGTGGGTTACAACGCGACAAAATAATTGTTTATAAAAAATTGGTTATTGTTGCAAATGAGAACTCCTTGGATATAGTATCTAGGCCTACTTAGCAATGATATCAAGAAAGAAATTAGTCCAGAACTCTCATTTTTCTATCAGCAGATCATAGTTGAATGGAGAATGTGGGTTAAAACGCGACAAAATAATTGTTTATAAAAAACTGGTTATTGTTGCAAATGGGAACTCCTTGGTTATTGTATCTAGGCCTACTTAGCAATGATATCAAAAAAGAAATTAGTCTAGAACTCTCATATTTCTATCAGCAGATCATAGTTGAATGGAAAATGTGGGTTAAAACGCGACAAAATAATTGTTTATAAAAAATTGGTTATTGTTACAAATGAGAACTCCTTAGATATAGTATCTAGGCCTACTTAGCAATGATATCAAGAAAGAAATTGGTCCAGAACTCTCATTTTTCTATCAGCAGATCGTAGTTGAATGGAAAATGTGGGTTAAAACGCGACAAAATAATTGTTAATAAAAAATTTGTTATTGTTGCAAATAAGAACTCCTTGGATATAATATCTAGGCCTTCTTAGCAATAATATCAAGAAAGAAATTAGTCCAGAACTCTAATTTTTCTATCAGCAGATCATAGTTGAATGGAAAATGTGGGTTAATACGCGACTAAATAATTGTTTATAAAAAAATTGTTATTGTTACAAATAAGAACTCCTTAGATATAGTATCTAGGCCTACTCAGCAATGAAATCAAGAAAGAAATTAGTCCAGAACTCTCATTTTTCTATCAGCAGATCATAGTTGAATGGAAAATGTGGGTTAAAACGCGACAAAATAATTGTTAATAAAAAATTTGTTATTGTTGCAAATGAGAACTCCTTGGATATAATATCTAGGCCTTCTTAGCAATAATATCAAGAAAGAAATTAGTCCAGAACTCTCATTTTTCTATCAGCAGATCATAGTTGAATGGAAAATGTGGGTTAAATCGCGACAAAATAATTGTTTATAAAAAATTGGTTATTGTTGCAATTGAGAACTCCTTGGATATAGTATCTAGGCCTTTTTAGCAATAATATCAAAAAAGAAATTAGTCCAGAACTCTCATTTTTCTATCAGCAGATCATAGTTGAATGGAGAATGTGGGTTAAAACGCGACAAAATAATTGTTTATAAAAAACTGGTCATTGTTGCAAATGGGAACTCCTTGGTTATTGTATCTAGGCCTACTTAGCAATGATATCAAGAAAGAAATTAGTCTAGAACTCTCATATTTCTATCAGCAGATCATAGTTGAATGGAAAATGTGGGTTAAAACGCGACCAAATAATTGTTTATAAAAAATTGGTTATTGTTGCAAATGAGAACTCCTTAGATATAGTATCTAGGCCTACTTAGCAATGATATCAAGAAAGAAATTAGTCCAGAACTCTCATTTTTCTATCAGCAGATCATAGTTGAATGGAAAATGTGGGTTAAAACGCGACAAAATAATTGTTTATAAAAAATTGGTTATTGTTGCAAATGAGAACTCCTTGGATATAGTATCTAGGCCTACTTAGCAATGATATCAAGAAAGAAATTAGTCCAGAACTCTCATTTTTCTATCAGCAGATCATAGTTGAATGGAGAATGTGGGTTAAAACGCGACAAAATAATTGTTTATAAAAAACTGGTTATTGTTGCAAATGGGAACTCCTTGGTTATTGTATCTAGGCCTACTTAGCAATGATATCAAGAAAGAAATTAGTCTAGAACTCTCATATTTCTATCAGCAGATCATAGTTGAATGGAAAATGTGGGTTAAAACGCGACAAAATAATTGTTTATAAAAAATTGGTTATTGTTACAAATGAGAACTCCTTGGATATAGTATCTAGGCCTACTTAGCAATGATATCAAGAAAGAAATTGGTCCAGAACTCTCATTTTTCTATCAGCAGATCGTAGTTGAATGGAAAATGTGGGTTAAAACGCGACAAAATAATTGTTAATAAAAAATTTGTTATTGTTGCAAATGAGAACTCCTTGGATATAATATCTAGGCCTTCTTAGCAATAATATCAAGAAAGAAATTAGTCCAGAACTCTCATTTTTCTATCAGCAGATCATAGTTGAATGGAAAATGTGGGTTAATACGCGACAAAATAATTGTTTATAAAAAAATTGTTATTGTTACAAATAAGAACTCCTTAGATATAGTATCTAGGCCTACTCAGCAATGAAATCAAGAAAGAAATTAGTCCAGAACTCTCATTTTTCTATCAGCAGATCATAGTTGAATGGAAAATGTGGGTTAAAACGCGACAAAATAATTGTTAATAAAAAATTTGTTATTGTTGCAAATGAGAACTCCTTGGATATAATATCTAGGCCTTCTTAGCAATAATATCAAGAAAGAAATTAGTCCAGAACTCTCATTTTTCTATCAGCAGATCATAGTTGAATGGAAAATGTGGGTTAAATCGCGACAAAATAATTGTTTATAAAAAATTGGTTATTGTTGCAATTGAGAACTCCTTGGATATAGTATCTAGGCCTTTTTAGCAATAATATCAAGAAAGAAATTAGTCCAGAACTCTCATTTTTCTATCAGCAGATCATAGTTGAATGGAGAATGTGGGTTAAAACGCGACAAAATAATTGTTTATAAAAAACTGGTTATTGTTGCATATGGGAACTCCTTGGTTATTGTATCTAGGCCTACTTAGCAATGATATCAAGAAAGAAATTAGTCTAGAACTCTCATATTTCTATCAGCAGATCATAGTTGAATGGAAAATGTGGGTTAAAACGCGACCAAATAATTGTTTATAAAAAATTGGTTATTGTTGCAAATGAGAACTCCTTGGATATAGTATCTAGGCCTACTTAGCAATGATATCAAGAAAGAAATTAGTCCAGAACTCTCATTTTTCTATCAGCAGATCATAGTTGAATGGAAAATGTGGGTTAAATCGCGACAAAATAATTGTTTATAAAAAATTGGTTATTGTTGCAATTGAGAACTCCTTGGATATAGTATCTAGGCCTTTTTAGCAATAATATCAAGAAAGAAATTAGTCCAGAACTCTCATTTTTCTATCAGCAGATCATAGTTGAATGGAGAATGTGGGTTAAAACGCGACAAAATAATTGTTTATAAAAAACTGGTTATTGTTGCAAATGGGAACTCCTTGGTTATTGTATCTAGGCCTACTTAGCAATGATATCAAGAAAGAAATTAGTCTAGAACTCTCATATTTCTATCAGCAGATCATAGTTGAATGGAAACTGTGGGTTAAAACGCGACAAAATAATTGTTTATAAAAAATTGGTTATTGTTGCAAATGAGAACTCCTTGGATATAATATCTAGGCCTTCTTAGCAATAATATCAAGAAAGAAATTAGTCTAGAACTCTCATTTTTCTATCAGCAGATCATAGTTGAATGGAAAATGTGGGTTAAAACGCGACAAAATAATTGTTTATAAAAAATTGGTTATTGTTGCAAATGGGAACTCCTTGGATATAGTATCTAGGCCTACTTAGCAATGATATCAGGAAAGAAATTAGTCCAGAACTCTCATTTTTCTATCAGCAGATCATAGTTGAATGGAGAATGTGGGTTAAAACGCGACAAAATAATTGTTAATAAAAAATTTGTTATTGTTGCAAATGAGAACTCCTTGGATATAATATCTAGGCCTTCTTAGCAATAATATCTAGAAGAAAGAAATTAGTCCAGAACTCTCATTTTTCTATCAGCAGATCATAGTTGAATGGAAAATGTGGGTTAAAACGCGACAAAATAATTGTTTATAAAAAAATTGTTATTGTTACAAATAAGAACTCCTTAGATATAGTATCTAGGCCTACTCAGCAATGAAATCAAGAAAGAAATTAGTCCAGAACTCTCATTTTTCTATCAGCAGATCATAGTTGAATGGAAAATGTGGGTTAATACGCGACAAAATAATTGTTTATAAAAAATTGGTTATTGTTGCAATTGGAAACTCCTGGGATACAGTATCTAGGCCTGCTTAGCAATGAAATCAAGAAAGAAATTAGTCCAGAACTCTAATTTTTCTATCAGCAGATCATAGTTGAATGGAAAATGTGGGTTTAAACGCGAAAAAATAATTGTTTATATAAAATTGGTTATTGTTGCAAATGGGAACTCTTTGGATATAGTATCTTGGCCTACTTAGCAATGATATTCAGAAAGAAATTAGTCCAGATTTCCCATTTATCTATCAGCAGATCATAGTTGAATGATAAATGAAGGTAAAAGCACTACAAAATAATTGTTGATAACAAATTGGTTATTGTTGCAAGTAACAACTCCTTGGACATAGTATCTATACCTAATTAGTAATGATATACACAATGAAATAAATCGAGAACTCTTTTCTTTTTGTAGGAAGAGCATCTGTGAGATATAGCATAATTAATTTTTAAATTATTTATAACAAATTACCGAGAGCAGAACTATTTTTTTTATTATAAGGGAACTCTTTGGAATATAATTATCTATCGATGTATATAATTTTTTATTACTTTTTACAAAAATGATCTGCTACGCGAAGTTAGCAGATCATAATTTTGATATAATTTTGTGGGCTTAATTTGCCAGAACTATGACTAAAACTTATCAGGAACTATAGAACTCGACTGCATGCGAGTAGAACTCTAAGAAAAAATTGATCTGCTAGCAATTGATCTGCTAAGTTCACGCACACAAATTTTACATCATGCGCCACACGTGTAAAACACTGATTTAAAGTGAAGTTAAAAACGCACTGAAAACCAACCTAACTTCGATATTTTTTCAAAATTGGATGTTTTCTTTCCTATCCAAAAAACCTTCAGATATTCGTTGTTTTCTTGTAAAAAAACTTCGATTCCCTGTAGTCCTTCGGTCTCCAAAGACCATGATTGATCCTTCGAGCTGTAGCCTTTGTAAAATGGTAATAAACTTAGTAATCTAGAGTGATCTTTCAATTTGAAACTTTTAAGAACGAGTGTTGTCCACTCCCAGACTAAGCATGAAGTAAAATTTCGAGTTTAGAAAAGCCCCGCGTTGAAAATTTGTCGAGGGTCGCGCAGCGACCCGAGACAAATTTTCACGGGGCTTTTCTAAACTCGAAATTTTACTTCATGCGCCACCCGTATAAAACACTGATTTAAAGCGAAGTTAAAAACGCACTGAAAACCAACCCAACTTCGATATTTTTTCAAAATTGGATATTTTTTTTCCTATCCATGCTGTAAACCTCCAAATATTCGTTGTTTTCTTGTAAAAAAACTTCGATTGTCTGTAGTCCTTCGGTCTCCGAAGACCATGATTGGTCCTTTGTAAAATGGTAATAAACTTAGTAATCTAGAGTGATCCTTTAATTTGAAACTTCTAAGAACGAGTGTTGTCCACTCCCAGACTAAGCATGAAGTAAAATTTCGAGTTTAGAAAAGCCCCGCGTAGAAAATTTGTCGAGGGTCGCGCAGCGACCCGAGACAAATTTTCACGGGGCTTTTCTAAACTCGAAATTTTACTTCATGCGCCACCCGTATAAAACACTGATTTAAAGTGAAGTTAAAAATGCATTGAAAACCAACCAAATTTCGATATTTTTTCAAAATTGGATGTTTTCCTTACTATCCATGCTGTAAACCTCCAGATATTTGTTGTTTTCTTGTAAAGAAACTTCGATTCCCTGTATTCCTTCGGTCTCCGAAGACCATGGTTGGTCCTTCGAGCTGTAGCCTTTGTAAAATAGTAATAAACTTAGTAGTCTAGAGTGATCCCTCAATTTGAAACTTCTAAGAACGAGTGTTGTCCACTCCCAGACTAAGCATGAAGTAAAATTTCGAGTTTAGAAAAGCCCCGCGTTGAAAATTTGTCGAGGGTCGCGCAGCGACCCGAGACAAATATTCACGGGGCTTTTCTAAACTCGAAATTTTACTTCATGCGCCACGCGTCTAAAACACTGATTTAAAGTGAAGTTAAAAACGGACTGAAAACCAACCCAACTTCGATATTTTTTCAAAATTGGATGTTTTCTTTTCTCTCCATGCTGTAAACCTTCAGATATTTGTTGTTTTCTTGCAGAAAAACTTCGATTCCCTGTAGTCCTTTAGTCTCCGAAGACCATGATTGGTCCTTCGAGCTGTAGCCTTTGTAAAATGGTAACAAACTTAGTAATCTAGAGTGATCCTTCAATTTGAAACTTCTAAGAACAAGTGTCCACTCCCAGACTAAGCATGAAGTAAAATTTCGAGTTTAGAAAAGCCCCGCGTAGAAAATTTGTCGAGGGTCGCGCAAACAATAAATCTATTCTTTATAATTAATTATTTGTAACGTTAATGTGTGGAACATTTTCGTTTCAGGTTATTGGACTTGAACTCCTTAAAAAGCCCTCGACTCTGCGAGTAAAATTCTTTCAACTACATTCGAATCAGATATCGGACAATGACGCAAATTAAGAAACAACTAACACGCTAAATACCTTAAAAGGGTCCGCATTGACGTCACGCGAAATAATTCGAACGCGAAATTCGCAACCCAACAAAAAGAGGAATTAGAAGAGAGCGTATACCTGAACCAAATTCGTCCGCGTCAGAGACGATTAATAACAACGAACAATCTTCAGATCAAAACAAATACAAAAAATTGGCAGGTAGGTGATCGATTAACATTACCAAGCAGTTTTTTCGTAAATAGAAAACACAAAAACTGTGGACTGAAAGCATTTTATTAAAGTATACGTTTTTTTCGTTTTAGGACACAAAGACATGCATCATCTAGCTGTCTACTAAAGCCCAACTGGGAATTAAATGCATTGGAAATGATAAATTAAAGTTTTTAGTAATAATATTGTGAAATATATTGTACTTGGCATTACTATCAGTTACAGTGGATAATTTCACCCAATTCTCTTTTGAGTAGACGTTTTTTTTTTTTCGTTTTAGGGCAAAAAGGCATGCAAAATACAAAAACTGTGAATTAAACGCATTTCCTGCACATTCCTCCTTGAAGATGACCAATGGTGGAAACTAGTCGGAGAAAATATAAATAAGTTAAACAAACCAAGTGTTTTAATTTAAATTTAATTTAAATCATCCGGTATTAGATTCAAAAATGTTTCACCACGGTTTAAGTGAGAAATCAATTAAAGATATACAGGGTCGCTACAAAGTATGGAAACACGGCTCTCACGTGAAAACGGCTAAAAACAGAACCACCAAAATTGGGATTTCTAAATGGGATATTTTCTTGAACAATTTGGCGTGAAAAAATCAAAAATGATTCTCAGGATTTTCACATACGGACGCCATCTTGATTTTTTTTAAATGGAATTCGATTTTTTTTATTTTACAACTTTTATAGACCTTATAATTCTGATTACAACCATATACCTTTTTTTAAAAATACTTGTCTTTTCATCGATAAACCGGACTTTGAAAAGTATGGAAACAGCGAAATATTTTGAGAACGGTTTATCGGAATGTCCTGAAATTTTGCAAAGGTTTAAAGTAAGTTGACGGCCTTAACGTACTCTAAACCTTTGCAAAATTTCAGGACATTCCGATAAACCGTTCTCAAAATATTTCGCTGTTTCCATACTTTTCAAAGTCCGGTTTATCGATGAAAAGACAAGTATTTAAAAAAAAAGTATATGGTTGTAATCATAATTATAAGGTCTATAAAAGTTGTAAAATAAAAAAAATCGAATTCCATTTAAAAAAATTCAAAATAGCGTCCGTATGTGAAAATCCTGAGAATCATTTTTGATTTTTTCACGCCAAATTGTTCAAGAAAATATCCCATTTAGAAATCCCAATTTTGGTGGTTCTTTTTTTAGCCGTTTTCACGTGAGAGCCGTGTTTCCATACTTTGTAGCTACCCTGTATAAATGCATTTCATTAAAGTATACGTTTTTTTTTTTTATTTTAGAACACAAAGCATGCATCATCTCTGTCCACTAAAGCCCAACTATGAATTAGATGCATTGTTTTTGAGTGTACGTTTTTTTTTTTTCGTTTTAGGGTAAAAAGGCATGCATCATCTTGCTGTCCATTAAAGCCATGACGTTTGATAAAAAGCCAGTGGATAATATGTGAGAAAAAAATAAAGTGAACGGATGTTTTTGAAAGAATTAAGTGGTTTGACTTAATGACTTAATTTTTTTTGTAAAATAAGTTTAATGTGTTTTGGGCACCGCAATTTTCGTCAAATCATCCATCACCTTTGAAATATTATTTTTAAAAAAATATCTAGACGGGATTAAATAACAATTATTTAATTGTATTTTATTTACAGGTAAGTAGATACGTGAATTTAATGAATCTAATTGTTGTGTTTTTGTCAAAATAGTAATTGTGTTCTATTTATTTATTTATTTATTTATTTATACAATCACGGAAATTACATTTCCTATATAAGATTGTACATCAGTTAAACTAATATAACTAAATATAAAACATAAAACAATGAATACATAAAAGATAATTATGAGCCGTGCATTAATTCTAATATATAGTTAAAACATATTTTTGAATTTATCATATTAAAAATGTCAAGAGCAGGATCTAATGATAGTAATTTATTGTACACATCACACATTGAAAATATAGGCGATCGAATCATAACATTTGTTTTGGGAATTGAAAGTTAAAAAAATCTGTTGTGTCTTAAGCCATGGGGCGTGAAATTTAATCTGAGCAACAATCTCTGGACAATCAATTTAATTATTTAATAATTTGTAAAGCGCAGTTATAAAATGTGCTTTACGTCGACGTTCCAAAGATTGTAATCTAAAAGCTTGAAGTAGCGATTCATAGCTTATAGTGTAGACTGGATAGAGTCCTGACTTCTTAAAATATAGATACTTAACTAGGCGTTTTTGAATAGATTCTATTAAATTAGAATATTTAGCATAACATGGATTCCAAACACAACAACCATATTCAAGCCGAGATCGAACGTACGCATAGTATAACGATAGTATAGCATCACAACCTTCAAATAATTTGGAATTGCAAAAAATAAATCCTAAGAAACGATTGGCCGAAGAGACTATGCTTTCTATGTGAAAATTGAATGTGAGGCTCGCATCAAAAAATATACCTAGATCTTTAAAGTGGTTCACTCTCGATAGTAGGACGCCATTTATATTATAGTTGTGTGTTATGGAAGATTTATTTCGTGAAAAGGACATCACTTTGCACTTATTCGTATTAAGTAATAAATTATTGGAACTGCACCAAGAATGGATAATATCAATATTGTGTTGCAAGGACAGACAGTTGGTAATAGAATTAATTGGTTTACAAATTTTTATATCATCCGCGAATAATAAGCAATCAACATCTAAGTTCTCAACAATATCGTTTATGAAGCAGTTAAAAAGCAACGGACCTAAGGCTGATCCCTGAGGAACACCTGATGTTGCCAAAAATAAGTTAGATTTATAGCCCATATATTCTACAAATAGCGGTCTTTCATGCAGGTAGCTTTTTAATAAATTGCAGAGGGCTAGCGAAAACCCAAAATTATACAGTTTGGACAACAAGATGTTATGATCCAACCTGTCAAAGGCCTTGGAGATGTCAGTAAACACGACATCAACTTGAACCTGGCGATCGATGGAGTTTGTTAACTGCTGCGTGTAGAGCATCAGATTGCTAAGCGTTGATCGCTTTGGTCTAAAGCCGTGTTGATTATCAGCCAGATTCAAGTTAACAAATGCGCTTATTCGATCACGCAAAACAAATTCAAAGCACTTTGATAAATTGGAAATGATTGCTATAGGCCTATAGTTGATAATAAGTTTCTATCGCTCGACTTATAAATTGGAATTATGCGAGTCTTTTTCCACATATCTGGAAAAATACTTTGTTTTAAGCATAAGTTAAATATATGCTTCAATGGTTCTGATAATACGTAACGACAATCTTTTAATATGAGTGCTGGAAGAATATCTGGCCCAGAGCCCAATTTGCTAAGTGCATCTTCAATATCAGGTTGATCAAACCCTATTATGTGTATGGAATTATTATGTATTGACTTGATAAATTATACAAACAGTAATATTAATCAAAATCGTCTACGAACATTTAAAAAAAACTATTTAATTAATTATACCAATTATAATATTAATCAAAATCGTATGTGATTTAACATTCGTATTTACTTTGTTCAACATCTTTTCCTATTTTCAACAAATCTTAACTTAAAATGCAGGACCTGACCTTTTCAGAGTTTGTATTATATGTTACCTTACGTGCGAAGTTAATATATGATACAAACTCCGAAAAGGTCAGGTCCTGCATTTTTGTGCAGAACGACATAACCATCTTAAAACTGCACAACTTCTGCTTCCCAGATCTGGTCGCAGTGAAGGTGAAACTCTGGGGTGAGGGATCCACACTCGACGCCGTTATAGCCTCAGTATACCTCCCCTACGACTCCCCGCCACCATCACACAACTAGAAGTGATGGGAATAGCACTTGCGGCTGAAACCATACAGAACCGCAACGTGAGGAACAAAAAGCTACTCATCCTAACAGATAGCAGGCAGGCTCTGATGGCTCTGAAAAATAGAGTAACGACAGTTCTGGACTGCCACAGCAAACTCAGGCTTGCTGTCGCAGAAAACAGAATCGAGATATCATGGGTAAAGGCCCATGACATTAATGTAGGCAATCGAAAGGCGGATAAACTGGCTAGAGCAGCGGCTGGGAAAACTATTTCCTCGCCACAGCCGCTAGTAAAACCCACCATCTCGACCCTAAACGAATTGATCCACAACGAAATCCTGAAAAAATTCAGGGAACGCTGGGATGACATTAAGGACTGTAGGATGTCTAGGGAAACCTTA
This sequence comes from Philonthus cognatus, assembly GCA_932526585.2. NCBI lineage: Eukaryota > Metazoa > Arthropoda > Insecta > Coleoptera > Staphylinidae > Philonthus > Philonthus cognatus. Next base: position 66,382,028 of record OW052247.1, on the reverse strand, counting down.
GGGTATCCGAACAAAAAGACGGCACTACAATACCTGCAAATGAGCAGAAATAATCGGAGACGCATAACGGCCGTTCTCACGGGCCATTGTGGACTAAATGGGCATCTCTACAAAATGGGAGTCGTTGACTCGCCAGATTGTAGAGGCTGTCATGAGGAGGACGAGACTGCCGAGCACATCCTCTGTGATTGCCCAGCACTCGCCTCGCAAAGGGAGGAAATTCTGAGGTCCAGATGGACGACATTAAGGAAGAGTCAACCGCTGCTCTGCTGGCCTTTCTCGACAGAGTGGCATGGCTGAGCTGAGGAGTGACACAACCCTAAGCAAAAAGGGCCCATTGGGGTCTAATTGCTGTGTCTAGGTACACACCCCCTTTATGATCTAGATCCAGATGTCTCGGACGAATAATCCCTCTCCGACCACCGCTACATAGTCTTGGAGATCGGCCAAACCCGTGAGACCGAAGTCGAGCTCCGAAACCTACGAAGAACATATTGGGAAACATACCATGTAGACCTTGGTATTCACCTTAAAGATTCCAAGGAAAACATCAAAACCAAACTGGATGTAGAGCTTGTTGCAGAACAAGTCCAAGAGGCCATTCTAACCTCCTTCCAGAAAAACTGCCCTACAACAAAGAGATCGATCCACCGGCAAAGTAATAAGTTGGTTGAATGAAAACCTAGAAAAACTTAGGAGGGACACACGCCGGCTTTACAACAGAGCGAAGAAATCTGGTGAGTGGGAGGAATACTCCAAAACACTGACTGAGTGATTAGGAGATTAGGAGGGCACGCCGGGAGGCTTGGAGGATATTCTGCTCAGAGATTGACCAAACCCCCGAGGGAGCAAAACTGCATAATATCCTAGCGAAAACCTCCAACCCCTCTTGCGGAACTCTGAAGACACCAGATTGAAAATTCACAGAAACTAATAAGGAAACAGCGGAGATCCTTATAAGAACCCATTTCTCCGGATCTGAAATCCTGCAAAACAATGCAGACATCCACACTGCGCTTGTAACCCTTAGTAAGGCGGCAACAAAACAGGACTGGGAAATTTCAAAGAAAGTTCCCACTGAGCAAAAAACAAACAAATAACGTTATCAAAATTGAATTTGTGTTCAGTATTCCGGCACCAGGTACCCACAGACGCGTTTCGGACTTCAAGGTCCTCTTCAGTGTGGTCCCAACCCAGTGCTGAGGAATACTGAACATTTCTGACTATTTCAAGCCAATATGTGAAAACTATTAATGATTTCGATAGCTAACGCCATCTAATGCTATGAAGCATTAGATGGCGTTAGCTATCGAAATCATTAAACGTTGTTTTAATGTTGATCAAACATTACTTAAATAGATTTGCTCAGTGGGTTATAACCTTTGAAAGAATCAGGTGGGCGATTGGGACATTCCATCGATATAAATCACCAGGACAAGATGGGATTTACCCAGTGCTTTTGCAGCAAGGGCTTGACCATCTTCTACCGGTGCTATGCAACCTTTTTAGGGGGAGCTTGGCACTGAAACACGTGCCTACTACCTGGAAGAAAGTCAAAGTGGTCTTTATCCCTAAGCCTGGGAAGGACTTAACCCAGCCAAATGGATACAGACCAATTTTCCTCACATCGTTCCTAGTTAAAACGATGGAAAAACTAGTTGAAAGACACATAAGGGAAACCTCACTATTAGAGAGGCCGCTTCATCCCTTCCAACACGCCTTTCAAGCTGGAAAATCATGTGAGTCTGCCTTACACCAACTGGTAGTGAAGATAGAGAACACGCTGAAAAACAAAACAGTGGCACTGGCCACATTTCTAGATATTGAGGGAGTGTTTGACAACACCTCTATCAGAACGATCGTAAGAGCAGTCGAAAGTCACGCTGTGGAAACCACAATAAGTCTGTGGCTTCAATCCATGCTGACGGACAGACTAGTACTTACGGAACAATATGATGATGAAAAAATAAGCTTAAAAGCCAAAGGGGGATGTCCCCAGGGGGGCGTTCTATCCCCTCTTTTATGGGACATGGTGGTGGATGAGCTACTAACGTTATAAAACGAATCAGGATAGTACGCCTAGGGGTATGCGGATGATATTGTCATTCTCATCACGGGAAAATATCCAACTACCATAACAGGCATCATGAACAATGCCCTGAAAACAGTAGAACGATGGTATGGGGAGGTGGGGCTGAGCATTAACCCCACAAAGACTGCTGTCATCCCGTTCACTAAAAGAAGGAAATGCGTGGGCCTCAAACCCTCAACCTTCTTTAACCAAACTCTACAATGTACCAGTGAGGTCAAATATCTAGGTATCTACCTAGATACCACACTCACATGGAACCGTCAATTAAAACACGCAACCGACAAAGCAAAAGCGACGCTAATGACAACAAACCGAGCTCTAGGAAAAACATGGGGCCTTAATCCACAAATGACTATATGGATATACACAGAGTTTTATGTAACACCGAACATTTTCATAACGAGAATTTTACTTTGAAGTATCCATATGCATACGTTGCACATTTTCCGATGCTCGGTTTATTAAAAGAATCCAATTTGAAACTTTAAGCGAGTGTTTTCCACTCCCAGGCTAAGCATGAAGTAAAATTTCGAGTTTAGAAAAGCCTGAAAATTTGGTTTGGTCGCGTAGCGCGAAGCGCGGAGCGGCCAAACCAAATTTTCAGGCTTTTCTAAACTCGAAATTTTACTTCATGCGCCACCGGTACAAAACACTGACATTACGAAGTTTAAAACACACCGCTAAAGTTTACATTGCATCAGTATTTCGTACCGGTGGCGCATGAAGTAAAATTTCGAGTTTAGAAAAGCCTGAAAATTTGGTTTGGTCTCGAAATTTTACTTCATGCTTAGCCTGGGAGTGGAAAACACTCGCTCAAAGCTTCAAATTAAATTCTTTTAACATTAAAAGTGCGATTCTTTTCGCAATCTACAACAAGTTAGTCTTACAAAGACTATATCAAACACTCATTGAAACAACTACTTCCCGGGCTAATACCCCGACAGACATTGAATTATACAACAAGTGTTTGCTCGAAACGCGTCTATAGATGGCCTGAATAATTTGACCCAAATTGTTACATTTGCAGTAGGTTACTGTATGTAACAGCAAACACTTGTTGTATAATTCAATGTCTGTCGGGGTATTAGCCCGGGAAGTAGTTGTTTCAATGAGTGTTTGATATAGTCTTTGTAAGACTAACTTGTTGTAGATTGCGAAAAGAATCGCACTTTTAATGTTTGAAGTATTCTGCAACCAAGAATTGGCAATTTCATTTATACTAAATTCTTTTAATAAACCTAGCATCGAAAAATGTGCAACGTATGCATATGGATACTTCAAAGAAAAATTCTCGTTATGAAAATGTTCGGTGTTACATAAAACTCTCTGTATAATACAGTAGTAAAACCCATGATCACCCACGGATGCACCATATTGTGGCCGAAAGTAGAACAAAGTAAAAAAAAAGTGTCTGATCTAATTAACATTATAAATTTAAAAATAAAACCATCCATCGCATATTATTATTATGAACAATTGCAAATTGATTATGTTAACAGGATGCGAACAAACAATAAATGGTTACAATACGATAAATATTTGTGCTCAAGCCCAAATATTTGTACTCAACATATTTCTTCTCGATGAATTCCTCAAATACCAGGAAAAGCAAATAAAAAAAATGCGTGTATCTTTTTCTCACAACAATCTGGAAATAATCGTATTTACTTCCATTAAATCAACATCTCTAAGTCTCAAGGTGATAAAAATCTGATTTTATTATTGTTTCAGGAAAGTAAAATAGTTTTGTGCAAATATGAGTTTTTTTTTTTTTTAGAATGAATCTCATGAATTGTAAATTGCATAACATACGTAAAAGTTAATTAAAGGAATTACCTACACATGATATGCACAGGTCAAAGTGCTAATGTTAATTTGTAGTTTTCTAAAAAAAAATAATAACAGGAATATCTGTGTATTAAATCAAAATTGTTTCAATTATTTATCGATCAAAAATCAATCGAATATTCTTTATTTATAAATTGGCTCATAAATTAATGATATATTATTATGAATGATTCTAACGACTCTAAACAAAATTATAAAAGGTCAAAGTTGAAGGAAATTATTTAGCTTGAAAATTGCGCATTTTTTTAAATCATAAAAATAATTGTTAACGGTGGAGGCTTCTACTTCATTCATTATACATCATAATTCACAAATAAACCACGTAAAATCGTGTTTCATTTGTGAATTATGATGTATAATGAACGAAGTAGAAGCCTCCACTTTATATAACTGAGGCTGTATTAGCTGATTATAGTTTTGAAAACTTTAACTCCAGCTTATTTTCTTTAAATCTTTAGAAATTCGTTGTTTTTTTAAGAGTACAATTTAAAGCTTTAAACGAGTGTTTTCCACCCCCAGACTAAGCATGAAGTAAAATTTCGAGTTTAGAAAAACCCCGTGAAAATTTGTCGAGGGTCGCGCAGCGACCCGAGACAAATTTTCTGGGCTTTTCTAAACTCGAAATTTTACTTCATGCGCCACGCGTATAAAACACTAAAATATTCTAAATTTGTATTTATATTCGAACTTTACTTGAAATCTGTGTTTTATACGCGTGGCGCATGAAGTAAAATTTCGAGTTTAGAAAAGCCCAGAAAATTTGTCTCGGGTCGCTGCGCGACCCTCGACAAATTTTCACGGGGCTTTTCTAAACTCGAAATTTTACTTCATGCTTAGTCTGGGAGTGGAAAACACTCGTTTAAAGCTTTAAATTGAACTTAAAAAAAACAAGGAATATCTAAGAATTTACAAAAAATAGACTGAATTTGGAATACGTATATTTAAAAGAAAAACTCCCAGTATAAAATTACTATAATGTTTGTATAAAGTGCAAACATTATCGGGGCTTTTCTAAATCTTTAGATATTCCTTGTTTTTTAATTAAATTCAATTTGAAGCTCTAAACGAGTGTTTTCCACTCTCAGACTAAGCATGAAGTAAAATTTCGAGTTTAGAAAAGCCCCGTGAAAATTTGTCGAGGGTCGCGCAGCGACCCGAGACAAATTTTCTGGGCTTTTCTAAACTCGAAATTTTACTTCATGCGCCACGGATATAAATCACTGATTTCAAGTGAAGTTTAAATATACATAAATTTCACAATATTTTAGTGTTTTATATGCGTGGCGCATGAAGTAAAATTTCGAGTTTAGAAAAGCCCAGAAAATTTGTCTCGGGTCGCTGCGCGACCCTCGACAAATTTTCACGGGGCTTTTCTCAACTCGAAATTTTACTTCATGCTTAGTCTAGGAGTGGAAAACACTTGTTCAGCAGCAATAAGAGCCCTTACTGACAATACTGATTTCTTAAAGAAAATGGAAAACAAACACACTGTAGTTATTTTTATAATCTTTATGAGTTTCGTAAATTATCTCGTTGTTGATTTTTTTTTAAGAATAAGTATTGTCATTTAAGGTTTTAATGGTTGTCGAACAAGTGTTTTCCACTCCCAGGCTAAGCATGAAGTAAAATTTCGAGTTTAGAAAAGCCCCGTGAAAATTTGTCGAGGGTCGCGCAGCGACCCGAGACAAATTTTCTGGGCTTTTCTAAACTCGAAATTTTACTTCATGCGCCACGCGTACAATACACTGAAATACTGTGAAATTGAAAATATACTGCTTGTGTTTGATCTCATGTTAATTAATTTAACAAATGTTTATTTTAATTAATTTGACGTCAATTTGTTTTGGATTATCGAAATATCTTTTGATGCTTAAATGTAATTTGAAATCGTAAGTCAAGGGGTTAAGAAATGAACAAACTTTATTTTAACGTTGGAATAATGGAAATCTAAAGATTTTATATAAAATTACAAAAGGTCAAATTTGGTTGAAATCAAAATCTTGATTGAAATGAAATCCGAGTGCGTGAAAATGTAACCTTTTTTAAACATTCTAAAAATAATCACTGGATCACAGATTTTAATTAAAGTCACAGTTATTTTTAAGAAATGAACAATATTTGTTTTAATGTTGGAAAAATGAAAATCTAATCATTTTGTACAAAATGACTAAAGGTCAAAGTTGACTGAAATTATTCAGAGTGGGAAAATTCAGTCGGGAAGCGTCCATGTCTGACCACAGATGGATCACTTTTCAACTGGGCCTAAAAATGAGTCCGAGCAAACCTTACCGGAATCCGAGACTTACGGATAAGAATGCATACCGTATGCACCTGGGTGAGGGTTTGCAGGATATAAAGAAGCAATGCCCTAAGGACTATGCCAGCCTAGACCTCCTAGCGGAGGAAGTGCAGGCAAAGATTCTTAGGGCATATAACCTGTCCTGCCCACTTAAGAGGAGGCCTGAGACAGGGACGGCCACCCCATGGTGGTGCCCAGATCTCGACTCCTTAAAAGATGAGGCCAGGAAAGCATTCAATAGAGCACAACGCTCCAAAGAGGCCTCCGACTGGACCATCTACAAGGTCCGCCTTAGAGAGTACAAAAAGCTCATAAGGCAATGTCAAAGAGCGTCATGGCGTGCCTTCTGCGAAGGAATTGAAAGCACTCAAGAAGTTAGCAGACTTAAGAAGACTCTATCACAGGACCAACATCAATCTGTGGGAGTCCTGTAGAAGGAGGACGGCACCATGACTGACGACCTCCATGAAAGTCTGCAACTATTGCTCAAGACTCACTTCCCTGGATGCACTTTACTATCTACGCAATCTAGGGATGTGGTTGAAATCACTTCGGCAATACCAGAAGACTGGGAACTGGCTCATGAAGTGATAAATGAAGAAGAGCAATTGCAAGCTTTTCCGCCTTTAAAGCACCCGGACCCGACGGCATCTTTCCCGCCCTGCTACAGTGGGGACGGGATGAACTAGCTGAGTTTGTAATGATGCTGTTTCGGTCCAGTTTGGCGCTGGGATATGTCCCTAAGGTCTGGAAACGAGCCAGGGTTGTTTTCATACCGAAGCCCGGTAGAGCAGACTATACTGCTCCCAAGGCATACAGACCAATCACACTTTCCTCGTTTCTCCTTAAAACACAGGAAATGATTTGTGAATGGCACATAAGAACATCAGCTCTAGTGAGACAACCGCTGATGGCGACACAACATGCATACACACGGGGGAGGTCCACTGATTCAGCCCTGCATAGTGTAGTGAGCAGAATCGAGAGAACATTGGATGTTAAAGAATCCACCCTAGGTGTTTTTGTGGACATAGAAGGTGCGTTTGATAAAACGACCATACCGAAGATAGGAAACGCGCTAAGCAAGCGCGGAGTACCATCTAAAATGTGTGAATGGATTGGCAATGCACTGGCCAATCGTATAGTCACAGTGGAACAGGGAAGGGAACGTATAACCTGTAAAATTGACAGAGGCTGTCCTCAGGGAGGTATTTTATCACCACTATTATGGAACATGGTTCTGGACAGCCTACTAGACGAATTTCAGCAACTAGGCTTGTTTGTGACAGCCTATGCTGATGACCTGGCCATATTAGTACGTGGTAAGTTTGAAGACGCCCTATGCGACCAGGTGCAAGGAGCTCTAAACATAGTTTCTAGGTGGTGCAATGATCACTCCCTATCGGTAAACCCTGCCAAAACGGAGATGGTCCTGTTCACCAAGAAAAGGAAGGTGTCGAAAAAAGCACCAAAATTATTGAATACGATGTTGCAGTACAGCGACGAGGTGAAATACCTGGGCATCACTCTCGACAGGAAACTGAGCTGGAAAGCGCACATCGACATCAAAACAGACAAAGCTATAAGGGCCTTCTGGCAATGTCGTCGGGCAGTGGGGAAAACCTGGGGTTTGAAACCACGCACGACTCTGTGGTTGTACACAGTTGTCATAAGGCCCATGCTGACTTACGGAGCTTCAGTTTGGTGGCCCAGAACCAAACAGAAGACCACGAGGAAGCAACTCTCGCAAGTGCAGCGGACAATCTGTCTTAGTGTAACAGGCGCCATGCACACTACTTCGACGATGGCGATGGAATCATGCTATGCCTTCCACCACTTGATATCCACGTGGAGAAGGAGGCCATGGCGACTATACTTTGCCTTCAGTGCAGTGGGATTTGGAACAGTAACAGCTGTGGGGAAGTTAGAGGACACCTCTGGAGGAATGTCTGTTGAGATATACCTCTTTTAGAGGCTGTTAATGACTGATGTGTACCAACACTAATACGGAACACACCCTACAACGTTACTGTTCAACCCACTAAGCGGATGAGAGAGTCTGCTACAAGGATCTACACAGATGGATCTAAAAGGAGAGAAGGATCGAGCCTTGGAGTTTTCTCTAAAACCCTAAAAATCCAAGCAAAGGTTCCGATGGGAATTCATGGAACCATCACGCAACTGAGGCTGATGGCAATAACACTTGCGGCTGAGTACATCATAAACCGCAAGGTGACAACTGTAGCCATACTAATCTTAACGGATAGCAGGCAAGCGATTCTGTCTCTACAGAAAGCCTATGCTTCGTCAGAGATCGAAATAGAGTGCCACGGGAAACTCAGACAGGCAGCAATGCACAACAACATTGAAGTCTGCTGGGTGAAAGGGCATGATACAGACACAGGTAACGGGAGAGCTGACGCGCTGGCAAGAGCTGCGGCTGGGATGAATCTACTCTCACCTGAGCCGCTAGTGCGGTTAGCTCCTCTCTCCCTGTGTAACATGTTACAAACCAATGCCCTGGAGAAATTCAGGATGCGTTGGGATGATATCGTGGGCTCCAAGCTCTCTAAGGAAACACTTGTGTATCCCAATGAGAGATCAGCGAAACGGTACCTGCAGCTGGCTAGAGGGAATCTCAGGCGCTTAACTGCCATCCTTACTGGTCACTGTGGACTAAACGGGCAAATCTATAGGATGGGTATAGTTGACTCCCCATCTTGTAGAGGTTGCAGCATGGAAGACGAGACTGCATGGCATTTTCTTTGTGAATGCCCGGCACTATCGTCAATCAGGGAATCCATATTGGGTGATAGATGCCCTACAATGGCCTACATAATGGGCCACCTCAGCTATGCTAGAATACCTAAACAAGGTGGGCTGGCTAAACTGAGGATGGGTGATCTACGGGAGGTGGCACAATGGGCCTAATGAGGCCTAAGTGCAGTGCAGAACTGCATACTCCCCTTTGCACCAGAACCAGAACCAGTGGGAAAATTCAACAATTTAAAACTTCCTAAAAAATTCACTGTACAACAGCTATCAATTAAGAAAAAACTCAGGAATTGTTGATAAATGAACAAATTTTGTTTTAATGTTACAAAAATTAAAATCTAACAATTTTAAATAAAATTACTAAAGGTCAAAGTTGACTCAAATAATTTAGAGTGTGTGTAAATCGAACAATTTAAAACTTCTTAAAAAATTCACTGCATAGCAGCTTGTAATTTAAAAAAAACTCAGGAATTGTTGATAAATGAACAAATTTTGTTTTAATGTTACAAAAATTAAAATTTAATGATTTTAAATAAAATTACTAAAGGTTGACTGAAATTATTTAAAATGTGTGAAAGTTAAACAATTTAAAACTTCTTAAAAAAATTCACTGCACAGCAGCTTGTAATTAAAAAAAAACTTAGGAATTGTTGGTAAATGAACAAATTTTGTTTTAATGTTACAAAAATAAAATTCCAACAATTTTAAATAAAATTACTAAAGGTCAAAGTTGACTCAAATAATTCAGAGTGTGTGTAAATCGAACAATTTAAAACTTCTTAAAAAATTCACTGCACAACAGCTTTTAATTAAAAAAAAACTCAGGAATTGTTGATAAATGAACAAATTTTGTTTTAATGTTACAAAAATTAAAATTTAATGATTTTAAATAAAATTACTAAAGGTCAAAGTTGACTGAAATTATTCAAAGTGTGTGAAAGTTAAACAATTTAAAACTTCTTAAAAAAATTCACTGCACAGCAGCTTTTAATTAAAAAAAAAACTCAGGAATTGTTGATTAATAAACAAAATGTGTTTTAATGTTACAAAAATAAAAATCCAACAATTTTAAATAAAATTACTAAAGGTCAGGGTTGACTCAAATAATTCAGAGTGTGTAAATCGAACAATTTAAAACTTCTTAAAAAATTCACTGCACAACAGCTTTTAATTAAAAAAAACTCAGGAATTGTTTATAAATGAACAAATTTTGTTTTAATGTTGCAAAAGTAAAAATCTAATAATTTTAAATAAAATTACTAAAGGTCAAAGTTGATTGAAATAATTCAGTGTGTAAATCGAACAATTTAAAACTTCTTAAAAAATTCACTTCACAACAGCTTTTAATTAAAAAAAACTCAGGAATTGTTGATAAATGAACAAATTTTGTTTTAATGTTACAAAAATGAAAATCTAACAATTTTAAATAAAATTACTAAAGGTCAAAGTTGACTGAAATATTTCAAAGTGTGTGAAAGTTAAACAATTTAAAACTTCTTAAAAAAAATCACTGCACAACAGCTTTTAATTAAAAAAAAAAATAAGGAATTGTTGAAAAATTAACAAATTTTGTTTTAATGTTACAAAAATGAAAATCTAACAATTTTAAATAAGATTACTAAAGGTCAAAGTTGACTGAAATTATTCAGAGTGTGTGTCAATCGAACAATTTAAAACTTCTTAAAAAATTCACTGCACAACAGCTTTTAATTAAAAAAAAAACTCAGGAATTGTTGATGAATGAACAAATTTTGTTTTAATGTTACAAAAATGAAAATCTAACAATTTTTAATAAAATTACTAAAGGTCAAAGTTGACTGAAATAATTCAAAGTGTGTGAAAGTTAAACAATTTAAAACTTCTTAAAAAAATTCACTGCACAGCAGCTTTTAATTAAAAATAAACTCAGGAATTGTTGATTAATAAACAAAATGTGTTTTAATGTTACAAAAATGAAAATCTAATAATTTTAAATAAAATTACAAAAGGTCAAAGTTAGCTGAAATTATTCAAAGTGTGTGATCAAATAAATTAGATAATTATAATTTTTAGGCGCAGTCAAACATTATTATCAATTTTATTGGGTAATTAAATAATTATAATAGACGTAAGTTATTTCGATTTATTAGAAAAATATTCTAATTTTTGTTTGCTGACACAGATACATGGCATTCTAGAGGAACTAATTATAACTATTATTATTATTATAAGGTTAGGTTATTATAACTATTATGTTGTCATAATTAGTTTCAAGATTAATTTCAAAAATTTAAATACAACCAGTAACAGAAATATCATTAAATAAAATTAGTACAAAAAAAGTGTTTTCTTTATATTAATATTGAATATACCGCACAATGAATGCCTCGAAAATTAAAAAAAAAATCTGGTTATGCCAATGTAATTCACGTCAAATTAATTATAGTATTTTTAATACCCATTTGGAATAACTCCATCCTTATTCATCAATCATGAATCAGGTGAAACCCAAAATTACCAACAAAAATGAACGTCGATTACTAAATAGATGTTACGTCAAAAGTTTGATGTCTGTTAATGTCATTAAATAACGCAAAAATACCCTACTAAAATGCGATATTCCGATTAATCCAAAAAGCGAATACTTAATGTAGTAAGCTATTTTCAAAATGAATTAGGATCTCGATTTAAGGCAATTCAAAAAGCGTCCAAAGTCCTAAAAGTTCCACAAAGCACGTTATACAACTTACAAGATAAAAACAGATCAACGGATTTCGAATTTAGAAAGAATATGTCTGCAAACGTTTCCCTGGGCAATAATCGAATTACGAAGAACACTCTACAATTTTTAAGGCCAATGATTTACAAAATGTACACATTCCTTTGAAAATGGTTTAACAAACCGAAACTAGTCGGAATAAAGATTTAATTGTGAAACAATACCAAGTGCCTTTCCTTTAATTAACTTTACATAGTGTAATATGTTTCACCAAGTGCCAGATGAGAAACTAATTCAAGAAATTACAAAATGTATGCCCAAAAGAAACATATTACTTTAGAAACTACTCACTAACAATTTATGGAAGAATTATCAGAAATTGAGATCTTGAAAAGTTCTTTATATTTGGGATTTAAGAAAATGGGCTTTAGCTTCAAAAAGCAGGACGGAAGAAATCATTTATTGGAAATGCCTGGAATCAGGTTGAGAAGACTTTTATTTCTAAATAAATGTCAAGTTGCTAAAATGAGAACATTTGTATAATGTTTTGTAGAACATTTAGTTTTATTATAATAACATAACAGCATAACGTCCACAGAGAGTTTTATGTAACGCCGAACATTTCCATAACGAAAATATTTCTTTTAAGTATACATATGCATACGTTAGACATTTTCCGACGCTCTGTTTACTAAGAGAATTCAATTTAAAGCTTTAAACAAGTGTTTTCCACTCCCAGGCTGAGCATGAAGTAAAATTTCGAGTTTAGAAAAGCCTGAAAATTTGGTTTGGTCGCGTAGCGCGAAGCGCGGAGCGGCCAAACCAAATTTTCAGGCTTTTCTAAACTCGAAATTTTACTTCATGCGCCACGCGTATTAAACACTGACATATTACAAAGTTTAAAACACACCGCTAAACTTTACATTGAATCAGTGTTTAGTACCGGTGGCGCATGAAGTAAAATTTCGAGTTTAGAAAAGCCTGAAAATTTGGTTTGGCCGCTCCGCGCTTCGCGCTACGCGACCAAACCAAATTTTCAGGCTTTTCTAAACTCGAAATTTTACTTCATGCTTAGCTTAGGGAGTGGAAAACACTTGTTTAAAGCTACGCGACCAAACCAAATTTTCAGGCTTTTCTAAACTCGAAATTTTACTTCATGCGCCACCGGTACAAAAGACTGACATATTACAAAGCTTAAAACACACCGCTAAACTTTACATTGAATCAGTGTTTTGTACCGGTGGCGCATGAAGTAAAATTTCGAGTTTAGAAAAGCCTGAAAATTTGGTTTGGCCGCTCCGCGCTTCGCGCTACGCGACCAAACCAAATTTTCAGGCTTTTCTAAACTCGAAATTTTACTTCATGCTTAGCCTGGGAGTGGAAAACACTCGTTTAAAGTTCTAATTGAATTCTCTTAATAAACCGAGCGTCGCAAAATGTAAAACGAAATGCATATGTATACTTAAAAGAAATATTCTCGTTATGAAAATGTTTGGTGTTACATAAAACTCTCTGTATATAAATTATTATATTCCATATTATGTAATTAATTAATATGTGTGATCCTACGCCGCTACTGGTTGTTTTGAATATCAAGTTACTCTACCAATGCCCCAAAAATAATGGTTTAGATGTCGGCCACTTGACATGACAAGTTCCTAACCTAATTTTGTGTGTGTGTTCAAGAAGCCGCATACGTTAAGTCACTAAAACAACTGTTACTTCTAAATAGGTATTAAAAATACTATATATCGTATGTTCAATAAAATAAAACCTTTAGAGTGCCATGGAAAATATTGCAGGTTGGCAACTCTGAATTATACATTATAATTATTATGTCTGGTGTTTTATATGTCAAGTCCTAACGCGTGTAGCCAACTTAAATTTTTAAAAAAGATCAAATTATGGCACTGTACAGGTTTGTTTTTATTGAACATACGATATATAGTATTTTTAATACCTATTTAGAAGTAACAGTTGTTTTAGTGACTTAACGTATGCGGTTTTTTTTTTATTGAAACATCTTAGTTATAAGAAGATTTCTTCTAAAATATGATTTATTTAATGTGAAATACATTGCCTAACCAGGATTTATTAGACTTTCTTTAAACCTTAAGAAATGCCAATTATTCTTGTCTTATTTTATTGTTTTATGTAGGTTTGCTTGTTGTTTAAGCATAAAGTAAAATTTTGAGTCTAAAAAAGCCGGAAAATTTAGATTGGGGTGCCTGAAGCGCAAATAAAATTCCTTGCATATTTAAAAATGTTGTTAATAAATTAATATTACCCGTAGAATGGAAAATGTAATTAACTATTTGCTAATAACATTATGCTCCTGCAAATAAAATGCCCTGCATATTTAAAAATATGTATTAGTTATTATGGAAAATCTAAAAAAGCCGGAAAATTTAGATTAAGGCGCCCGAAGCGCAAATAAAATTCCTTGCATATTTAAAAATGTTGTTAATAAATTAATATTACCCGTAGTATGGAAAATATAATTAACTATTAACTAATAACAGTATGCTCCTACAAATAAAATGTCGTGCATATTTAAAAATGTTGTTAATTAATTATTATAGAAAATTACAATTAACTATTTACTAATAATATTATACTCCCCCAAATAAAATTCTTTGCAAATTTAAAATTTTTGTTAATGTTATTAGTAAATAGTTAATTACATTTTCCATACTACGGGTAATAATAATTATATTATTACCCGTAGTATGGAAAATGTAATTAACTATTTACTAATAACATTATGCTCCTGTAAATAAAATGCCCTGCATATTTAAAAATATTAATTAATTATTATGGAAAATTACAATGAACTATTTACTAATAATATTAAAAAAAAAAAAAAAAAGACCTTTATTGGCATATAAAAAATAAAATTACAAAAAAAAATAATAATAACAAAATAATAATAGAACAAAAAAATTAAATCATTTCCTTTCTTTTTTCCGCTCTCCGCCAACCCAGTACTGTTACCATCTTTACGCCAGCTCCGTCCTCTCTCATCCATTCCGTTACACTCTTTTTTCCCCCCAGCCATTCCACATTCACCCCTTCACACTCCTCTCCCAAATGACTCCATGTATCTCGTCCACTTGCGCACAATACACATTTACCATACCTTTCCCCCATCCAGACCTTCCTTCCTCTCTCCTCCGAACCACATCTAGCTCTTGCCAGGGTTATCTTCGCCTCATTCGACAGGTCACTATTGGATAGGTACCCTGGCACTCTCCCATGCACTTGCCATCTTTCGTACATTGGATTGTATCCGCTCCTCCCGATGTACCCTTGCCTCTCCTGCATCTCCACCTCTTTCCACTTCTCTTTCATCCAAGCTGCCACATTCACCCCCTTCTCTAACCATTCATTTACCCTATCCGCAGACTCTCCTGCCCTTTCATACATCTCTCTGCGCTTCATACTCCACTCACTCCTCCCTAATCCCTTGCACGTTCTCTATACCTCTTTCACCAGTCTCTCACTTTCCAATTCACATAACTTCATCTCATACTTCACCACTTTCTCCATTGCCTCACCATGTATACTCATTCTATTTGTTTCCTGAAGCAGAATGTATCCAGGGGTTGACCTTTCCAACCCCAGAATCTGCTTCAGGAACCACATCTGCTCTCTTTCAATGCATTCATACTCATTTATACCCCATGCTTCCACTCCATACAACAAAATGGGCTTCACACACGCATCCCACAGTTTGCACGCCAATTGGAAGTTGCCAGCAAACCATTTTCCCCACTTCTTCCTTACAATACCCCATGCTTTCCTCGCTTTCCCTTGTACCCATTTGGCGTGCTCCCCGTACCCACCTGTAGCTTTAAATATGAAGCCCAAATATTTAAATTCTTTCACCCTTTCAATCACCTCCCCCTTCCACTTCAATTCATCTACTCTTCCTTCTCTTCCTCTGTTCCTAAATTTCATCCACTTTGTTTTCCTTGCATTAACTTGCAGCCCTCGCTTGTCCATATACCTTTCCACCCTCTGCATCACCTCATTCATCTCTCCCCAGTTCCTCGCCACAAGTACCATATCATCCGCATACGCTAGCATCCATACCTTCCTTTTTCCGATCACTACCCCGCCCGCTTGCCCGTTTCTCAAAACCTCTTCCAATTCGCTTACATATATGTTAAATAATAACGGGCTCAGCGGACAGCCCTGCCTCACCCCCGTCCACATCCTAAACCTTTCAGCCACATTCCCTCCAACTTTCGCACTCACCCACGTTTCCTCGTACACTCTTCTAATCCATTCAACCGTTACTCCGCTCACTCCTCTCCTTCTCAGACACTCCACTAACCTTTCTCTCGGAACAGTATCGTACGCTGCTTTCAAATCCAGGAAAGCAGCGTACATACTCCCTCTCTCTTCCAGCACTCTCTCCACCATCCTTGCCAGCGTAAATATCTGGTCCCTTGTTCCCCTTCCTTTTCTAAAACCCCCTTGAGTCTCCGGCAGTATTCCCTTAATTTCCACCTCCTTCTCCAATCTATTTTTCACTACTGTCATTGCAATTTTGTACCCGGTGCACATAATTGAAATTCCTCTATAATTTTCTACATTAGATTTATCACCTCCTTTATGCACCGGGCACATAACTCCCACACGCCACGTCTCTGGAATTTCCGATTCTCCCCTCCACATTTGGTTCAGCAACCCTCCAAACCTCCGCTTTCCCTCCTTTCCTATCTCCTTCCACATTTCTGCTCTCAGCCCGTCCAGCCCCGCAGCATTTCCAGCCTTCACCTCTGCAAATGCGTTTTCTATCTCCTCCTCTGAAAACTCTTCAACCTCTCCCGCTACCCCTGGTTCCCCTACCCCTCCCGGCTCTCCAGCCATTCTATTACATTTCTCTGACCATTCTTGCAAAGAAACTCCTATGGGCTCCTTAATTTCACCTCTTCTTAGAATACCCCATATCTCCCTTTCAGTTCTACACAATCTAATTTCCTCGGTCGTTCTCTCCAAAGCCTGCCTCTTCTTTCTTTCGCATACTTTGGCGTACCTAACCCTCGCTGCCACCACCCCCTGCTCTTCGCCCCTACCCAAGCTCCACTCCCTCACTGCCTTCCTCACTTGCCTCTTTACGTCATGACACTCCTTATCCCACCATGGGCAACTCTTTCCGCCCCCCCTTTTCACTATTCTTCCACAACGATTATCTCTTCCATCTCTTCCATTGTTTTTACTTCATTCCAGTTTATCTTCTCCAGGCGCTTTCCCATGTTCTTAATCGCCCTCACACTGTCTTCTATCTTCCACGCCTCCTGCTCTTGTTCATTTCCCTTACCTTTCCCCATTCTTATCTCTAGCATTATTGGCAAATGGTCCGACCCCAAGACTTCCTCCACTTCCTTACTAATAATATTATACTCCCCCCAAAATAAAATTCCTTGCAAATTTGAAAATTCTGTTAATTAATTATTATTACCTGTAGTATGGAAAATGTAATTAACTATTTACTAATAACATTATGTTCCTGCAAATAAAATGCCCTGCATATTTAAAAATGTTGTTAATTAATTATTTTTCAAAATTAGAATTAACTATTTACTAATAACATTATACTTCCCCCATTATAACGTAGAATAACTTATCCACCTTTAAAACACATTGTGATGAATTTTAATTACCAGCGTGTAATTTTAAGTATTATTAGATTTTATTGTATGCAGTCCAACTTACAATTAACAATGTCCATCTGTATTCATTACCCGTGAACTACCAATGACAGTGGTTTGAAACCACACTATTTTACAGATTTCTGTTTTAAACTAACAAAAAATCTCTGGGGTATTAATTATAGATGGCGTTATTTATCCTTAAATCAATCTACAAAGAAATATCTATAAATACGCTGTAAACAAATTTTTAGGTTAACCATCAAATTATTTACGTTTACATAAAAGTTCGAATCTTCATTCAAAGTTGTTGGTAAATAGCAATAAAGTTAAATCACACCAGTGATGTTAAAATAAGTAAAGTTAACTCGCATCAAAATTGCATAACCTTAATATTATGTGAATATCAACAACACTCAAACTTGTGTCATTTTTTTGGGGAAAAAATGTCATTATAACTTTAATTATTTACTGCAAAGTTTGTTTGTGTTTTGTGTGTGGATAATGAACTTAAATTGAAAGTGCGACTCGAGGCAAAAAAAAAATGTTTAAGAATACGTTCCAGAGCGGGTTCCTGTCGATACTCTACAGTATAGGCAGCAAGCCCCTGCAGATATGGGATAAGAAGGTGAAGAACGGGCACATCAAGAGGATCACCGATGAGGACATACAGTCGTTGGTGTTGGAAGTGGTCGGGTGTAACGTGAGCACCACCTACATTACATGCCCGGCCGATCCGAGGAAAACTTTGGGAATTAAGTTACCCTTTCTCGTGATGATTGTCAAGAATTTGAAAAAGTATTTCACATTCGAAGTTCAAGTAAGTAAATACAATAAAAGTATTTCACATTCGAAGTTCAAGTAAGTAAATACGATAAAAGTATTTCACATTCAAAGTTCAAGTAAACACAATAAAAGTATTTCACATTCGAAGTTCCAGTAAATAAATACAATAAGAGTATTTTAAATTTGAAGCTCAAGTAAGTAAATACAATATTTTGTTTAAAATAAAACAACACGGTTAGGAGGGTTTTACTTTTATTGTTGAACACAGTGTTCAACAATAAAAGTGAAACCCTTCTAACTCTGTTGTTTTATTTCAAATAGTTTTATGGAGTTTCATCAGGGATCGGCCTCATCAATTAAATGCGTTATTTGAGTCGCCTATTTTCAAAAACCGCTAAATCCAGTTTTTTCAAATGGATTTAGGGGTTTTTAGAAATGGGCGACTCATTTATTAATACTTTTATATAAATAAAACAATTTAAATACTTTCAAGTATATATTGTGCATTTGCTACAATTGTTTCGCCACACTGTGGCTTCTTCAGGCGAAGAAATGATAAATAAAATTTGTCGGGTCAGGTATATACCGTGCGTTTTATTTAAGTAGCTATAGGGATTTACATGGTAAAAATTGTACCCTATGTTAACTTTTGTTGTCGTACAAATTTGAAACATTTTTTTGATTTTATCAATAAATCAAACATTGTTTTACGACACACAAATAATAAAGCCAAAAATTCACCTTGCGGAAAATGACAAGTAAATGATATAAAATCGCACAAAAGCTTGTTAAGAGGGGGGTTTGACCATGTTCCGTTCCAGCATTATTATAAGATAATATTTTTTAAATTTTCTTTTACACACAAAATTGCACGAAACTTTGTTAAATGGGGGGTTTGACCATGTAAATTGTCTATGTTTAGATTTCTGTTCCAGCATTATTATAAGATAATATTTTTCAAATTTTATTTTACAGAGACATGTAATGAACCTTTCGTACGAAACGGGGCGTTTTTTTTTTTATTTTTTATTAAACGAAGAAATTATTTATGTTTTTAGGTCTATTTCAAAATAAAAAAATGGTGATGTGTCCATCATAGTACTTTCCCCCGTAAATTGTGTATTAAATCACTTTTAAAATATTTGTAGCATTATTATTTTCAAAATGTCTTCAACTTATTGATAACTACAACTTTTATTTGAAACATTTTTCAATTGGATCAACACATACTGACACAAACCAATGACTAGATACAAAACACTATTTATTGAATATCTCAAAAACTAAGAGTGCTATGACAAAAAGTGAATCTACAAAAAATCTTTAGTTTTTTATTTCCTACAACTTTTATTTGAAACATTTTTCAATTGTATCGACACATACACTGTCACACATCAATAACTAGATAAAACAAACAACTTTTAAAATATCTCAAAAACTAAGAGTGCTATGACAAAAAGTAAATAAACAATATATCTTCATTTTGTTATTATCTACAACTTTCATTTGAAAGAATTTTTTGTTTGATGAACATTTATTGAAAAAATCTGAAAAAACTGAAAAACGCTAAGAGTAAAGTACCACTTCCGGTTTTCCGATTTTCACCAAAAGCTTTTCAGTTCTTCCGATTGTAACAAAAAGCTTAAGTTTTAAGTTTCATCTCGATATCTTTAGCGGTTTTTGCGGTACAGCGCACACAGACAGACAGACATTTTTCAAAAATGGTCTTATTCGACTCAGGGGACCTCAAAACGAATATTTCCGCTAAAATTTTTGATTCGAAAATTTTCACGAAAACAATACTTTCCCTTTGTATTACATACGGGGGAAAGTAAAAATATAATATTTATATAGAAATACAAGTTCAGACAAAAAAATATTTAATCTTTGATTTGGTTGGCGTTCACTTTGTGGTACATCTTTATAAAATAATATTAAAACACTTAACTTTGTTTTACCACTTTAATTAACTTTTTACAGTGACTATAGTTTCGACTACAAGCTAGTCATTATCAAACTGAGTACCTAAAATACATTGTACATTGTTTTTATATTACAGCATCAAAGAGGGGAGTATACATTATGTCGGTCTGGTCGTTAATGAGGGGAATTTCCAGATTAGCTTTCAACTTGTGAATTTCCAGCGCTTCCAGTAAATCCATTTTTCGGCCTTTGTCCGACAAATGGATTACGGAAAGCATGCTGTCTTCTGTGCAGGTGTGGTTGTTTTCTATTAAATGAGTTGCAAAAGTGGACTTGTTATTCTTTAAACGGACTGAATTTAAATGCTCTTTTAATCTTATTTCAAAATTTCTACCAGACTGACCAATGTATGCTCCTTTACATGTTAACTTTTTACAGTGACTATAGTTTCGACTACAAGCTAGTCATTATCAAATATTTCTTCGTTAAAGATGTAAAAAAAGTTTTAAAATAATCCATTTGCCAAGTTTCGTTACGAAAGGTTCAATACATGTCTCTGTAAAATAAAATTTGAAAAATATTATCTTATAATAATGCTGGAACAGAAATCTAAACATAGACAATTTACCTGATCAAACCCCCCTTTTAACAAAGTTTCGTGCAATTTTATAACATTTAGGTTACATTTTCGCCAAGATGAATTTTTGGCTTAACTATTTGTGTTATTAATTTCAACTTTAAATACGAAAATAAAGAAATCTAACATGTTTATGTCCTTCTAACTATGAACATTTCGTAGAAAAATGTTTCAAATTTGTACGATAACAAAAGTTAACATCGGATACAATTTTTACCATGTGAATCCCTATGGCCATACCTAAATAAAACGCACGGTGTATCTTACATACAGTAAGTTTTATGTAACACCGAACATTATCAATGTTCATTTTCGTATATTCTATTTATCAAATCAAAGCACGATTTGACACCTTTGATTTTTTAGGTAACCCATCCCGGTTGCCTATATGACCATTACAAATTGTAGCCGAACAATCGCAATTAATGCCTCAACTTGTAAATACAGGGGGTTTTTCTTTCAAGTATACATGTCCCAATTATATGCCGTAAATTTTTAGATAATCGTTGTTTTTTAAAAAAGATGAATTCGAAACCTAAAATGAGTGTGTTCCACTCCCAGACTAAGCATGAAGCAAAATTTCGAGTTTAGAAAAGCCTGAAAATTTGGTTTGGTCGCGTAGCGCGAAGCGCGGAGCGGCCAAACCAAATTTTCAGGCTTTTCTAAACTCGAAATTTTACTTCATGCGCCACCGGTACGAAACACTGACATATTACGAAGTTTAAAACACACCGCTAAACTTTACACCGAATCAGTGTTTTGTATCGGTGGCGCATGAAGTAAAATTTCGAGTTTAGAAAAGCCTGAAAATTTGGTTTGGTCGCTCCGCGCTTCGCGCTGTGCGACCAAACCAAATTTTCAGGCTTTTCTAAACTCGAAATTTTACTTCATGCTTAGTCTGGGAGTGGAACACACTCATTTTAGGTTTCGAATTGATCTTTTTTAAAAAACAACGATTATCTAAAAATTTACGGCATATAATTACGCTTTTCTAAACTCGAAATTTCACTTCATGCTTTGCCTGGGAGTGGAAAACACTCGCATAAAGCTTCAAATTGAATTCTTTTAATAAACCGAGCGTTGGAAAATGTACAACGTATGCATATGGATACTAAAAAGAAAAAATCTCAATATGAAAATGTTCGGTGATACATAAAACTCTCTGTATACAATGTTTATGGGGGGTGGTTTTTTTCAAAAAATTAATATTTAAGAGGGGCGAATTTGTTAAGTCCGTTTGATCGTTTAGAAGATGTCCCGTGTAAAAAAAAAAAAAAAAAGACCTTTATTGGCATATCCTACAGTTATTTACAATGTCGACACTATATCACATCTTGCCCTCTTTCTCCCGTCCCACTTTCTCCAGCGTCTTTACCCTAGCTCCGTCCTCCCTCATCCATTCTGTCACCCTTCTATTCCCTTTCCCGTGTATTTTCTTTTATTAATTTCCATGGACTCCATCATGTTGAGTTTCCGGCCTTTTCTTTCTTGATGTAAGACTTTGAAGTTATCAATAACATTAAAATTTGATTAGTGGATAATTAATCAGTCTGCAAATGGGCATTAGTGATTCAATTATACTAATTGTGTTTTTTCCGATAGATTTTAGATGATAAAAATGTAAGACGAAGATTCCGAGCGAGCAATTACCAATCGACGACCAGAGTGAAACCCTTCATCTGCACGATGCCGATGCGGCTCGACGATGGTTGGAACCAGATCCAGTTCAACGTCGCCGATTTCACCAGGCGTGCTTACGGAACGAATTACGTGGAAACTCTGAGGGTGCAAGTGCACGCAAATTGCAGAATTAGGAGGGTTTACTTCTCAGATCGGCTGTATTCGGAAGACGAGCTGCCTTCGGAATTCAAACTGTTCCTGCCCATACAGAACAAGTCCAAATCGATTCAACAAAGTTGATCTCCCCGAGCACATGTGTTGATGTGGTTGCAAATTGATTGTGTCATTATTATTATTTAGTTGAGTACAAGCACTTGGGTTTTTTTTTATTTTGTGGAATGTATGCTCTATGAAATTGTAATAGTAAAATTTTCATTTTTTGCTCAAAACTGTATCAATTATTATATTTTTACAACAATGATAAATCTCTATGTACCAGTATTTTAAAACTCTGTCCAAATGTTTAGCCCGTTCAGGCTAAAATATTGTGCGAACCAAGCTCTATGTCATGGTTGAGGGCCTGGCTTGTAAAATTTTTTAGTAGGCTGGGCGGGGTTAAAAAAATCGGACCTTTTAATACTACTGCTATTTTTCTAAAGACTTGTATCGACTAGATCATTTGCCCACAGCGTATTACCTAAAAATTGCCACATTGTGGATACGGAGGAGTGTTGCGTCGCTCTTAAAATTTTTTAGTAGGCTGGGCGGTGTTAAAGAAATCGGACCTTTTAATACTACTGCTATTTTTAATAATAATAATAATTTATTCATGTTGATACATAAGGTTTACATACGTCAGTGAATGGAACATAAATGCAGCTATTTCAAACTAACCGCTTGATAAGTAAAATTTAAATTAATAACTAGTAAAATAAATCAATATGTATATCATGCATTAGATAAATATAAGACATATAAAACCTAACATGAACTAACAGAAAATATATATGCAGTACACTTTGAGGAACTCATTAAAATTCAGTTAATATTAAAAACATTAAAACACTATAAATCGTAAGATTATAATGACCATAAATAACTGTTTTACCGATTAAAATCATGATTACAATATTCTTGCCAGTTATAGAAGGCGCCGTTTAATAATACATTTTTAACACATATTTTAAATTTATTTAGAGGGAGTTTGGAAATATGATCTGGCAACACATTAAAAAACTTGATGGAATAATAATTTGGCCCAAATCTAGAACGTTGAAGTCTTAAGGGATTGGGGCATAACTTGTCCCTAATTCTCGTGTTATGTCCATGACATATTTTGCAATATGCTTTTTTACATACAATAGACATTTATAAATATATAAGCAAGGAAGCGTTAATATTTTCAAGCTTACGAATATATCTCGACAATCATCCCTATAACCTGATCGTGATATAATTCGTATAGCTTTCCGTTGTAAGCCA
The DNA here is from genome assembly GCA_932526585.2 of Philonthus cognatus. Lineage (NCBI taxonomy): Eukaryota > Metazoa > Arthropoda > Insecta > Coleoptera > Staphylinidae > Philonthus > Philonthus cognatus. Next base: position 66,358,208 of record OW052247.1, on the reverse strand, counting down.
AACAAACGCTGAGCTGAATATGAATGACCCCAAGCCAAAATCCCATACGAAAGGTGTGAGTGAAATAATGAAAAATAAGCTGTTCTAGTAATTGATATTGAAACATTATCTCTTAAATTTCTTAAAAGAAAAATTGACTTGTTAAGTTTCTTACTTATTTCATTTCCATTCTGGTCCCAACCCATTTTATCATCAATGTGTAGTCCTAAAAATTTGACAGATTTTTGCATAGCGGTAATTTCGTGTTTTTTTTAATGTAAATAAAAGCCTTACTGTTTTATCATCGTTAAGACAGAGGTTGTTGGCAGTGAACCACAATGATGCTTTTGTTTCTGCTGCTTCGCTCATTGCCAATGACACATTGATATCTTTTGCCGAGGAAATTAAATTTGTATCATCAGCAAAAAGTACTACGTCAATATTATTCATGTAATTGTCGAAATCATTACTGAATATTAGATATAATAATGGTTCCAGCGTAGACCCTTGCGGTACCCCATGTTTAATTGGTAGATTTTCAGATAGTGATTTATTGAGGTGTACTATTTGTTGTCTATTTGAAAGAAACGATAAAATAAGTCTAGACGCACATGGTTTAAAATTATACAAGTACAATTTTCTTAACAGTATACAGTGAGAAACACAATCAAAGGCCTTACTCAAGTCAACGAACGAGGCCATTGCATATTCACCCTTCTCAAAACAAGAATTAACTTTATCTACAAAGTCCATTATGGCATCAGTAGTTGATTTTCCCTCTCTGAAGCCATACTGCGAATTAGAGAGAAGTTTGTTAGAATCTAGAAAGGAGATCATCTGACGAAACATAATTTTTTCAATTACTTTCGACAACACTGGCAGTAGAGATACAGGCCTGTGATTATTTATTTAATTTTTATCCCCTTTCTTGTGAACAGGTATCACTTTTGCTAACTTGAGTACGTCCGGAAATATACTAGATGTTATTGATTGATTAACAAGTTTTGTTAATGGTTCAATTAGGACGTCGATGGATTCATTAATTATGTGCATTGAAAATCCATACACATCCTTGCTTTTTTTATTTGCAAAGCCCCTGACTGTATCTCTCACTGTAATCTGCGAGACGGTTTCAAAATTAAAATAGGGGACATCACATTTAATACTCGTAGTGGCTAATAAAATAGGATCTCTATCACATATTGGTAAGTTGCTTAAAATATCTTTGGCTATATTTGTAAAGTGAATATTAAATTGGCTAGCTGAAATATCACAATTTAGTGGTTCAGGGCGTTTCGAGTTATTATTTATTACTTCCCACATAGCTTTAGGAGCATTCGAGGATGACTGAATATACTTATCATTGGCTTTAATTTTTGCCACTGACAAGGCATTCTTGTAATCAGCGCGCATTTTTTTCTTGAGCGTTACTAATTCAAAACTATTGTTTATTGAGCACATTTCATGAATGAGGTGTAGGTTTTGTCTCATAACTTTTAAATCATTATTGAACCAGTTAATTTTGCTTAACCTATTACTTTTGCTGAATAATTTTCTTTCGGGGAATGCATTATTGAAATTTTCAACTAAAGTTTGTAAAAATACTGACCAGTTTGCATTTATTAAGTGTGCTCCAATTCACTCTCTCCAATAATTCGTAAAAACAATGTTTTCCTATCGCTGTTAAGGGTCTGAAGGTAACAGTTTCATCTTTACAGTTCCTGAAACACATGCTAATATTAAAATGAATTCCATCATGATCCGAAAATGGAACTAATACTGGTTGTACGCCAACATAATCGAGACTTCTATTAGTAAAAACATTATCTAAGCACGATTTTTTGCGGGTTGGAAAATGCACAGTGTCATACAAATTAAAACTACTTAAGCAGTCTTTTAGTGCATACGCTTCCTTGCTTTCAGTAATAAAATTGACATTGAAATCTCCACATATCACATATAAAGACTTGTATCGACTAGATCATTTGCCCGCAGCGTATTATCTAAAAAAGTGCCGCATTGTGGATACGGAGGAGCGTTGCGTCGCTCTGTTTCAAATTATGGATTGAAAGGAGCAATCCGTTGCATCGTACCGCATCACCAAATGTTACGTTACGGTGACATGCAAATGTTCTAATCGATGCGGGCCTTTAGGATTTGGTTAACAAATAAAACGAAGAGTAATTAGAAATATTGGTTTTACTTCAACAGAACAACATTATACACCAAACTTTACAATATAGTTATATTTTATAATATATATTCTTCATGTACAAGCTTTTTTGTATTTATGGCACAAGTTCGAATGTGAGCATTTTACACAGGCAACACGTATATAGAAAGAAAGTGGAAAAAAAATCGAATTAAACGACATTTATTACAAAATCCAAAGATAAAACAAACACAAAAAAATAATGTACATATTTAGGGTATATAAAAATTAAATGTTTTTTTTCATCGTAAATATTTCACGAAATTAAGAGTACGGATAATGATTGAGGAATTATTGTATTTGTAGTGAATGATATGGAAATATGGATTATTTATTATTCAGCGATCATTCGTGCTTTTAAAATAAGTTTATGTTTTAATTAATGATTTCAGGTTTATTTGTAATATGCATAGATTTTTGTTGTTAGTTTTGATTATTCTTTTAGTAGACTACACTAGAGATGGGTAACTCCTGAGCGAATCGACTCAAAGAGTCAGCTCAGTGAAGTGAGCTGGTGAGCCAAGTGACTCAGCTCGAAATATGTAGTTCTTTTTGAGCCATGACTCATTTTGATTCGCCCACGGTTCGGAATTGGATCACGATTATTCACGACGGTTCTCGAATACAACTGAACTAGCTCATCTTCAATTTGGTTCTCATTAATCACTTGATGAAACATGTTTACAATATTGATAATTAAATAAAAGTCACTTGGTTTGTTTCACTACTATTTTTTGTTCTCTCCGACTAGTTTCGACTTATCGTCATTCTGAGAATGACGATAAGTCGAAACTAGTCGGAGAGAATAAAAAATAGTAGTGAAACAAACCAAGTGACTTTTATTTAATTATCAATATATGAACTAGCTCATTTTACGGAGCTCTTGAATCCGACTAAGCTATAGCTCATTCATCGGGATCCAACTCTGGGGTTCGGAGTTGGATCGCGATGTGCTCAAAGTGCATGTATGTGTGTATTCATAGGCGCGCACACATATTCAATATATTTAAACACACTTGAAGTGTAATCGCACGAAATGAATACGCCTTTACTATAATTTTGATATAATATTCACTCTTACGTTTTTATATAAATTATGATTAAATTATTGCAATTATTGTATAACCGAAACAATTAATCACCGCCTCGCTCAATCACGATTATTCACAACGGTTCTCGAATACAACTGAACTAGCTCATTTTACGGAGCTCTTGAATCTGACTGAGCTATAGCTCATTCATCGGGATTCAACTCTGAGGTTCGGAGTTGGATCGCGATGTGCTCAATGTGCATGTATGTGTGTTTTCATAGGCGCACACACATATTCAATATATTTAAACACACTTGAAGTGTAATCGCACAAAATGAATACGCTTTTACTATAATTTTGATATAATATTCGCTCTTACGTTTTTATATAAATTATGATTAAATTATTGCATAACCGAAACAATTAATCACCGCCTCGCTCAATCACGATTATTCACAACGGTTCTCAAATACAACTGAACTAGCTCATTTTACGGAGCTCTTGTATCCGACTGGGCTATAGCTCATTCATCGGGATCCAACTCTGAGGTTCGGAGTTGGATCGCGATGTGCTCAGTGTGCATGTATGTGTGTTTTCATAGGCGCGCGCACATATTCAATATATTTAAACACACTTGAAGTGTAATTGCATGAAATGAATACGCTTTTACTATAATTTTGATATAATATTCGCTCTTACGTTTTTATGTAAATTATGATTAAATTATTGCAATTATTGCATAGCCGAAACAATTAATCACCGCCTCGCTCAATTCAATGAGTTGACGAATCAGATGGAGTCAGAACTCTTGGCAGATCGCTAGCTCATAACTGAGTCATGTAACTCTTTTAAGCTGGCTCACTGAACCAGCTCTTTAAAGTGAATCAGATCTTTTGAACCAGCTCAGTGAAAAGAGCCATTTCACCCATCTCTAGACTACACTAAATGTATGGGTCGTTTATCTCCATCTTTTAGTGCGTACTTTTCATTTTGTTTAATAATTTATTTATTCAGTCAACAGAGTCGATTTACAAAATACGTAACCTTGAAAGACAAATTAGTTATAGATTGTGAAACGTATCGCACTATTAATAATTTTGTGTATACTACAATAGTTAGTATGAATCGTGATCAACTATATTTAATCAGAATAAAACAATCTCTTGATTCCGAAATTAACTTTTAACAATAACAAAAAACTGACGAATTTATCAGTTAACCTGTGATGAAACATTTTCTATTATTAATATAAAAAAAATATATTGTACAATCAAGAATTGGCAATTTTATTTATATTTAATTGATGAGGCGGATACATGATGAAACTCCATAATACTATTTGAAATAAAACAACGCAGTTGGGAGGGTTTCACTTTTATTGTTGAACACTGCAACATGTTTCACCACACAGTGGCTTCATCAGGCATTATTTCATCTGCCTGATGAAGCCACTGTGTGGTGAAACATGTTGCAGTGTTCAACAATAAAAGTGAAACCCTCCCAACTGCGTTGTTTTATTTCAAATTTTATTTATATTTTAGCAAACGCTTTGTTAAAGTAAGTAAAAGTAAAGTTGTTAAAGTTAAAATTTGACCAATTCTTATGTTGTAATTTTTTTGTTAATATATATTTCCAATTATTACAAAAACAAATGAAAGATTCTATTAATACAGAATGTGGAATTTTACACCTGATAGCAGTACATTAATTTTTAATTTCAAAATTTGATCTTCAATTATTACTAGGGATTAGGCATTGTAATACCGATAAATCGGAAAAAAATGCTCACTAATATTTACTGGTTTTTCTGCTGGTATTTCGGTAAATTAATAAATTAGAGCGGTATTCTAAAACCATGTTTTTATCTAGCTGCAAACCTTAATAAAACGCGAGTCAAATTCATTGAACCAATTGTTTCAAACAGTGATTATAGGCAACCCAATACTGCTTATGTATATTGGGTTGCTTAAAAATTATAGACAACCCAATGCCGCTGTTGTATATTAGGTTGCCTTTAAACCTCAGCAGAATTCTAGGTGTTTTTGAATTTCACTTTGAATCAGTGATGTGCACCGGTGGCGCTTGAAGTAAAATTTCGAGTTTAGAAAAGCCTGAAAATTTGGATTTGGGCGCTCGCTTCGCTCCGCGCCCAAATCCAAATTTTCAGGCTTTTCTAAACTCGAAATTTTACTTCATGCTTAACCTGGGAGTGGAAAACCCTCGTTAAAGTTCAATCATTCTATATTCATTTATTTTGCGTGCGCATAATAAATTTCACCCTCCTAAAACACCGATATCATAATTGAACAATTAATTGATTCACAAAGTTACCGAATCATTGAACTAATTGTTTAAAAGAGTAATTATAGGCAACCTAATATTGCTCGTGTATATTGTGTTGCCTAAAAATTATAGACAACCTAATGCCGCTGTTGTGTATTAGGTTGCCTTGCCTTTAAAGGCTTACCTCAGCAGAATTCTAGTTGTTTTTGAACTTCGCTATAAATGAGTGATGTGTACCGGTGGCGCATGAAGTAAAATTTCGAGTTTAGAAAAGCCTGAAAATTTGGATTTGGGCGCTCGCTTCGCTCCGCGCCCAAATCCAAATTTTCAGGCTTTCCTAAACTCGAAATTTTACTTCATGCTTAACCTGGGAGTGGAAAACCCTTGTTAAAGTTCAATCATTCTTTGTTCATTCATTTTGCGTGCGCATAATGAATTTCACCCTTCTAAAACACTCATATCGTGATTGAACAATAAATTGATTCACAAAGTTACCGAATCATTGAACTAATTGTTTAAAAGAGTAATTATAGGCAACCTAATACTGCTCGTATATATTGAGTTGCCTAAAAATTATAGACAACCTAATATTGCTCGTGTATATTGTGTTGCCTAAAAATTATAGACAACCTAATGCCGCAAAAAAAATGCTCACTAAAATTTACTGGTTTTTCTGCTGGTATTTCGGTAAATTAATAAATTAGAGCGGTATTCTAAAACCATGTTTTTATCTAGCTGCAAACTGAGTCAAATTCATTGAACCAATTGTTTCAAACAGTGATTATAGGCAACCCAATACTGCTTATGTATATTGGGTTGCTTAAAAATTATAGACAACCCAATGCCGCTGTTGTATATTAGGTTGCCTTTAAACCTCAGCAGAATTCTAGGTGTTTTTGAACTTCACTTTAAATCAGTGATGTGTACCGGTGGCGCATGAAGTAAAATTTCGAGTTTAGAAAAGCCTGAAAATTTGGATTTGGGCGCTCGCTTCGCTCCGCGCCCAAATCCAAATTTTCAGGCTTTTCTAAACTCGAAATTTTACTTCATGCTTAACCTGGGAGTGGAAAACCCTCGGTAAAGTTCAATCATTCTATATTCATTCATTTTGTGTGCGCAAATGAATTTCACCCTCCTAAAACACCGATATTGTGATTGAACAATAAATTGATTCACAAATTTACTGAATCATTGAACCAATTGTTTTAAAGAGTAATTATAGGCAACCTAATATTGCTCGTGTATATTGGGTTGCCTAAAAATTATAGACAACCTAATGCCGCTGTTGTGTATTAGGTTGCCTTGCCTTTAAAGGCTTACCTCAGCAGAATTCTAGGTGTTTTTGAACATCGCTTTAAATCAGTGATGTGTACCGGTGACGCATGAAGTAAAATTTCGAGTTTAGAAAAGCCTGAAAATTTGGATTTGGGCGCTCGCTTCGCTCCGCGCCCAAATCCAAATTTTCAGGCTTTTCTAAACTCGAAATTTTACTTCATGCTTAACCTGGGAGTGGAAAACCCTCGTTAAAGTTTAATCATTCAATGTTCATCCATTTTCCGTGCGCATAATGAATTTCACACCGATATTGTGATTGAACATTAAATTGATTCACAAATTTACCGAATGAATTACAGATATTAGGTAAATTAAAACACTTGTTTGGTTTCATATTTGTATATTCAGTTTCCTGACACGTGTTTCGGTCAATAACGACCATTCTCAAAGGGATTACAAGAATAACTAATTAAAATTGAAAAATGTTACAATATATATAGGGGGTTAATTACAGATGCAGAATATGTCGTCAACATATCTGCACCAGTATTGTATGTTCTTTGTTGACGAGTTGTTCTTGAATAGTTGATCTTCGAAATCACTCATGAATATTTCCGCGAAGAGTGGTGAAATAGGAGATCCCATGGGCAGTCCTTCATTTTGTATATAAAAGGTGTCGTTAAAGCGAAAATAATTTTGGTCGAGACAAGCATTTATAATATTAATTATTTCTGTCGTTTTATACATCGATGGGATCTCCTATATCACCAATCTTCGCGGAAATATTCATGAGTGATTTCGAAGATCAACTATTCAATAACAACTCGTCAACAAAGAACATACAATACTGGTGCAGATATGTTGACGACATATTCTGCATCTGGAATGGCACAGATAGACAATTGGACGCATTTTTAACAACGCTAAATTCAATCAATAGAAAAATTCAATTCACTATAGAAAAACAAGCTAATGACATACTGAACTTTTTAGATCGGAGCATTTCATTAGAAAACAATCAATTAAAATATGCCATATATAGAAAACCCACCGCCACAGACACAATCATCCCATCGACATCCTGCCAATCAGAACAAATCAAATCTTCCGCACTAAACTCATATATTCACCGTTTAATTAACATCCCACTTAGCGAAGAAGATTTCACAAGAGAATTACATACAATCTACCAAATAGCCATGAACAACGGATACAAGAAAAATAAGGTAGACAGAATACTGAAACGTAAACGAAGAAAAGCAGTTCAAAAACTTCTGTTCAATGGAGAAGGAATCAAAGAAGATACCAAGTTCGCAGCCATTCCATACATCCCATATCTCAGCCAGAAAATAGTCAAAGAAATATCAAAACACAACGTCCAAGCAATAGAGATCAATAGAGAAAATTTGAAGAAACATTTAGTCAACAACAAAATGGAGACATTAGATCCATTAGAAAAATCCGGTGTTTATCAAGTGGAATGTGAGAACTGCGACGGAAAATTTATAGGACAAACAGGAAGAAATTTCAAGATCCGGCTCAATGAACACAGAAAAGCAGTAGAAAAACGAACCACGGGAACAGGATTATCCGAACATTGCGTCACAACGGGACATCAATTAGCCGACATAAAACCAATCCGCTTCGCAGAAAAAGGCCGCAAATTAAATCTGCTCGAAGGGCTAGAGATTAAGAGAGCTATTAGGAAAGGTGATAATATACTTAACAACCAAAACGAATTATTAACAAGTTCGAATCTCTTAATCTCTGGACTCTCCCGTAATTAACCCCCTATATATATTGTAACATTTTTCAATTTTAATTAGTTATTCTTGTAATCCCTTTGAGAATGGTCGTTATTGACCGAAACACGTGTCAGGAAACTGAATATACAAATATGAAACCAAACAAGTGTTTTAATTTACCTAATATTACAATTTCGTTTCATCAAGAGAGCAGTGAACAAAGTATTTACCGAATTACAGATAATTAGAAAAAGTTGGTAAACTTATAATCCCTACTAGATGTATTGTATAATTAAAAAAAAATCAATCCGATATTTCACTAAACCCGTAGAAAACACAAAAAAAACGATTCCTGCTTTTTATTAAAATCACTGCACACGCACGTTGTTTTAATTTTTCATTAATGTACAACAATTAGAATTGCTCCCGAGACGTCTGGCGTTATTATTATTTTTTGTAATTGGATTAATTAATTAACTTTATTAGCAAACGACATTATTTATATTTTTTTTACACTCTTTACAATCTCCAAACTAAATTTAATTTACAATGTACAACTAGTTATTACATTAAAGTAGAAAAAGAATTAAACGCAAGGGTTTAATAATTATTAATTTATAAGGCACTTGCGGTGGTTGTTTTTCTTTTTTTTTTCTCCTTCCTTACATCCTAAACGTATGATATTATAGTTATTTAATATTTGCTTAAAAAGAGAGAGAGAGAAATTGGGGGGAAAGGGCGAGGAGACTGGGGGCGCGTAAAATATAAAAAAATATATATAAATAACAGAAAAATAATATTTGTTTTTTCTTCTTTGTAACAATAAATGCTTTTTATAAAGGATGTTGCAAAATTTGCTCTCCAGAAATTATCAAGAAGTCATCTATTTAAAAATAAAATGCTTTGTGTTGTTCATACGAAAGTAACTTCAAATTATTGCCCTCGTTTTACTTATGGAGCAAATACACTTATTTGTTGTTCAGCTTATTTCTTGAATAACTTTCTCATTTATCACTTGCTGAAACATTTTGAAATAATATTAGAGGATACATTAAAAATGCTTAGTGAAACAAACCAAATGTTTTTAATTTATCCTTTAATATTGTATGGCGCAATTTGCTGTTGCACAATTTTTGAATAGCAAACATTTATCACAAACAAATTGTCAATTTACAGGTCGATTTAAGTGACTTTAAACTGGCATTTTGTTTGGAAATGCAACTTGCTATTGAAAAATTGCAGCTGAAAATGTACAAGTGTAAAAGCACCATTATTAATATCCTCTGAATTAAAAGAGTAAAGAGCATAAAATACAAAAAATAATCTTCACTCTGAAATGATCAAAAGTTTAAATTTAATAATGAACAACATGTTTTTGAGTTTACATGAAGTGATTATTACCATAGCGCGGATTTCGGCATTGATCGCTCGTAAACCGTTGTCGCCCAGTCGACTTAACTTTAACTTTATTTACGGAAATCTCCATTATAATGTTTACATTATACAATCAAGAATTGGCAATTTTATTTATATTTCATGAGTTAAGCATATAACGCATACGACTGGGCGTCAAATACACAAACGGACGACTGCATCACCAGACACAGCCGCATTCGACGCACAGTCACGCGTGTTATTTCAATTTTCTGTCAAAGACAGCTCAATTTAACTTGTTACAGTTTTACATCGTATTTTATTATTTATTTATTTATTTTATTATTATTATTATTATTTTATTATTATTATTATTACATAACATGAGTACATATATTTTCAACAAATTAACATCCGTTCTATAATATATTTCTTTTATATTGAGCAGTGTTCTGCTCAACGTAATGAATACCCAGATGTAACAATAATATGCACCATCATTTATCGATTTGTAGCATCATTGGTTTGCCTGGACCACATCGGACTTCCCGTTATATGCCCAACTCAACAGAGCGGCCCCGGATTGTGAACGATCCTTGCCAAAATCCGCGCTATGATTATTACACACAAAAAGACTGTTATTCCTTGCTTCACTTTTTAATAAAAAGCGAAGTAAGGAATAACAGTGTGTAAATAATGAAGAGTGGAGGTTTCTATTCGTTATACATGTTAATTTTAATTTAGTTTAAAAATGTAGAAAAAATTTCTTATACATGCATTACTGCTTCAAAAAACGACCACAAAAAAAA